>CM060703.1:243396636-243936590 GCA_030686995.1 Artemisia argyi
AAACTTCATTCCAAATTAAATAAAAGAGATCAACATCTAACCGAAATCCTGTGAGGATCCCCGTAAACATCCGATACTCCACCGATCCGCGTCCGTGTACGGAGTTGACTTTTGATGGTCAAACGATCAGAGTTGGCTTCAAAAACCGCTAGAACGGACTTTGACCTTGCGTGTTTCATTGATGCAACCGTGTACGGAGTTGACTTTTGATAGTCAAAGATCTCCATTTCTTGCACACGAGCCGAGTGTTCATTAAGCTCGTCAATGGAAGTCTCATGAAATGCAACTCAAGAATATCATCAGGAAGAAACACATGCATTGTGTTGTTTCCGTGTGACTCTTCAATTTCAAAACTCTTTTTCCAATTATTTATCTTCCACAACCTATCCATTCCATATGAGAAACAATCCACACTCATGTCGTCTCGGTCCCACACACGGGTTTGTAACCTTTACCCACAACTTCACCGAACTCGTCACTTGTTGCGACTCCAACCTTGCACCGTCCGCCCCTAGTATACAAACTCAGACACCTTAATGAAACGACTCCCTTGTCATCATCGTCAATATCATCATCTTCCATGGTAATCGTTTTTTAACTTTTGGCTAATGCATCTAACTAGATGTTTCGACACATTGGAAGCCTCATGTTCTTTATGTGATGTTTCACCCCTAAGTTGTTCAGGTATCATCTTACATTCTAAGCCTGGTCACACAAACATTACATATTAGAATATAATAAAACAAAATCAAGTACATGGGTTTCAGTTGAACAATCAGGATTCAGGGAAATGCTAAGAGATTCAAACTAGACTAGCACAAAAACATGGCTAATTTGTACTTGGAAAGTCAAATGACTAATTTCAAACTTTTAAACTTGCGTGGTTCAATATGAAGTTGACACACAGAATTTTCCACATGTTTGCATACAGCACATACTACAGATATGACTTTCAGCGCAAAGAGATATTTGTACATCTTAATGTGGCTGCAGATCAGTACAGCACAGCACATTTTTACATGTTACCAGGCATGTCCACCACACCTATTCTGCCACCTCTAGTCTAAGCAGTGTCAGAGCTTATTTGGCTTGTATAAAGGATGATAGGCTCAAGTTCAACTCATGGCCTGGCAAGATTTGAAACTTAAGTTCAGACCTTGCACTAGTAAAAAAGAACGTTCTGTGGCTTGTTTTCTATGGCTTGTATAAGTTTGAGAAAACCATAAAATCTACGAAGGGGGCATAATTACAAATACATTACAGCTTACGTCTAGGTGTCAAAAGTTAGTTACTGTGCACTAAGGGCATGTTTGGATGTGTATTTTGCAAAAGTGATTATCTCATATCTAGTGTTTAGATACCTACTTCTGATTATGAAAGGTAGAGTATTATATACCTTTATTTTACACGAATTCTCCTTAATCAGTTAAAATTTGTCGCAACTCAACCACATTAAATGTTAAAATTACAGTTTACAACTTCAAGCTACATGAGCACATCCAAACACCATCTATAAAAAGTAGTTGATCATCTAATATCAAAACGCAGATCCAAACATGAAACACCCCCTAATTGTAATCACCTATAATAAGAAACTAGTAACAACATATATCACGAGGAACTGCAACTTAGCGCACCTTCCTTGATTTCTAGAATATTCATATCTTCTACATATTTAAAAATTCCTCATTTGGAAGGACGATAAATAACAAACAGCTTTATGTCATTAACACTAAACGGACGAACCGAGTACATGTTATTTATATTGTACAATTCAGTAAATATAAAAACAGCACAAACAACAATCAAAGTCAAGAAGTCGAGTACCCATAGATTCAAATTTACATAAATCCACTAAATACATAGACCCTAGTCCCAAAACAGTCAAAACTCAAAGTCAAATAACTTTTTTTCCCCCTTCAAAATTAACAATCTTACAAATCATTATCTACAAATACATTTAACAATCCACTACTAAAAACTTATAACCTATTAAACCTGATACATTTTTCAGATCAACATGCCAAAATCCAGTGTCAAACATGAGTTTCTAAAATGCTATGTTTGACCATCTAAAGTCAATATTTGACCCAATCACAAAAAGAAACACCAAACCCATGTACACTAGCAAATATTAGTCAGCCAAATAGAAAAACAAATAAACATATGAATGTACTAAGCACATACGAGTAAAGATACAAACCTCATGAAGTTTATATTCAAGATTCTTGATTTGAGCCCAAGAATCAACCCAGATATTAGATCCAACAAAAGGTATATATGATTATTTATTTAAAATGGGTCATTTTAGTAAAGTTTGAAAAAAAAACATTTTTGTTTGGAAAAGTGAAGAGAGAGAGAGGAGTGATGGATCTATTTATTTTGAAGTGAAGTCATGGTATGACTTTAGTTTGGAAAAGTGAAAAAGAGATGTTCTTTTTTTTTGTTTTATTTACCTATACTATACTAGAATTACTAGGCGAGTACCTGTGCATAACAATCGAATTTCTAGCGGCAGATAATTAACGATTTATGTTATTGTGGTGAGTGTTTGTGTAGCGTTCAAAATAGAATGTGAACCGATCAGAATGTAATTGCAAACGGTTGTACTACACGAGAACTAAAGTCTAGAAAAAATTCTTAACATCTATCAAACATTACATCAGTTATGAGATAAAAACTAACAACACACGTTACTCTTAGCGTAAAACTTCTTGATACACAATATTTGAGGTGTAGATTCTTGCTTGACGGAACACTTTGACTGGTTTAACCGATACCTTTGTTTATAGTACACTACTAGAAAAGATGCCAGTACCAACAACCGAAATTCGTTGGTAAACAACCATAATTCGTTGGTAATTGATGTTTCCAACCAAATTAGCAACAAACAGTGGTTGTGGGAAAATGGCTTGTCGCTAATTTTTTTTTACCAACGAATGTCGCTTGTCGTTGGTACTTTACCAACAAGCTACGCAAGTCATTGGTAAAATACCAACAGATATTGTAATCGTTGGTGATTTCAATTTCTTGTCATGTCGTTGGTAAATATTGAATTAGCAACCAAACAACATTCATTGGTATATTTAACTAGAAGCAAAATTCTGCTTGTTGGTGATTTGGTAGGATAGATAGTAACCAATAAAAATTGCAGGTAATTTTGGGAAACCAAACAATCATCAAACATATATACAATAAGCTATTTTTTTATGCAATTCATTTCATATATGATATACATCACTTACATTTAAGTAAAGAAATAGTTGATTTACATATACAATAAACAATAATAAAACATCATTGTTAAGGAAATATAGCATTCAAGAATCATATGGATAAACCGTGGCAAAGCTTATGTTACGAGATTCACTTGCACACATAACATGTATCCTTTCAATATACACTTCATCAATGTTGTTGGTGTCCATTTCCTGTGACTTCCTTGTAATGTGCCGAGATAAAAATATATGTAAACAATACTCAAAGTACTTCCCAAGTGTCGATGGTATCTGCATATAGACACAAAATTAAATCATCAACTCACTGAAACTAATTTGCAACTGCTATACATTAAACAGTAACCCATTAGTGACTTCTAATTAAGAAACTGAATATTATAAGAAGTGTACTAAAGTTTATATATCATTGACCAAAACTTTGATAAATAGAGAGATGTAGCAAAAACATTACACAATATGTGATTTTGCGGCCTACACAAATTCAGAGAGTGAATAAAAGAATAAGGTGATCCTAAAGTTAATACATTAACAATATCTAAAGTTGAATGATAAGAAATATGTCATATAGCATTATCCAAAAGCTATTGTTTGAAGCTCAAAGCGTCAAACATAAACATAAAAATTGAAACGATTTTGTTTTAGAAATTAATGTCAATGCATAGTCATATACCTAATGTGCATTCATGTTTATACTTCCAGGAGCAATTCAAGTATATCAACACTCACTTATAAACCTTTAAGCCTTGCTATCCACTTAGCTAGCCAAAAAGCACATCAGGAAGGCCCTAAAAACCTTTAGCTTTGTTTCTTTATCCAAAATGCCTGCCACAAGTAGCATTATAAATCATTTAATTTGCTTTTTCCTCACAAGCAGTATTAACAAAATCACATAAGCAAAACAATAATTTCAGTAATTTTGTGAAACCAAATGTTCTACTATATATACGTCACATTAAAGTAACTTAAAACAAATAAACTTGAGCCACCTAAGCTTCACAAAAGCTAAGTTCAATTCATGACCAGCCATCTGTTTTAAAAACTGATAACCTTCTCTTATTCCTAATCCAATTTGAGCAAAACTAAGCATACCCACAAATTTTAAAAACATAACACAAATCTAATCCAGTCCCCCAATTTACCAAAATTGAGAATTAACATTTCACACTTGAATGTAACAGCATAATTCCGTATCCAGCCTCTACTCAAGAAAGAGGTCAAAAAAATAACAATAGTTGATGATGAAATAGAAGATAATACATAGAAAGTACCTGTTTTCTTAAGAAATCAACTCGAAATCCCATTTCAAGCATGAACAGTGTTGAATTGGTTCGACAACAAGTATTGTGAACCAGTACACTCGAAATCTCATTTGGAGGATTGAAGGTGATGACCAAGCTAAGGTCAAGAGTTAGGTTGAGAATGACCCAATTAGAGGAGAGCGTGAAGTGACTATGAGAAAATGCGTCTCATAAATTTAAGGGGAAAAGGGATTTGGGTGAAATTGGGGGGAACTTTTGGAGTATGAAATTTTCATATGGGAGGGAAATCAATTATTTGGGGTTGGGCGAGAGGGAATGAAATATAGTACAGTATTGACTTTGACTGAATTTTTAATTTTAAGATTACTAATTCTCAAATTAATTTTGATGTACGAATATAAATATACTAGATAAATGTAGGGATGAACACGGTAATGGTCCCGTACTGATCTCATATCGAATTAGTGGTATCGATTTTTCCCGAGCATAAATTAGTGGTACCGGTATAGTACCGAACGGGATTTGGATACCGGTACCGGTATCGGTACCGATACCGGGAAATCAGGTTTTTCTCATTTTCTTCGGTAATTTCCTGATTTGGTACCGGTCCCGTACCGAATTAGTGGTCTCGATTTTTTTTCCTCCTTACTTCGTAGTATCAGTAATCGGTACCATTTCGGTATGGTACCGGTTCGGTTCCGAGATTAGGTTCGAAATGCTCATCCCTAGATAAATGTTATGCTTTTTCTGAAATAAGTAGGTGTGTAAATGTTACTTTTTTAAACGTCTAAATGTCTAAAATTGGTTGTTAATAGTTTTCTTAAATTAGTTTTCAAATTCTAAATTTCTAACTAATTCTTTTTAACATTTTTGTTATAAAAAGTCACTGCAATCACTTAATCAAAGAGAAATATCGTTGGTTTTGTGCTGATTCGTGGGAATTGCACCAGGCTTTACCTCTCGAGGGATCTCGAGAAGCTTACAACCCCCACCAGGCAGTGTACCTGATCGTTGTAGTATAGTATAGTGACAAGTACCGGAAGATTGATCGTTCAACTAAGGAATAGTGTCGCTATGATTAGAAAGCCTAAAAACAAGGTCTAGAGGTAAGGGATGATTCTTTTTGTATTTTTATATTTTTATAAAAGCAAGTACAAATCTCGGGTTTTGGAAGAGTGGCGGAATTAGTTGCTAGTCAACTAACCCAATAACTAAGATGCAATCAAAATAAAATAACAAAAATGTAAATAAACTAATTAAACTAGTGGTGTGAACAATAAATGGGAAAATTGTGTTTACTTAGATTTCATTACTCCCTAGATATCTTTTACAGATTGATAGTTTGTTACGGTTGCGTGGATGACGGGTTATATTCCTTAATACCACTTTTCGAGTTGTTTTTACTTGTCCCGTGTAGATCCGACGGATTAGAGGTGAGACACATTTTTCTCACTCTCGAGTGAAACGATGTGGGGTCAACTCATTCCTAACGAGTCGTTTTTGGTTGTAACAAGTAGGTTTGGGTTATGAAAAAAATGGGATAATCATTTTCATTAGCTAAAAAGTGTTAACAAATGTTTGATATCGTGGTTGTGGTCACGGTTGTGCTTGGTTTTGTGACTTGGAAAACCTTAGCTGAAACCTTGAGTCTCGGCCGTTTAATTATTTGTTTTGAATGGTTATGTTTGGCTTGAGATGGGTAATAGTCGAGGCCTTGTCTCGACAAGAAATTAATTTGGTTTCGATATGGATATAATTGTGGTTGAAACTAGTTTATTGTGACATTGGGACTCGAGCCGTAGGACATAGTTGGCCGAGATTGGTTATGGTTGACTCGATACATATTGACTTGAAATGATTATGATTATGGCTACGAGCGTTAGCCGAGACCAAGTGATCTCGGAGTAACCTCGACGTAGCTATGACGGGCCTATAAATACAACCCTAATTTTTGCATTTGTCATACAACTTTCTCACACAAAAAAGTCAGAGATCGTTGGGAGCTTTTAGATTGCCATTCTACAGCAGCATACAAAGCATTTCCAAGGGAGAGATCACGCCTACAACACCATAAGTTTTAGTTTTTCATTATTTCATTCACATTTCCAATTCATGGCTTTTGTAAACGTTGAATTAAGTGTTGAATTTAATATGATCGGCTAAGCACCTTTGGTGCTAGCCTAGTTATGATTCTTATATTGTTTTTATTATGTTTTCGTGCTTTTCATAATGCTTATAGTGTGTTCATGCTTAGTTTATCATAGATCCTTTAGTTGCGGTAGTTTAAAAGAACCGGTTATACCTGCTATGCGAGGAGAATTGACCATAGAACCCTTGCGTAATTAGGTTGCGAGGAAATGGTTGGGATGACAACCGGCCATTCGCCTTGTGTGAAAATTAACCATATGACCACTTTCCGGGTTGGATAAACTTAAGTAGTTAAAGTATGGTATAAGATCCGAGAGGTTGGACCATACAAGGATAAATCTAGCATGTAGTGTCACTTAATGACTCAAACCCATCTACCGTACGTCGGCTTACTAGCAAGGGGTAGTGCCTTTAGTTGCCGGCAGGATTCTGGAGAGATAGGTTAGGGAACTTGACCATATGAATATAGTGATATATGTCCGCTCCACTTGAAGCATGTGATTAGTTTAATAGAAAACATGATCGTAAACAATATAGGATGACTAATTAAGCCAGTACACTTCTCTCTTATTGCTCACAACTTAATTTAATTTTTTATTTTACTTATTTTCTGTTTATTTAGCTAAATTAATCATTTCTCTTTTCAAAACAGTTAAAATAGTGACACTAGATTTAAATAAGATCCAAACCACATAGCTCTTGTGACGACCTCGGTTTTATCATTTTCTAGTCTACACACGACCAGATTCTCTGTCCATTAGTGCAAATAGGTAGACCTTAGGTAATCGAGCAAATATAAATAGGTTAGGGAACTTGACCATATGAACCTAGTGATATACGTCCGCTCCACTTGAAGCATGACTAGTTGAATAGAAAACATGATCGTAAACAATATAGGATGACTAATTAGGCTAGTACACTTCTCTCTTATTGCTCACAACTTAATTTTTTTTTTATTTTACTTATTTTCTGTTTATTTAGCTTAATTAATCATTTCTCTTTTCAAACCAGTTAAAATAGTGACACTAGATTTAAATAAGATCCAAACCACATAACTCTTGGGATGATCTTGGTTTTACCATTTACTAGTCTACACACGACCGAATTCTCTATCCATTAGTGCAAATAGGTAGACCTTAAGTAATCGAGCAAATATAAATAATAAGATCTGGTCAGTAAAACCTGCATCAATTACACTAAAATATTTACCAGCGAACAAATCTGTTGCTGATTATACAAAAGTTTGTTGGTAAACTAAGCAGGAATTTTTCCTCCATGTGTAAATAATAGTTCCAACAATTTTTGCAACAAAGTTTCCTTTATTTAAGTAAGTTTGATTCTAAAAAAATTTATTGTTGGTAAAGTCGTTGGTAAATGCACTTTTTGCCAACGAGAAATAAGTAGTTGGTAAAAATCGTTGGTAAATTTATTCACCAACGAGTTCATGTCGTTGGTATTATTGTTTTTTGATTTTACCAACAATTTATTGGGAAAAAGTTGTTGGTAACATTAGCGGGAACTTTCCCGCCAAATATCAACTAAGTTCCAACGGATTTAGCAACAATTAGTTCGTTGGTAAACTATAAAATGTGTTTTTCTTATCTTCGTTGGTAAAGTCGTTGGTAATGTAATAATTTACCAACGAATCAATGATTGTTGGTAAAATTCGGTTGGTGCTGGCATGATGTCTAGTAGTGGTACCACATTTATTGTAGTTCTCTTTTTTTTTTCTTTTTTTTTTAAGGTTTATTAGTTTCATTTATTATTGTTACATGAGTATAAGCGAGTATATGCAACAGTAATTACCCACCAATGAAGCCCTTAGATTAACATGACTTGTTTTCGAGGTTTTCTACGATTCATGTCCAATGTATATGCAAGTCAATTATTCTTGCTTTTCTTTACTATAGTTTAACCTTTTTATTGAGATTTCAAATCTTTTCAAATCTTCACATTATGTATTTGCTATCGGTCGAGACCACGACCCACTTCCTCCATTTCTCTTTCGTCGACCGGTATCCCATAACAAGGCCGACCGACGGTGACCCTTACGGTCAACCTTATTATTGCACCTAGCCTTAAGAAATCCTTTTGGAAAAGTGGTTGTCAGATTTCCTTGTAAAAATTTTAACCTTTTAAGATTCCGAGATTTCATACTACTCAAATTGAGATACTAAAATAAGATAAGTTCAAAAAGTTTAATTTTCAAAAATTTCAAAATTCAAAAGTGAAATTTATTCAAACTTTTAAAATTGTAAGTTTTCAAATGTCCAAATTGTAGAAAAAAAGGTTAAATTTTCATATTCTAAAATTTAGGCTCAGATTGTGTTGGCTGCAAAAAAACATGGTCCTTTTTAAACATCGATCCGTTTATTGCCTCGCCAAGTTACAACTTATGAGATCATCATGGCCATAATCATCATGTCGAAACACAACAATGTGTACAATCCCAAAACAATTCTATATATTTCTTAAAACGCATAGCACAACAAATTCCGGCCAAACTCGCATCACACAACAGATTATGGCCAAAATCATGTCACAATAGATTCTGGCCAAACTCACAAGGTCAACTTTTCACCTTTTTTTCACAATAGGCTATATAGTCAACTTTTCACTTTGACTATATAGCCTAGCCACAGTGGTGTATTGTTTGCGTCAAATTCCAGTTGTAATGATATTCGTATGTGTGTTTCGTTTTACAAGTAAACCATTACGACGACAATGTGTAGTTTTCAACTACCCGAGCGTTAAGGTTTCCCGTAATTTGGTTTTTTATGTGTATAGTTAAGTACATGTGAAAAATATCAGCGGTGTATAGTTTTCTAAGAATATTTGATTGCGTTGATGAGGGTGTACTTTTACGTTGTTGCATGTATGCGTGGTCTGAAGTTGGTCACTTTCACGTGTGTTCCCTTCTTTGTTTTTCTATAAAAACAATCGTGTAAAAGATGTTTATATGCCGCAGTTGATTTTTGGGGAAGATTGTGTTTCTTTGCTTGTCGTTTATCTCTTGCCTTCGAAAAGTATGACTCCTAGCGATTTTATAACTAATCATTTTGGTATTTTGTACCACATGCTACATGTTTATTAACCACATAAAAGAGTCCATGTTTTCACTTCTTTGGTAGTTTTAGTTCTTGATTAAATATTTGTAAATGCACATTAAAGTAGACAAAATCCATATTTCAACATTGTGAACACCGGCACACTACAACAAACAAATATCGTTATGTGATTCTTTTTAGTGTCCCTTTCAATCAAAATTTCATCGCATGCCCGCTTGCGAATATTGTTTCTAATTGTGACATAAATAGGGCGGGTTTTCATTCTTCCTCTAAAGTTGTGGATGTGTTAGATAATGGAAGTTGGAATTGGCCAAATGAATGGAAAGATAAGTACCCTATGGTCTATTCGCTCACTGTTCCAACTTTGGATCCAAATTCTAGTGACTTATTGGTGTGGAGGAACCAAAATGAGAAATGCAATTCTCGGTTGCTGCTGTTTGGGACATAATAAGACCGAGAGGTGAGGAAGTCGATTGGTATAAGGTGGTGTGGTTTTCTCATTGTATTCCTCACCATGCCTTTCACCTATGGTTGGTGATCAATCGGAAATTAAAGACTCAAGATGCATTGAGACAATGGGATGTTAGTGGCGATACTAACTTAAACCTGTTTCTATGCCCTCTTTGTGAAATGTAACCGAATTCTCACGAACATTTATTTTTTGATTGTACTTTCTCATCTCAGATTTGGGCGCATATGAAGTTGTTGGTTGGTTTACCAAATGTTTCACCCTCGCTAGAAGCTATTGTTAATTATCTTGTCCCTATATCCAAGAAACATTCGGCTAGAATTGTTATTGCAAAGCTTGTGTTTGTGGCTTGTTCTTATTTTATTTGGCAAGAACGGAATCATAGGCTGCTTAAGAAGAGGAAGCGACCGAAGGAGCAAGTTCTCGAGTTGATCATGTCTACCGTACGCCTCAAGCTTCTTTCATGTAGATTTAAGAAGACACCTCAGGTGGAGTTTTTCGCTCAGATTTGGAACATTCCCACCTCACTTATTCGAGACTACTAAAGCTTTATTTCTTTTAAGTAGTGGCTAGGTGTTTGTATATCATGTGATTGGTTTGTCAATCGCATGTTAGCGTTTTGGTTTGAAGCACGACAGGTGCGTGTTTAGTCATAACTAATGTGGTGCTCAACCACATTTCGTGTACTTCATTGTTTTGTGAGTAATATATTTTACGAGGGTAAATTAACCCTTTACCCCAAAAAAAATTCATCGCATAAATATGGTCTTTAGGTGACGTTTTCGATAATATCTCATTCACATAGTCCAAGTTTCTTTTTTTGCTAAAACTTCAATTCAAAAGGACCTCTTTTTTAATTAAAAATTCATTTAAAAAGAACACTCTTTTTATGAAGGTATGCTGACATGTTTCTAACTACTAATTTTGTGTCCAAGGGAGTGTGGGGACACCTTGTACTGTAGTACCAAAAGTAAATTAATAGAGAAACTTTAATACGGAGTAGTACTTTTCACCATAGGATACACAATTGTACTAACCATTGTAGTCCTCTTAATCCAATCTCAACAAATTATGCTACAATAACTTGTACCTCATCCTTAAGATGTAGTAATAATTAACAACTCAAATGTTCAACACAAATATATCTACAATTTACTGAGCAAAAATTTACCAACAAATTAAACTTACAAATAAAATAAATAAATAGATCTACATAATAATTAAAAAAAACAAAAAAAAAACAATTTTATCACAAAAAATCTACAACAAAATCTAGATTTTGTTAGATCCAAATACACTTTAAACCATCAAATACAAACATATCTCATATCTCATATACACACCATAAACAAAAGATCTAAAGAACAACAGAACGACTAAACCTCAAAAATAATCACAATATCAGCTTTCCGGCTAACTTTTCAATTTTATTACCGGCCTCAAAAATGATTTCGCAAGCAGATCTTAACAGATTTCAAAAGATGAAAAAACAAACATAACAAAAAGAACAAATTAAACCTTCTAAACGGTTGTCGACCTAATCACACGTATCGAAATATGTAAGCAAAAACACCGCGAGATGATGATGGAACAACCGCGAGATCATGACGAACAACCGAAGTAACGAATTAAATAATCAAAGACAACACACACAACAACAACCAAAAATACCAAATACAAAATCCACCCAAACCAACAACCAATACCATAAACCGTAAGTACCTGAAACCACCTGAACCACCGAGAGATGGTAGCAGACTCGGCAGATGGTGACAGTGATAAGAGAGAGGTTTTTGTGTGTTTTAGGGTTTAGAGAGATAAATAAGGTGTTTGTGTTTATATAGCAAAGAGTATGATGATATTTTGGAAAGAATTAAATATGAGAATTCTTGTTAGCTGTGTGTATCTCTACTTCTCTACTAAAACCATACAAAAGTCTAAGTCATTAAACTGATTGTATTGTATCACACTTTCCTTCTATAGATTTTTAAGTTTCAGAGCATTTTATTTTTCCTCCAATAGTTGTCTCCAGCCTTGCATTTCGTAGGAAGTCAGCATCCTCAAAAATGATAGGTCACATCACACGTAATAATGGAAATACCAATTTGAGTTTATTGTTAATTGTTAAGATAAATACTTTCCAATTTCGAATTCTGTATTTCAAAGTGAATATCAAGATTTGACTAAGATTCAAGATTTCACTTTCAACATTTTAACTTGCTCTCTCTCATTTGATCATGTTGAAAAAACTCAACATTTCACTTGACAATTTTTCTATTACTAGACGAGTACCCGTGCATAGCAACGGGATTTTATAACGACAAATAGTTTATTGATAAAAAAAGTTTATAGGTTATAAACGAAAAATAATGTTTTGAAACCCGGTTCGACCCGGGTGGTTCAACCGGTTGAACCGTTCCGGTCGAAAAATAGGTCGATTTAAACCGGGTCAACTTGCTAGGTTAGGTCGAAAACGGGTCAAATTAAACCGGGTCAATCCGCCTGGTTTGAAGCGTCCTGGGTCAACCCGGTTTGTGTTTTAATTGGTTGTATTTAATTTGGTATATATGTTTTTTAATTGGTTGTACAATGTGAATAAATCATTGTACTTTTAAGTAAAGGATAATGTTTTGAAACCCGGTTCGACCCGGGTGGTTCAACCGATTGAACCGTTCCGGTCGAAAATGGGTCGATTTAAACCGGGTCAACTCACTAGGTTGGGTCGAAAACGGGTCAAATTAAACAGGGTCAATCCGCCAGGTTTGAAGCATCCCGGGTCAACCCGGTTTGTGTTTTAATTGGTTATATTTAATTTGGTAGATATGTTTTTAATTGGTTGTACAATGTGAATAAATCATTGTACTTTTAAGTAATTGATAATGTTTTGAAACCCGGTTCGACCCGGGTAGTTCAACCGGTTGAACCGCTCCGATCGAAAAATTGGTCGATTTAAACCGGGTTAACTTGCTAGGTTGGGTCGAAAAAGGGTCAAATTACCGGGTCAACCCGGTTTGTGTTTTAATTGGTTGTATTTAATTTGATAGATATGTTTTTTTAATTGGTTGTACAATTTGAATAAATTATTGTACTTTTAAGTAATGGGGTGTTTTAATTAGAGTATTAATTAGATTGTTCAAGTTTCCTTAATTAATAAGGGCATTATGGGGATTGACCAAAAGTTAAGTTTTCACTTTTCCACTTTGACCATTTTCTCTTTATAAGTAGTATAGATAAGTAGTTATATTCCTACTTTTTTCTAACTGTATGAAAGTTGTCCATGATAGGTCCCAAAAATAATTAAGTAGGGTAAATGGAATGGTAAAAAAAATACTCCCTCCGTCCCTAAATAAACAAGAACAATACCCGTGCGTTGCACTGGTAGACGATTTTTTTTTTCTGGTGTTTGCAATAAGTTAGGAAGAGTTAGAACACCTAATAATCAACCAAAATGACACAATCTTTTGATAAACATGGTTCAAACTACTAAAGTCCTTTGTGTTTTACTGCTCATTTTTGAATACCAATTCATAATAGTTTTGCCGCTTAGTTTTGAATTGCAAAACTATTCTGAACATATGAGTATTTCTACTTTTCTCTAACTTGATGAAAGTTGTCCATGATAGTAAATTAAAACCAAACATTTTAGTAAGAGTAAATTGAAAAAAACGTCCGCATGTGTTATATCCAAATTGTAGGGTGCAGTTCCTATCTTTTAAAAAATGCATGTGCCGTTTTTTCGAAAACAATTGATGCATATATAATTTATGTTCTAAAGTTAAATGATTAAAATTACTCAATGGTGGCGTTTGATTCGTAAATTTGAAATTCTGGAATTTTAAATTTTAGAAAATTTAAATTCTTAAGAATCTAAAATTCTGGAATTTAAAATGACTTCGCATGTTTGGTTCCTAGAAGGCGTAGCGAGCCCACACAACCAGGTTAGGTCTAACCCAGAAGGCAATGACACCCTTTCTTTTACGCACGCGGGAGAAAACCCCTATCGCCCTAGACAAGACTCGAACTTGAGACCTTGCCTAGGAGGGTAAAACTTCCATACCGCTAGACCAAAGGCCCATCGGTAGAAATTCATAATATTTTGAAACCTGCCATTATTTTTATTATTGCAATTTTTTAAGGAGTGACGGATAGGGGTGTCAAAAAACCCGACCCGACCCTGATTAAGCCTATTCATGTCGGGTTACTTAGGTAAAAAAAAATTATTCGGGTTATTCGTGCCAACCCTAGTAATCTAAATACTAAATAGGGTCGGGTATCAGGTTAGAAATTTTTGATAACTCGGGTTCGGGTCAACCTGATTGACATGAATAAATATATATGGGTTTTTAATATAAATTTTATAAATATTCTATTTAAACGAGTAAAACAAGCATTTTTATTATACTTTAGTCATATTCGGGTTGAACCTAACACGAAAAGACCCAAACCGAGTTGACCCGATCCGAATTGACACGGACCCGACTAATCCGAATTCAAATAGGGTTAGGTTCGGTATGAAATTTTTAGCGTTGTCTCGACTTTGACCCGACCAGAATGACCCCGAACCCGAACAACCCCACACCCGACTAACACCTCTAGTGACAGATTTCCTTTGATTTAAAAAAACAACAAGAATAAATACTAAAAAAACAACAAGAAAAAAATTTTATAAAAAAAATCCAAGTAAACTAAAATTCCTCACTTTTTAGAGGCATTCTAATTCTCCCCATTTTAGCAATTCGTGGAATATAAATTCCTATTCATTTGAGATACCAAACATAATATTTGAAGGAAAATAAAATGCAAATGCCATGAAATGCCTCCAATATAACCCGACCAAACGCACCCAAAGTGAAATAAAAAAGTCTCAACAAAAGCAAAAGCATTTTAGTCATTTCATTTTGGCCTAGAAACGGTATCCGCACAAAAGATTTTTCACAAAGACGACACCTACACTTTCATATATTTGTCTTTGAAATCTTATCTTGGAAAAGTACACATTGTGCATAAAACAAGAAAACTAGGTGAATGCATCACGCATGTTTAACACCCCGAAATAACATCATTTAAGAGTGCTCGTGTGGGCATGTTATTCGTCCACCAAAGACCCAACAACGGACGAACAACATGTTGTACTGCATCGTGCCTCATGTTATCGTCCACCGTTTATCCCTTAGCCATTCCAATCACTTGTATCGTTTTTTATTTTTATTTATTTATTATTTTTTGAGTGGGTGGGTATTTTTTGTGGGACCCAATAAGTTTTTATTTTTATTTTTTATTTTATGGAGGGGTTTTAGTTGCTGATGTGTTATTGGGTGGCAATGAGATGTTGCTGAAATAACAAACGAATAATGTGTTATTCGTCTTCCCTGCACCTTGCACCCTAAACTTGAATGATGCACAAATGAAACGTTTAACAAACTATTCAACTAGATGTTTGCTTAGTAACACATCACAAATACGGTTTTATATTGGTTTAATCAACTCAACCGACACCGACAATAATCTATTGATACTTTTTGAACACTATTTGATGGTACACCATTTTAAATAGTTATCAAATCTGGTTAGAAGATCATTTGCTGTTACATATAATATAATATTTGTGATAATAAGTATGTCCCCTCTTGAGAGTCATATGTTTCTCACTGTGTTAATACTCCAATTAAAAACGCTTTTATAATTTCAATTATTAAGATTTACACTTCATTTATTTTGGGTAAAGTGGAGTAATCCTGCACCCGGTAAAATACATTAATAAAAAACGTTTAAGTACAATGGAAGAGAGTGATTCTCTCATCGAAGTCCCTAAGGACACTACCACTACCACTATATAAGAATGACATGCCATTCTTATAACTACCAGATCTAAATACAACTAACGATGACTAGCAATAAAAATACAATACATCACAACTCAAATAAAATTGAAGTCTTCTAAGTCATCCTAGCGATCCAGATCATAAACATGCAAACTTCCAGCTTCAACAAATTGCGTCTTCTATTAGTATTATGCAAAGCATAATCTAATAACCTAATAAGAGTGACTTCCGTAGTAAATAAATTTGAAGCATAAACATGGTCTAAGCGACCCAACCTCCAGCATATCCGAGCTTGAACCAATCTTCCAACAAATCCGAGTGACACACAAGAAGACTACCATGATCAAGTCAATGCAAATTTCCATAGCAAATGCTAACCCACAAAACAGGTCGAGAATGACCAATCTTCCAGCATATAATAACTTGAACCAATCTTCCAACCAATCCGAGTGAAACACATGAAGGCAACCAATGATCAAGTTACAATGACAACGAACAGTATGACAAGATTTTGAGAACCCACAAGCTGCCAAATGCAACCAAGATTAGAATGCAAACCGTTGGTAGCAAAATCTGCCATAAAATAACACAATAGAAACCAGTAGCATCGATGATGAACACGCATAGAATCAAATTCAGCCATAAACAAATGTACCATAACAGCACGCTGAACCATGCACCATTCAACACACGATGTAACAACATAGGGTCAATACCCTAACTTCCAGCAAGCAAAGTAGCATCGATACAAAACAATATCAACGAAGTATGTAGATCGATCCACACCAGCAACAATCAATAGAGAATTACACTCCTATTGATCAAACTAGGGTTTTTGAATAAGTTACCCTACAAACTTAACTTGCATCTCCCTTATCAAACCCACATTCATGGCAGCAGCAACATGATAAACACAAACGAACCATAAACAACCCCTTGCAAGGTTGACGAACAGTGAAAACAACCAGATCCGCAATCACAAACCAGCAATAAAGATACAAAACCCTAAGTTAGGGTTTCATAATTCAATAAGCACACCATAACCAAAGAATGCTGCACGTTAAAGTAAATCGATCCCTGTAAAAAACCGATTGGAGTGAAGCAAGAACATGCCACGATCACCATATACCAGCATAATAAAACGAAACCCAAAGTTCCATTCAATAATAATCAACCTGATATATGTAAATACAACCAGGCAGATCGTGTTTAATAATAACCAAGTAATACGATCGACCAAAAAACAAACCAAACCCTAAAACCGATTAAAAAAGTAATCGTTTAGGGTTTAGTTCGCATCATAGATCGCACCCTATATATAGTCCATCGATTAAACACCGACATCAGTTAAAGGGATAAGAGGCGCGATCTATAAACCCACAGCGATCCAAAACCCTAACAGAACGATAGGAATAATTAATGAAACGTTAGGGTTTCGGAAAATCATAAAAGGAGAGATTCGGTTAAATATGTAATAATTAAAGGATACCGACCACCCTCCAATGGATATAACTGCTCAAATCGTATTGCATATCTTCTAAAAGAGAGATAGAGAGGACGATAGGTAGTTTTTTTTTTGCTGGATAGAAGTGGAGGGTGGCGGCCGGAAATCTCCACAAGGGAGAGAGAAAACTAGGGTTATTCGTTGTCCCTAAACGCTTACTTTATATTTACACTTCATTTAGTGACCACAAAAATACAATATTTATTGAGTTCTTATAACATGCATGAGCCGTTAAGAACAAATGAGAAATAAAATAAAGATAAGAAAAGTGAGAAGAAACAAAAATCACGCATTTCAGATGCACTTATAAAAATAGATGTATATTCATTTAAATTTTTTCCTTTAATTTAAAATATGTGGTTAGAAATACTTATCCCTTCTTTCATTTTATTTTATTTTCTTATTGAATACCATCTTCAAACACGGGTTCTAAACTAGTTAAACATGAAAAATTGAATTACTACTTTTCTAAGGTAACGACATGAAAACCTCCATAAACCAACAAAACATGTTTCATTTTCACGCATTTCAAACATATCTTATTTAAGTAACACGTCTAATTTAGGTGAGTGAAAATGATCAACGTACTTCACATCTTTGTTTTTGACTAAATCAACTTATTAGGAATGTGGCTATTGTTCTCTCTTTTCTTTTTTACTTTTGTTAAAAGTTCGATTGGCTATGAATGAGCACAAATGTAAATTGATGACTTGTAATTTGTTGGTATTTTTTAGGTCATTAAATTCAAGCTATTTATTGTCATGTTTTCACTTGTTTATGATAGAAATGATACTTAAAAAATAAAATATTCATTTTTAGATATACAAGAATGGTAGAAGACTTTAAAGCTGAAATACAGCTTGCCGTCGTCTCATATCAGTTGGTCACATGAGTTCCTGGAGCTTGGGGAGGGGTTTTACCCAGTGTTGTAAATATCGCTCGGCGGTCGACAACCGCCAAGCGCCAAGACCGATATGGCGGCGATATATCAGTGATATATCGGAGACCATAAATTATAAAGAAATTTATGTATATTTTTGAAATGCAACATATGTAACACAAAACAAAACATAAATTATATTTGTAACTTATAAGAGAGAACCTGGTATACTACCAAAGTGCTCCAATTAAACTCCGATATATGACTGATTGACTGGAAAGAACTTGGACCAATAAATTTGACCGATTTGACCGATATAACCGATTTTGAACGATAAGTGAAATATCGTATCGGTCGACCGCCGATAAGCGATATATCACTAATATATCAGCCGCCAAAACCGATATTTACACCACTGGTTTTACTCAGGTTCGAGTCTCGCAAATGACAAAGAAATTCAGATCTTTCTCTTGCCGTGAATTCTAAGGGTTTTCCTTCGTGGGTCTCTCCTGGTGGTTCGGTCCCAGGGCCTGCTCGTTTGGATGGTTTAACTCGGGGGGTCTTATTTCAAGTGTGGTGCCGTTCTATTAAAAAAAAAAAAAAAATCTGATCACGAATAAAAAAGGTTTCTTACCTTGGGTATAATATAAGGTGAAATGATAAAAGTAAAGGATAGAAAATGTGAAAAGGTGAATAAAGAGAGGGGTAAAATTTAGCAAGAGAGGCAAACTCACTCACCAATATCATCATCTCAGTCATCAAATTGAATTGAATGAAACTTAAATAATAATCACTCAGATTTACCAGCCATGGAAGAACAAGTAGCAGTAGTAGATCATCAAAACCAAGAAGAAGAAATTAATAAAGTTTTAAAATCAGAAACTGAAGAAGAAACATTAATAAATTTCCTTGATTCACTGGATCATTATTTGGTATTAATCGATTCGTTATCCAACGCTCTTCTTCGTCAGGTAATTCATCATTTATCATTTCTTTTTAATAATTGGGGTGTTTGTTTCGCCTTATATAGCTGGCTTTTGGCTTATTTGGTTTTGTTTTTTGTGCTTATTTTGCATCTTTTTGGCTTATATAAATATATATAAGCCGAAAAGTTTTAAAAACCAGATAGCTGTTCACCCCTAAAGTAACTTATGGCTTATTTTGTTTTGTGCTTATTTTGCAACTTTTTGGCAAATATAAACTTATTTTGACATCTTATTATTTCTTCTGTTTCACTTTATCATTTCATTTTATTAAAGTGGGTGTTTATTTAGCTGGCTTATGGCTTATTTGGTTTTGGGCTTTTGTTTCATAAGCTTATTTTTTGTGCTTATTTTGCAACTTTTTGGCTTTGTTTAAGCTTATTTGTGGCTTATGAGCTTATTTGTTTTCCGGCTTATATTTCTTAAGTCCCAATTTTTTTGGCTTATTTTGAGACATGTGGGTAGTTTATTATATCAATAAACTTATGTAAATCCACATGTCTCCAATTAAGCCGGAAAATTAGGGGGGCTTATGAATTATAAGCCGAAATCAAATAAGCTCATAAGCCCACATATAAGCTTAAACAAACACCCCTTTATATAAGCTTATTCTGACATAATAAATATATATAAGCTGGAAAGTTTCAAAATAAGCCACAAAAAGTGAGCTTATGAAACATAAGCCAAAAACCAGATAACTTATAAGCCGAAACAAACACCCCATTAAGCTTATTTTCCCGGCTTATTCAACTTTTGAAAAACTCATAAGCCAAAAAGTTTGAGCTTATAAACAACAACACCCAATCCCGCTGTAGCGTAGTATTGGGTAGTTAGAATGTAGACTGATTATACCCCTAGTAAACCCCGAATGTTTGGAGACTGCTTCAAAAATTTAACAAGGCGGCAAAATAAGCTGAAACAAACACTCCCTTATTTATGCTTGCCCCGAAACAAACTTATTTATTTTCCGATTTTCCCATTCAGGGGCGGAGCCATATGGTTAGATATGGGGGGCTGTGCCCTCAACAGAGTTTGTGCAGATGGTACTTTCGTATGCAATTTTAGCAGGAAAGCATTAGAAAAAAAGGTGAATTTACAAGTGTGCCCTCGTACATAAATGAGATGTGCCCTCAACTTTGAAAAATGTTTTATACTTTTTCCTTCTTTCAAGTCCATATTTTTCTAAAACCAAACTTACATACAAGTACATATACTCTTAGTATAACTAACCAACATAAAATAACCATGTAGCACAAATTAACTTGTTAAAATTACATCTTCAATTTTGACAGTACCAAATTTGGCTTTGATTTGATTTCATTTATCAACACACACACCTGTAGTTGGTATGCATTGCCATTGCCTTAACAACTAATATAGTGAATTTTGTTTTAAGCAATACCCGACCCAACCCAAACATTTTGAAAATTTTACTGCTTACAAAAAATGTTGTGATACGTCCCGGGATTTATGTCATATTAATATATTATATTTATTTAGGATATGTTTTTGTGTCGTATTAGGAAAGTGTTATTGTTTAGATATGTCTTTATGTTTGACTTGTTTTACAAGCTAGGTTATTCGGTTATATATACCGAATCATTATTATGAATGAATCAATCAAAAGTTTAAGATAAACAAATCTCTAGTTCTTTTCCTCTATTTTCTGACGGAGCCAGCACACGCTTGAAGTGGTGCCCTATCCCGATACAACCCCTAACCGGGTCGTATCATGTTGTACTCGATTGCCCCCTCTAACTAGATTCTTTGGCTCCGCCACTGGTGTGATTATTCTAGGAACTTGTGCTTAGGATTGTTTTTGGCTGTGTTTTGGACAAAAAGAAGTGGATTGTGTTTTGGGCTTAATAATAAACCTATGGTAATTCAGGGATGGATGGAATTAGCAGGTGCTCGCTATTCGATGGGTGCTTCACGTGTAAACACCGCATTGCTTAAGCTTCAACTTCATTCTGCTGCTACCATTTTAGAGATTACTCACGACCAAGATGGTACCATCTTCCCTTTAACCTTAACCACACATATCTTGAATGATTTGCTCGATTAGTTTTTGTATGGTTCACATAAGGCACACCCTAATAATTACTTCAGAATGTAGGATATGATATGTATAAGCATTAACAAAACTTTTAACAGGTTACTAGATATGCATATATTCACAAGCCTTTTTGTGAAAATGTCATGTATGTTCACTTTCCATGGCAAAGGTCAAAAAAATTGACACTAGTAATAAGCCAAAATGAAAGATGAAATTCCTATTCATCAATTTGGTTCAGTATATGTTTCATCTCTAATGGGTATGTGTAAAATCAAAATTGTAAAAAGTAAATGGGTCAAGTCTCTCATCAAGTGTATTTTCATCTTATTTAGAAATTTAGATTTTTATTGGAGTAATATCGATTTACTAATCATATTTGGTACGCTGATTATAAAGAAAATTGTTTCAACATGAATGAAAGATCTGCCCGTTTGACCTTTTTTTTTTTTTTTTTTTTTTTTGACGACAATTGTGGCTACATGGCCCCTAGCCCAGAAGGCGTAGCGAGCCCACATGACGTCCACCCCAGAAGGCAATGACACCCTTCCCTTTACGCACGCGGGAGGAAATCCCTATCGCCCTAAACAAGACTCGAACTTGAGACCTTGCCTAGGAGGGTAAAACCTCCATACCGCTAGACCAGAGGCCCATTGGTTGCCCGTTTGAGTTATTGCCAACCCACCCAACTCTTCCATTGTTTTATACATCTGCCTAAAAGAGATGAAGTAATAGTTCTAGTTCGATTCACACAGCCATAGAAATTGGATCCGACCTAGTTTTGCTCTGTAGTTTGTCTTTTTCTCTGATTCACAAGCAATTGCCTTCTTTGAAGGTATAGACTTATTAAACAGCTTTACTTTGTTAATTTTGATGACAAATGAATGGAGATCAGATCGTGAGAAACTTATCAGACACCCTTTTGACACCCTTTTTTCTCTGGTGAGATATCTAAAGGAAATAACAGTTTAATTCAACTATTTTGCTTAATTATAAAGAAAAGTTAAGTACTTTTTGTCACTAAAGGGTCATTAGATCATGTTGTAAAGTTTCCAGGGTCAAACCGTAAAAGTCATCTTAAGCAACTTTTAGCTACCGCACATTCTATAACATGAAAAATGTAAAATCCTTAGTTAAATACTTAGAGATAATGTGATATGTAAACACGAAATATACTGCACATTCTGTGTCCCAGTTAAGAATATGTGATTATAGTTAAATGTCTATATTGAAATGGTCATCATTGTCAACCAAACTAAATTTAACCTTAACCACACGTATCTTGAATCATTTGCTTAACCTTCAACCTCATTCTGCTGCTACCACAGTAGACATTACTCATGACCAAGATGGTAGACGTTACTCATGACCAAGATGGTACCATCTCCCTTTAACCTTAACCACACGTATCTTGAATCATTTGCTCGATTAGTTTAGTATTACAACTTCAGAACGTAGGATATGATATGTGTATATTCACGATCGAGCCTTTTTGTGAAAGTGGTATGTATAAGTTCACCTTCCATGGCAAAGGCTGAAAAAGTTGACACTAGTAATAAGCCAAAATGAAAATGCCGGTTCGGTATATGTGTAAAATCAAAATTGTAAAAAGTAAATGGGTCAAGTGTATTTTTATCTTATTCAGAAATTTAGATTTGTATTGAAGTTATATCGATTTTCTAATCATATTTGGTACACTGATAATATAGAAACTGTCTGTTGTGTAATCGACCTGTTTCAACATGATACATGAATGAATGATCTGCCCGTTTGACTTATTGCCAACCCACCCGACCCTCCCATTTTTTTCTATCTCTGCCTAAAAGTGACAAAGTAATTGTTCTAGTTTCTTAAGTTTTAATGTAAACATCGAACTTTGATTCACACAGCCATAGAAATTGGATCCGACCTATTTTTGCCCGGTAGTTTATTTCCTATTCTTTGGTTCACAAGCAATTGCCTTCTTTGAAGGTATAGACTAATTAAAAAACTTTCCTTTGTTAGTTTTGATGACAAGTGAATGGAGATCGGATCATGAGAAACTTATCAGACACCCTTTTTTGTTTGCTGAGATATCTAAAGGAAATAACAGTTAAGCTCAACTATTTTGCTTAATTTAAAGAAAAGTCAAGTACTTTTTGTCACTAAAGGGTCGTTAGATCAGGTTGTAAGTTTCGAGGGTCAAAATGTAAAGGTCATCATAAGCAAGTTTTAGTTAATGCACATTGTATAACATGAAAATTGTAAAATCCTTGGTTACATTGTAACACCCCCAAAATTTGATACAGCGGAAGACTCAACAAGCTTTCGGGGTGCTACGGGGATTGGTATCCAACACAAGACAATATAGAACGAGATAAAGTAAACATAATAAAAACACAACCAAATACGGGGTTTTAAGGTTTACATTTATCCCAACATCATTCAGAGTCAGGCCCAAAATAAATAACAATAGGTCCAAATTTAATTATCAGAGTTTAGAAAATATAGATCCATAACCGTGTGCCACAGCCGAGCCTTCCAATCCAAGCATGCACCTCAACACTTAATTACCTGAGAAAACGTGCTAAAAGTCAGCTTTCGCTGGTGAGATCATAGGTTTAAATTCAACTAATAATATAGTGGACATGTACGCAAAACGCTTGCTAGCTAGACCAAGAACTCGCTAAAAGCCTGCGGATACCCTCCGCTCTCAACATAACACACGGAAACCCTTCCGTAATAACCAAAACACACGGATACCCTTCCGTAACAACATAGATATTCGGGTAACCCCCGCAATACCAATAAATACTCGGATAACCTCCGAAGTATTAATAACCTATAGGTGCACACTACAGTATCTACATAAGTCAACCTTGAATAGTACACACGAACCGCGTGACTAAAGCTGACAATAACAAATAACCAAATAAGCCAACCTTGAATAGTACACACAAAAGGTGTGACTAAAGCTGACAATAGGTTCTAGTCCATACGCATAGCAAGTTTAGAAAGAATATAAAAGCGATAATAGTCCACGTAAAATAATTTGCACGTTTCTCACCCCAATCGTTGAAAACATAGTTCAAGAGTAAAAAGCGGGGCTATGACTCACCTCAAGTCCAGAAATATAGCAAGACGAGGTAGGTAGCAATAAGATGTATGATAACTCACGAAACAGCAACTACGGACTTGGCACGACCTAACAATATTAACTCTTTCAGAAATCATTTCCTCAAATATATAATATTCCCAAACCCGGACGAGAATCCGTTTTATTTCCGAAATCCATTTCGTATTAGTTTGGTGTATTTGCGTTTGGTATCCATACGGGTGGTGGGTCGACTCAAAACAAACCAACAAGATCACACGTAGAACATATAATAAACTATAAATCTAATATTAGCCCAATATATCATTTAAATAAATCGCCAAAGTTTACCAAATCCGTCGATTTGATAATCCTCATATTTATTTACGTAATATACCGTTCCAAGATTACACCCAATCTAAAGCACATATAAAGCACATAGCACGTAATTACTATATAGTATATATCACAGTTTAATAAATTCCTCGTATATATCGTCAAATTGGCCAGATTTCCCGATATATATACTCGCAATCTATTACCCTTTACATATACTACAACCTATGGGCGTCGTAGGATACGATGCCCACTAATATATTCGTTTCATATAATCAAACAACCCGGCTCAATCTTACGGTTGAGTGGTTATTTACTTATAGAAAACGTCCATATTAGTCGTCATATATCCGAGACAACACGAATGTCACAAATAATAACTTACCTGGACCCGAGTGACAACAATTTCGCCTAACTCAATAAGTTTATTCGTTATATATCCAAATGAATTTTTATTAAACGTTTCATAATTGTCGGGAGTTTCCCGTTTATAACACAATTTTTAATAATAATAATACGTTTAATAATATTACGCCACTTTCGTAGCCTAATATGTATCTAATCGTATTATTTATAATACGACTCGTGATTATTATTATTATTAATATACGCGTTTATATAGTTATATATACGTTATTCACGTATATACTTTCGTATAAACGTTCATATTACTAATAATTATTATTACGAGTTTTATTATTCTCGTTTTACTTTTAATATTTATTGAGTTACACGAAATGGTCATATGTCCGAGTCATGACTCTCGGCTCATTGTCCAAGTCCAATAATAAACCAAAGTCATAAATAATAATCTCCGTCCAATCACAATCTCAACCACGGGCTACAACAATAAGGTCCGACTACGGTACCCGACTAACCTATCTCCGTCATCTAACGACCGTCTCATAACCGGTCCTCATATCACATACCACTCGACAACAACTTCTCAATTACCAAAACCAAAACCAATATCCAATATCCAATTCGACCCAAAGGTATACGGCCGAGAAATAAGTACCACGACAATATAACAATAACAATAATAACCAACAATAATATACACTTAGTTCACATTACCACGAAATAACATTTAACCAAATTAGTGTTCGGGTCGGTTTACCAAGCCGAACCCGAGGCAACACTTCACCACAACTAGTATGGTTCCCACCCGAGACCTCCATGGTCTCGGCTAGCTCTAAATGAGCCAACAATACCACACGACCTACTAGGGTCGTCGGCCAAGAACCCATTCGACAACCATGGTCAAATCGGCAAACCACAAGTACTCGGCTAAAAGCCGCGACTCAAAAGTCGAACCATATAACTATCGAGTCAATAGACTCGAACCACACTCAAAGAGAATCCCTAAGAGGGTCTCGGTAGGGCCATACGAGCGCAAGAAAAATAACCCCGAGACCACAAGGTCTCGGCTAGCTCCAACTCGAGGTCACAACACCCTCGACAAACCATGAATCCCGCGAATCCATCACCAATCGAACCCAACACAACCCAAATCGGATACCAAACTTCTTTCTAAACCATTTTTATTGAAACCCACATGATTCTTGTAACAAGAATCATAACCATTCGAAAAAAAATAAGAAATCCGTGACTCTTGGTCACGATTCGAACCAACAACTCGAGTTAAAACTCGTCCTACCTTCCAAAATAGAGCCAAATCGAAGAGATCTTCAAGAAATAGTAAGAAAATGATGATGACTTTGAGATTATTTGGTTTGGATTTGGTGTTAATGGGGGAGTTATGGCGCGTGTTCTAGCTCAAAAGAAAGAGGAGAAGGAGAGGAGTAAGATGGTGGTGGTGGTTTTGTTGGATGACCGGCGGTGGCTGTGGTGTGGCCGGAACAGTGCACGGCGGCTAGGGTTTTCAAAGAAGGGGAGATGGGAGATGAGAGTGAGAGTAAAGTGAGTTTTGTGTTTGTGTTGTGTGTGTGGTTTAAAACCGGACCCAAGCCCCCTTTTGTTAACTTTTCTCTTTTTTTTTTTTTTTTTTTTTTTTTTTTTATGTAATAATAATAATAATAATAAGTGTAATAATAATAATAATAGTAATAATAAAGATATTATTACGGTTGAGCGGGCAATATGGGTAATGTAAAACACGTGGTCCGAACCCGAACTCATTTTAAAATTTCCATATTACACGAGAACCTCTCGTAATTAATTAAAATAATAGCGGCTCGTTAAGACGAATCATAAAATTATGTTAGGTAATCCTAGTGCCAAAGTCAACGTAGTACCAAGTGAGAATCCAATTATACATCACCGATCACATAATCAAAAACGAATTATGAACATAATTCACGAATACCATAACGTCATTAAATAAAATTTCCATAAAATAGGTCTTACAAGTTCGTTGTGAAATAGAAATTTCAAATAAAAATTATAAACGAACTTATATCGAAATGCGGATTTTTAAAATGGCTCCCTAAACTGCCGGTTGTCACATACATACTTAGAGATAACGTGATATGTAAATATGAAATATACTGCACATTCTGTGTCCCAGACAATTCAACGTGTGACGTAATTTTTTAAGAATATGTGATTAGTCAAATGTCTATATTGAAATGGTCATCTTTGTCAACCAAACTAAATTTTATCTGTAATTTGTGATGGTAGCCTAATAATTTTTATCTAATGTTTATGTCAATACGACAACCTTGTCATAGTCGCCCCCAAATGATGATTGATGCAACTTTCATGAGAAGCGGGTACTAAATGATCTTTCAATGTCACACTTATGTGTTATCTGGTGATTTAGGCTAAGAAATGTCATGCTAACAGGCGTAGAAAAGTGTTAATTAGTTTCACCTTTGTTTTAGGTAGCATCATGACAAAGTCGCCAAAGTTCAATTTGTGCAAATGGGCATCTCCTGACAATAAAGACTCTTCTTTGGAGAAGGAAAACATCGAGGAAGATGAGCAGTTAAAAGAAAATATTAGCAGCCAAAGCTATTCTGGTAAACATATGTAATTACCTATATTGCGCACGACAACGGTTTGATAATATTTTATAGCGCAGTGCTTATATTGCTTCATGCAAACTGGTTGTCATAGTAAAACAACATATAGTAACACATGTTCCTTATCAAAATCCATGATTTTTCCAAGCTAATTTCACTAATGAGAAATATCTTTTGTTTCTTGTAAAGAAGTTCAGTTTGACATCGGAGACTATTTTAACCTCAAAAGTCAAATCTTATTGAAAAGCTTGCATCTACAAGCAAGAATTCTCGTCTTTCGTTCCAAATGAGAGATGTTTCAGCCTTTTGAAACCAAATGCGAACACATTTTTTCCATATACATAATTGATGTTGAGTTTGTTACTTATTTGTAAGTTTTTATATCTGTCAGTTTTTGCAAATTTTGATGATATTGCTAATTCATAAATCATAATTCTTAAATCCATGATATTTTTTGAAGTCTAACTTCTTCACTTATCATATGGAAGGATTAAACTCCAAGAGAAGTTTTAATTATCGCAACTTTGTGCGAAGTTTTAATGGAAGGATCTGTTATATTTACTGACTACTTATAAAAGTTTCTTTGTTCATAAAGGAAAACAGGAGAGTTCACCGGAAAGCAGCATTGAAACTGTTACTAATGCATCACCAAGAGAAAGCAACGGATCTGAAATCACTGCATCACCACGTAAAATAGAAAATCCTGTGAGTGAATCAATACGGTTCTGAGTTTGTTTCAACTTTCTTTTCTGACAATAGTAGAAAATACATTTTTGCAAGAACAATCATTAGTTCTTTTTAACCAACAGTGGAAGTATTGATAATTTGACAAGTAACCACCAAGTTGCTATTTTCATTAAACGAAGAGAGTGTTTCTGCTCTTCATGTATTTTATAATTGTGACTCCCTTGCTATCTTCTTTTTTATGTATGCAGCTTCAGAAAGAACGAGCAAAGGTACTATCAATGTTTGGGACTTTAGTTTCACCCAAGCTTCGGGCCTCTCAACTTACATTTGAGACAGGTGAATTCAGATAGCTATTTATAGAAATTGTCGAACTCTGAGCATAACGATATCTGTTCTTGTTCATCATTTTTCCTGACTAGTGTTAAAAATAAATCATTGTTTCCTTTGTTGTGCAGCGCTAGAAACACTTGTAGAAATAGCAAATGCTCGTTCATCTATTCTTAAATCTTATGAGTTGTTACATAGGGATATGAAAAGCACCAAGGAATGACAAATGATAGGGGTCAACTGTTCAAAATAAACTAATTGAAGCAACGGCATTCACGTGTCGAGAACAAAAATCGATGCTAAACACTCCAGCTTAGACTTCGGATTTTGTTTATCAGATAATGGATCTTGAAATTTTGTGTAATAGTTTATGAACAAAAGATCTTGGATCGTCTTTGTTTGCAGGAATTGTATTAATATCTGAAATACTAATTTATTCAACTTTAGACAGTTAAGAAATTCTCAAGACACCAATTTCCTTGACGTGTTACACACTTTTATGCCATATTGGTTTATTTCGGATACATACCAAAGTATCTTTCAGATATATAACTAGTTTAAGGACACGTGAAATATCTGTTCAAAGCAAATAAGTTACATGTATGAATGATCTGGGTACAAAAAAATTTCTACATTGGATTTATGGGTCTTGTTATATGGTTCAATGAAACTCATATCTGTTCAAAGCAAATAAGTTACATGTATGAATGATCTGGGTACAAACTCCATTCCCTTGAACATTTTAATTAATAACCTAACCTCTGGTTTCAAAACAATCCATCGCCTCCACCCACATCAAAACAATCGCCAAAATTGGTCACCGCCTAACTAATTCAATTCTTAATGATGGGGTTTGGATTTTAAAACGCAACACTGATCACAATTTAGCTGTCCATGTGTTAGTGGATTTGTATTAGAATTACACTTATTTTAGTATTTGTCATGAGACTAAAGGCCCGTTTGGTTTGTAAGTGGGTTTAGAATTAAATTTGAATTTTGGATTGGTTTGAAAGAAATAAAAATGATTTATAGTATTAATGTTGTTTATTTTATAAAATGTAATTGGGAATATATTTTATATAATATTATTATATAGTAAATATTATAAGATTTGAAAAAGTTGAATAAATAAAATAAGGATCAATTGGTTTGAAAAGTTACACGTATACAACATATTAATTTTGTTTTGTTTGCATATATGAGTTTGGTACAAAAGGACGAATGGGTATTGTCTAAAACCACATCTAAGGGTTTTATTTACTGTTCCAATACCAAAAGCTTAAAACAAACAATTTATATCACTTAAAATCCATTCCATCAAAACAAAACCCTCATAACAAACGGGCCCTAAAACATTTGTGTTTGTTTGGGGTGAAGTGGGTATTACTTTGGAGGACATTTTGGTTATTGCTGGTTTTTCAGTTTTGGGTTGAAATGTTTTGATCATGTACGTGACAAATGATTGCTCAATTTTCTATTATCTTAAAAGTGAGGGACTATAAGTGAAATTAAAGTTTGACTTGGAGTCAACCAACCACACCTTTACTCTTTCAAACTCAACTGGAACTTTCATTTTGATAGCATTCAAACATTCATTTCAAAGACTTCCATCCATCTTATAGTAACTCGTTGCCTTTTTTTTTTTTTTTTTTTTTATTGTAAGTCATCTTTTATTCTCTTTCCAGTTAATTACTTTTTATTGTTTCATTATTTTTGTATTTGCATATCTTATAAATTTTTAATTATTATTCGATCTAATGCCCCATAACTAGTAAACTTATTACGTGTTGACCCGTCTTCCTACTTTTTACTGAGTTACTGACCTTCTGTATGTTGGGTTCATATGACGGTTTAGTTGTAGTTTTAGATTTGTGTGGCCCGAATTATATAATATATGTGTTTTCACTATCTATCTTTTGCATGATATGTTGTACATTTTTTTTTTTTTTTTAAACAATCTAATTAGCATGTTTGTCCTGTCTACATGTTACATGGTATAACACAAAAGCACTCACATGTTTGATTGTTTTATGCTCTACTTGCTCATGGATTCTTAATTGGTATTAATTCAGTGTTTCATCTGTATTTTCACTTTTTTCCTGAAAACGTTTTACCGTACTTGTAAACGCAGCACAATCTCATTATTGACAATGGCTACTACGTCCATTCCTAATCGGTGGAAATATGATGTCTTTGTAAGTTTCAGAGGTGAAGATATCCGCAAAAACTTCATGGATCATATGTTCAATGATTTCAAGCAAAAAGGAATTCATGCTTTTAGAGATGATAGAGAATTGCCTAAAGGAGAATACATATCCCCATATCTCTACAAAGCAATTGAAGAATCGAGGTTTTTGATAGTTGTCTTCTCCAAAAATTACGCTTCTTCAACATGGTGTCTGAGGGAACTTGTCAAAATACTTGAATGCAAGCAGATTGAAGATCCTAAACATGAGGTTCGGATTATCTTTTATGATGCCAAGCCTGATGTTGTGAGGAAACAAAAAAGGAATTACGCAAAAGCGTTTGCCAAACATGATGTTTCAAATAGAACAGAGGTGGATAAATGGAGGGAAGCTCTATCCATGGCGGCTAACTTATCTGGATGGGATCTCCTGACAAATGGGTAAATTTCTTGTTTTTGTGTAATTAGTCTTGTAGCTCTACTAAAACTTAACACTATGTAGTTTCTCCTACTTATTGTGTCTTTATGGTTCAATAGGTATGAGTTCAAGTTCATGGATTGCATCTCCAACGAAATCCTCAAAGTATTATGTGACGGACCATTGCATGTTGGTGAAAACCTTGTTGGCATAGATATCCATTCGACAAATTAGACTTGTCACGCTTCATTGGGTCAGATAAGGTTAACATGATTGGAACAAGGTTGTAAATATCGCTCGGCGATACCGTGGCGGTCGACCCCCGAAATCCGCCATATCGGTCTTGGCGGCGTCATGGCGGCGCCATGGCGGAGACCATAAATTATAAAGGAATATGAAAAAAAAAAACCTAGATCTAGGCTAGATCTGAAGTTAAACGGCGTTGACCGGCGTGAATCTGAAAAAAAAAAAAAAAAAAAAAAAAAAAAAAAAAAAAAAAAAAAAAAAAAACCCTAGATCTGAAGTTGACCGGCGTTGACCGACCGCCGCCAAGGGCGATTTTGACCGCCAAGCTCCGATTTTTGAAAATTTTGACCAAAACGCCAAGTCAGACCGATATGGGAAATATCGTGGCGGTGGACCACCGAAATCCGCCATGGCCGATTTTTACAACACTGGATTGGAATATGCGGTATAAGCGGGATAGGAAAGACGACCCTTGCCAAATCTATTTATAACTTAATGTATGTCCACTTTGAAGGAAGTTGCTTTTGTGAAGATGTCAAAGAAGTCACAAAATGACAAGGCCTGATTCAAGTCCAAATGCAGATGATTGGTAAGATTTTGAAAACAGAAGATCTGAAGATAGCAAGTGTTGCTGAAAGAGCTATGGTAATAAAGCAAAGGATGGCATGTAAGCCGATCCTGGTTGTTTTGGATGATGTAGATGATCATGGGCAGTTAGATTCACTAGCGGGTTCAGCAAGTTGGTTTTGCCCAGGAAGTTTGATTATATTCACAGGTAAAGACAAACAGTTACTAAGATCTCATGGAGTGGATGAAATCCATGACATGAAATTTTTAGATGAGGATCAATCTCTTCAGCTCTTTGGTTCATATGCCTTTATGACAAAAGATTCTTCTACAGGCTTCAAAGAAGTTGCTGAGGAAGTTGTGAAATATGTGCAAGGTCACCCTTTGGCCCACAAAGTTTTGGGTCGTTTTTTATATGGAAAAACAGTGGGTCAGTGGGTTAGTGAGTTGGATCAGCTCAAAGTACATCCTAATAAAGAGATACAACATGTGCTTCGTTTAAGTTACGATGGGCTAAACCTCCATCACCAAAATATCTTACTTGATATTGCATGTTCATTCATTGGGTGTGTTTGGTCCGGTTCTTCACACACAACACAAACCCATCTCTCTCTCATCTCTCTTTCTTCCCCCACTTCACAAACCCTAGCCGCCGACCTCAAAATCCGGCCACCACCGCCGCGTCTCCGATCCCCCAACAAAACTAACACCACCATTTTATTCCCCTCTTCCCCCTCTTTCTTTTGATATAAGATACTCACCCTAGAACCACCGTTAACACCACCAAATCTCTATTTATCCATTCGAATTTGTGGTACTTTTCTAGATCCGAGCGTTTGGAGGAGTAAGAAGGTGAGAAGAAGCTATTCATGGGTTTTGGGAGCCACGAATTGGCTTTTATCCGTGGCTACACGGATAACTTTGTGGAGAATCGAACTAATTTTTGAATGGAAACGATGTTTTAATGATTAAAAGTTGGTTTGGTATCCGGGTTTTCATGGTTTGGGTCGTGGTTGACTCGGAACCGAGAGCAAGCTCTCGGCTTATTTTATTTTATTTTTTATTCGAGCCCTTGGTGGCTTTGGTCCCTTGGTGATTGATTGATTGGTTGTTTGGGTTGTCGAGGGTGTTATGTACCTCGATCCGAGCTAGCCGAGACCATGTGGTCTCGGGGTTTCTTTTGTGCTCTTTGGCCATACCGAGACCCTCATGGGGTTCTCGTTGAGTGTGGTTCGAGCCTTTGGCTCGTATGGTTATTGTGGTTCGACCCTTGTGGGTCGCGGCTTTTAGCCGAGTATCACTTTGTTGCCGATTGACCATTGGGTCGAATGGAGTATATGATTTCTTGGTTTAGCTCTTGTGAGCTATATGATACTTGTATGCTTGGTTCGAGTCCAAGTGACTCGCGGTTCGGAGCCGAGACTCAATTGAGTCGAGGGCTCGGGTCGGCTTGGTAAACCGACCCACACATTAACTTGGTTAATGTTATATACTTGTAAAAATTGTGAACTATTTGATATATTGTTGTGGTATTTCTTTATCGGCCGAATACTTTGGTTGAGTCGAGACCATTGTGGTCTCGACATGGGATATAATTATTGGTAATTGAGGAGTTGTTGACGAAAGAGATATTGGGGACCGATTGTGAGACGGTCGTTAGATTGACGGATATAGGTTAGTCGGGTGCCGTAGTCGGACCCTCATGTTGTAGCCCGTGGTTTGAGTTTGTGATTGGACGGAGATTTGTTATTGTATGACTTTTGCTTATTATTGGACTTGGACAATGAGCCGAGAGTCATGACTCGGACATATGACCATTTCGTATAACTCAATAACTATTAAAACCAAAACGAAAATAATAAAACTCGTAATAATCATTATTGATAATATGAACGTTTATATGAAAGTATATACGTGAATAACGTATATATAACTATTTAAACGCGTATATTAATAATAATAATAATCACGAGTCGTATTATAAATAATACGATTAGATATATATTAGGCTACGAAAGTGGCGTAATATTATTAAACGTATTACTATTATAAAAATTGTGTTATAAAACGGGAAACTCCCGAAAATTATGAAACGTTTAATAAAATGTCACTTTGGATATATAACGGATAAACTTATTGAGTTAGGCGAAGTTGTTGTCATTCGGGTCCAGGTAAGTTACTATTTGTGACGTTTGTGTTGTCACGGATATATGGCGACTAATATAGACGTTTTCTATAATTAAATAACCACCTAACCGTAAGGTTGAGCCGGGTTATTTGGCTATATGAAATGAATATATTAGTGGGCATCGTATCCTACGACGCCCATAGGTTGTAGTATATGTAAAGTGTAATAGATTACGAGTGTATATATCGGGAAATGTGGCCAATTTGACGATATATATGAGGAATTTATTAAACTATGATATATACTATATAGTAATTATGTGCTATGTGCTTTAGGTTGGGTGTAATCTTGGAACGGTATGTTACGTAAATAAATATGAGGATTATCAAATCGACGGATTTGGTAAACTTTGGCGATTTATTTAAATGATATATTGGGCTAATATTAGATCTATAGTTTATTTATCTTTCTATATGTGATCTCTCTTTGGTTTGTTTTGAGTCGACCCACCACCCGTATGGATACCAAACGCAAATGCACCAAACTAATACGAAATGGATTTTCGGAAATAAAACGGATTCTCGTCCGGGTTTGGGAATATTATATATTTGAGGAAATGATTTCTGAAAGAGTTAATATTGTTAGGTCGTGCCAAGTCCGTAGTTGCTGTTTCGTGAGTTATCATACATCTTATTTCTACCTACCTCGTCTTGCTATTTTCTGGACTTGAGGTGAGTCATAGCCCCACTTTTTACTCTTGAACTATGTTTTCAACGATTGGGGTGAGAAACGTGTAAATCATTTTACGTGGACTATTATCGCTTTTATATTCTTTCTAAACTTGCTATGCGTATGGACTAGGATCTATTGTTAGCTTTAGTCACATAGTTTTGTGTGTACTATTCAAGGTTGGCTTATTTGGTTATTGGTGGATTGTCAGCTTTAGTCACATAGTTTTGTGTGTACTATTCAAGGTTGGCTTATTTGGTTATTGGTGGATTGTCAGCTTTAGTCACATAGTTTTGTGTGTACTATTCAAGGTTGGCTTATTGGTTATTGGTGGATTGTCAGCTTTAGTCACATAGTTTCGTGTGTACTATTCAAGGTTGACTTATTTAGATACTATAGTGTGCACCTATAGGTTATTAATACTTCGGAGGTTATCCGAGTATTTATTGGTATTGCGGGGGTTACCCGAATATCTATGTTATTACAGAAGGGTATCCGTGTGTTATGTTGAGAGCGGAGGGTACCGCAGGCTTTTAGCGAATCCTTAGTCTAGCTAGCAAGCGTTTTGCGTATATGTCCACTATATTGTTAGTTGAATTTAAACCTATGATCTCACCAGCGAAAGCTGACTTTTAGCACGTTTTCTCAGGTAATTAAGTGTTGAGATGCATGCTTGGAATGGAAGGCTCGGCCAAGGCACACGGTTCATGGATCTATTTTTCTAAACTCTGATAATTAAATTTGGACCTACTGTTATTTTATTTTGGGCCTGACTCTGAATGATGTTGGGATAATTGTAAACCTTAAAACCCCGTTTTGGTTGTGTTTTTATTATGTTTACTTTATCTCGTTCTATATTGTCTTGTGTTGGATACCAATCTCCGTAGCACCCCGAAAGCTTGTTGAGTCTTCCGCTGTATCAAATTTTGGGGGTGTTACAGATTGGTATCAGAGCCAAGGTTATAGAGAACTAGGTAAATAAACGCCTAAACTATAACCGTATTTTTATAGAAAATGATCCTTGACCACCGCCCGCCAGCCTGCCAAGCTGAAGCATCTTCTATTATTTGAGGTATTATGAGATATTTGATATGAATTGAGATTTATGGATTTTAGTAATAAGATGGCGTTCTCGAGGATTTATATGGTCTATATGTTTTATAAACATTTTAGTAATGCGGTGTTTGAAATTCTTTTATTGAGATTATATGATTGAACTATTTGATGAGTATTTTTGGTATGGTACTATGAGTTGCGATTTAGTTGTTTTGAAACACTTACACCTACCCTACGCCATTGTCACAAACTATGGCCTCCCTTACGCCTAATGTTGTCGAGGATATTCTTACTGCACCGGTTTTACCTGCACAGTTCACTATGGCATCTGATGACCCTTACCAGATGGCCATGACTTCAGCTACTATATCACAGGCAGCTTCTACTTCAGCACTACCTGCTGCATCTACGCAGGGACCCTCATCTTCTTTAGGGCTCCCTGGTACATCGAGGCAGCTTACTCTTCATCAGGCTTTGGCTCGTGTGGCACCACGCTTTGCCCACCGAGCTACGGCACGCATGTCGGTACGCCCTACTCCATCACCTTTACAGATTGATGCTCATTCTCTTCTGTCTGAGGCGCCACCCACATCATTGCGTCGTCGTCCTAGATCACCTACTACATCTTCACATGGTTCACCTAGTAGGAGACGGCGAGTGATGAGGTACTCTTCCGATGAGGAGGAGGAGGAGTACGAGGGTGAGGATGAGGCTGATGACCCTGAGCGGGAGGATGACCCTCAGGAGGCTGAGCAGGGTGATGATGATGACCCTGAGGAGGAGAATGACCCTCAGGAGGATGAGATGCCTGATGATGATGACGATGTGTTAGCACCACCAGCTCAGGCTGAGGAGCCTGATTCACCTGTACACCCGATTGAGCCTGGTTCACCTGATCATCCGTTCTTGTTTGAGTTGCCACCTGGTAGTCCTGTGGAGTCGGATGCATCTTCTGAGGTTTCTGCTGAGCATGCAGAGTTGGGTGAGATTGGCAGGTTGTGGGCCCGGATTACTGAGCTTGGTGACAGAGTTGCACGTATATTTGATCGACTTGAGAGAGTTATTGGAGAGTTCTTAGCAGATTTGAGAGTTGATTTGACTGTCGTTGTGGGCAGAACTACTGAGCTGAGGAGAGTTTTGATGGATGTCCACGAGCATATCGATAGTTTGCAGCGAGGATTTGTTACTGCTCGTGAGGCCGACCGCAAGCTTTGGCAAAGGAATGCCGTGCTAGAGAAGGAGGTGGCTGACCTCAAGAGAGACCGAGACACCCATAGCGTGGAGTTAGGATCGTTATGGAGGGATCTTGATGGCTTGAGACAGGAGTTGAGGATTCTCCGTCAGCCACGTGGCTAGTTATTTGGGGTATATTATCTTGTTGCTTTCTTAACCGAGGAGTGTTCGGTTAGAAAGGCTATTTATCATATTTTGATGTATTTTGTTAGGTATTCGTCTCTTTTGGAACGATTAGTATGTTTTGTGTTATCTATTAGTCGGAACGATGTTGGACCGCTATTGTATGGTTGATGATTATTAGTATATGGTATTATGTGATTTTGGGTGTTATGGAAATTGAGTCCTTATTCGCTTATTTGTTGTTACGTGGTGTGTTGTTGCTATTCTTTCCATGACTTGATTCGTTGAGATGTTTTGTTGAGCATGTCGATAAGTTCTATTGGAGACTCATGAGCTTGTGTGATGTTACAGATCAATGGCACCACGTCGAAACCCTGTTAGGTCTACCAGGACTGGTCCTGCTGTGACTACTCCTGCTCGTCGAGGTCGTCGACCTACTCGAAATGTTGAAACCCCTACTCCTGACAACCTGGACACTACTAACCGCAACAACAGGAATCAAAATGTTGATGTTCAGGGAGACAATGGTCATGTTCCACTTAATGCACCTACTGTGGATCAAGCAATGATCAACCAACTCGTGGAGCAAAGAGTTGCTGAACTACTAGCTGAGTCAAATCATTCCAACAATTCTACTGGAACTTTTCCACCTGTTCGTGCTAATGGATGTCAATACAAGGAATTCAAGATTTGTGGACCCATTGAGTTTGGTGGAACTGAAGGAGTGGTTTACTTAGTCAGATGGATTGAGAAGACTGAGTCAGTGTTCAATGTCATTGGTTGTGCGGAGAATGCGAAGGTAAAGTTTGCTTCTTTTACTTTCAAGGATGAAGCTTTGACTTGGTGGAACAACTACCGAAATGCAGTTGGGAGTGATGTAGCGTATGCTATGACTTGGGAGCAATTTAAGTCCTTGCTGATTCAGACTTATTGCCCAAGGAATGAGGTCAAGAAACTAGAGATTGAAGGTGAAAGGTAATGATATGGCGACTTACAATCGTCGTTACTAGGAGTTAGCCTTGTTGTGCCCAGATATGGTGAAAACTGAGACTCAAAAGATCGAGAGGTATACTGATGGGTTGCCTGTAGCTACGAGGAATGATGTAATTTCTGCTAGGCCTGCAAACATCCATGAGGCAATCACAACTGCTCAACAACTTATGGATTCGTTGGAATTAGAAGAAGCTGATAAGGAGAAGAATGGAAAGAGAAAGAGAGACCGTCACTCTAAGAGTAATGACCACCGAAGCAAGAGACAAGCTAAGGCTTATGCTATTGGGAATGGAGATAAGAAGAATCAGAACGGTGATGCACCCAAGTGTGATCGTTGCCATCAGCATCATAATGGATGGTGTAGTGTGAAATGCCAGAATTGCTCAAGGAAAGGACACACAGCTAGGGACTGTAGAGCTCGACCTCTTGCTATGGTTCAAGCTGCTCCTGAGATGAGAAATAAGGCAGATGTTACTTGTTATGGGTGTGGAAAGAAGGGACACTATAGGAATGAGTGTAGAGAATCGCGGAACCGTGGAAATCAAGGCTCGGGTGGTAATGGGTACAATCATGGAAACCGTGGAGCTGGAGGAAACCGTGGACGAAAAGATAATGGGGACCAACGTGTGGAAGCTGGAGCTGCCCAGGGAAGAGTGTATGCACTCGGGAACGAGAGAGGAGAAGATCCGAACGTTGTTACTGGTACTTTCCTTCTCAATAATCGTTATGCTTCCATACTATTTGATACTGGTGCCGATAGGAGTTTTGTGTCCACTACGTTTGCACCCTTACTAGAGAAACCCCCGATGGCCTTAGGAATTGGATATGATATTGAGTTAGCTAACGGGAACATAGAAAGGATTAATACCATCATTCGCGGTTGTACATTAAATTTCTTGAACCACCCTTTCAACATAGATCTTCTACCCGTCACGTTAGGAAGTTTTGATGTCATCATTGGTATGGATTGGTTGTCGAAGTATCGTGCTCACATACTTTGCGACGAGAAGATCGTGCGTGTACCATACGGAAAGGAAGTCCTAAACATATTAGGAGACCGAAAGGATTCTAGGAGCCCATCCCGATTAGCAGTCATATCTTGCACAAAGTTACCGAAGCTAATGGAGAAGGGATGTTATCTTTTCTTAGCTCAAATTTCTGAGAAAGGAGAGACGAAGAAAAAGGAAAGGTGCATTGGAGATGTGCCTATAGTTCGTGATTTTCCTGATGTGTTTCCTGATGATTTGCCGGGAATCCCGCCGACTAGACAAGTGGAGTTTCAGATTGAGTTGATACCTGGTGCTGCACCTGTAGCACGAGCACCTTATCGTCTTGCACCTACCGAACTAGAAGAGTTGTCGAAACAATTGGCGGAGTTAGCCGAAAAAGGATTCATAAGACCAAGTTCTTCACCTTGGGGAGCCCCAGTCTTATTTGTGAAGAAGAAGGATGGATCGTTTCGTATGTGTGTTGATTATAGAGAGTTGAATAAGTTAACGGTGAAGAATCGATACCCGTTACCTAGGATCGACGACTTGTTCGATCAACTACAAGGATCGAGTGTGTATTCGAAGATCGATTCGAGATCGGGATATCATCAACTTCGAGTTCGCGAGGAAGATATTCCAAAAACGGCTTTCAGAATCCGTTACGGGCATTACGAGTTTCAGGTGATGCCGTTTGGGTTAACGAACGCACCGGCAATATTCATGGATCTCATGAATCATGTGTGTAAGCCTTACTTAGACAAGTTTGTGATTGTATTCATCGATGACATTCTGATTTATTCAAAGAGTGAGAAAGAGCATGAGGAGCATCTAAGACTCATTTTAGAATTGCTCAGGAAGGAGAAACTTTATGCCAAGTTTTCGAAATGCGAATTTTGGATTCCGATGGTACAATTTTTGGGTCATGTGATTGATAGACAAGGAGTCCATGTGGATCCTGCTAAGATTGAGGCGATAAAAGATTGGGCTGCACCTACAACCCCAACCGAAGTTCATCAATTTTTGGGTTTAGCTGGTTATTACCGAAGATTCATTGAGGGATTTTCGAAGATAGCTAAACCATTGACCAAATTGACTCAAAAGAGTGTTACGTATGAATGGGGAGATAAAGAAGAGGAAGCGTTTCAATTGCTTAAGAAAATGTTGTGTAGTGCTCCTATCTTAGCGTTACCGGAAGGTAACGAGGATTTCGTCATCTATTGTGACGCCTCACATAAAGGATTGGGAGCCGTGTTAATGCAACGAGAGAAGGTGATAGCTTATGCTTCACGACAGCTCAAAAAGCATGAGAAAAACTACACTACCCATGATTTGGAGCTAGGTGCTGTGGTTTTCGCTTTAAGAATATGGAGACATTACTTGTACGGAACAAAGTGTGTTGTGTTTACTGACCATAAAAGTCTACAACACATCTTGAATCAAAAAGAGCTCAATATGAGACAGCGACGTTGGATTGAGTTGCTAAGCGATTATGATTGTGAAATTCGCTACCACCCTGGTAAAGCAAGCGTTGTTGCTGATGCTCTTAGTCGAAAGGAAAGAGTACCACCATTACGAGTTAGGTCATTAGGAATGACTATCGTATCGCCATTACCGTCTCAAATACTTGAAGCTCAAACGGAAGCGTTAAAAGCAGAAAATAGATCTGCCGAGAATATATTTGGGATGGCTGATAATGAGAAAGGATTTGTTAAGCGTTTTGATGGATTATTATGTTTTGGAGATCGGATTTGGGTACCTTTATATGGAGAAATTCGGGAATTGATTATGCATGAGTCACATAAGTCAAGGTACTCCATTCATCCTGGTTCCGATAAAATGTACCAGGATCTTAAGAAGTTCTATTGGTGGCCAAATATGAAGGCTGATATAGCATCGTACGTTAGTAAGTGTCTGACATGTGCTAAGGTTAAAGCTGAACACCAGAGACCGTCAGGATTACTAACGCAACCAGAACTTCTAGTCTGGAAATGGGAGCGGATTACTATGGACTTCATTACTAAATTGCCGAGAACAACTAGCGGATGTGACGCTATCTGGGTAATCGTGGATCGTCTGACAAAGTCTGCTCATTTCTTAGCTATTAGTGAAGATGATAGTGTGGATAAGCTTGCAAGGTTATATGTGAAGGAAATTATTTCGCGACATGGAGTCCCGATATCTATTATTTCGGATCGTGATAGTCGTTTTACGTCAGCTTTGTGGCGATCACTTCAAACGGCTTTGGGGACGAGGCTTGATATGAGTACGGCATATCATCCCCAAACCGATGGTCAAAGTGAGAGGACCATTCAGACATTAGAGGATATGCTTCATGCATGCATCATAGACTTTGGTAAAGGCTGGGAGAAGTATTTACCCCTTGCGGAGTTCTCCTATAATAACAACTACCACACCAGTCTTAAAGCTGCACCATTCGAAGCTTTGTATGGCAGAAAGTGTCGTTCGCCTATTGGTTGGGCAGAAGTTGGAGATAGCCAACTTACAGGCCCTGAGCTTATTTTAGAAACTACAGAGAAAGTGGCTCAGATTCGTGATCGATTGCAAGCAGCCAGAGATAGGCAGAAGAGCTACGCCGATCAGAGACGTAAACCTTTAGAGTTCCAGGTTGGAGACAAAGTAATGCTTAAAGTCTCGCCTTGGAAGGGTGTAATACGTTTCGGGATACGTGGTAAACTCAACCCACGCTACATTGGACCATTATTGATCTTAGAAAGAATTGAGCCCGTGGCTTATAGGTTGGAATTACCACATGAACTGAGTAAAGTTCACGACGTGTTTCACGTGAGTAATTTGAAGAAATGTCTTTCTGATGAAATGCCCGTCATTCCAATGAGGGACATTCGTGTTGATGAGAAACTGAATTTCGTGGAGGAACCGATTGAGATTTTAGATCGTGAAGTTAAACGACTCAAGAGGAGTCGCATTCCGCTCGTCAAGGTTCGTTGGAATTCCCGACATGGACCAGAATTTACGTGGGAATGTGAGGACGAGTTCAGGAAGAGATATCCGAAGCTTTTCACTTCGTAGATGAAATTTTTCCGAGAGAAACCCGGGACGGGTTTCCTTCTGAGACAGGGAGGATGTGACAACCGGCAGTTTAGGGAGCTATTTTTAAAACCCTCATTACAATTTAAGTTCGTTTATAATTTTTATTTGAAATTTTCATTTCACAGCGAACTTGTAAGACCTATTTTATGGATATTTTATTTAATGACGTTATGGAATTCGTGAATTATGTTCATAATTCATTTTTGATTTTATGATCGGTGATGTATATTTGAATTCTCACTTGGTACTACGTTGACTTTGGCACTAGGATTACCTAACGACAATTTTATGATTCGTCTTAACGAGTCCGATATATTTTTAATTATTTACGAGAGGTTCTCGAGTGATATTGAAGTTTTGAAATGAGTTCGGGTTCGGGCCACATGTTTTTACATTTACCCGCATTACCCGCTCCACCGTAATAATATTATTATTATTACTATTATTATTATTATTATTATTATTATTATTATTATTATTATTATTATTATTATTATTATTATTATTATTATTATTATTATTAACTTTTATAAAAGAAAAAAAAATAATAATAATAAAAGATATTAAAGGGTGTGTTTGGTCCGGTTCTTCACACACAACACAAACCCATCTCTCTCTCATCTCTCTTTCTTCCCCCACTTCACAAACCCTAGCCGCCGACCTCAAAATCCGGCAACCACCGCCGCGTCTCCGATCCCCCAACAAAACTAACACCACCATTTTATTCCCCTCTTCCCCCTCTTTCTTTTGATATAAGATACTCACCCTAGAACCACCGTTAACACCACCAAATCTCTATTTATCCATTCGAATTTGTGGTACTTTTCTAGATCCAAGCGTTTGGAGGAGTAAGAAGGTGAGAAGAAGCTATTCATGGGTTTTGGGAGCCACGAATTGGCTTTTATCCGTGGCTACACGGATAACTTTGTGGAGAATCGAACTAATTTTTGAATGGAAATGACGTTTTAATGATTAAAAGTTGGTTTGGTATCCGGGTTTTCATGGTTTGGGTCGTGGTTGACTCGGAACCGAGAGCAAGCTCTCGGCTTATTTTATTTTTTTTTTATTCGAGCCCTTGGTGGCTTTGGTCCCTTGGTGATTGATTGATTGGTTGTTTGGGTTGTCGAGGGTGTTATGTACCTCGATCCGAGCTAGCCGAGACCATGTGGTCTCGGGGTTTCTTTTGTGCTCTTTGGCCATACCGAGACCCTCATGGGGTTCTCGTTGAGTGTGGTTCGAGCCTTTGGCTCGTATGGTTATTGTGGTTCGACCCTTGTGGGTCGTGGCTTTTAGCCGAGTATCACTTTGTTGCCGATTGACCATTGGGTCGAATGGAGTATATGATTTCTTGGTTTAGCTCTTGTGAGCTATATGATACTTGTATGCTTGGTTCGAGTCCAAGTGACTCGCGGTTCGGAGCCGAGACTCAATTGAGTCGAGGGCTCGGGTCGGCTTGGTAAACCGACCCACACATTAACTTGGTTAATGTTATATACTTGTAAAAATTGTGAACTATTTGATATATTGTTGTGGTATTTCTTTATCGGCCGAATACTTTGGTTGAGTCGAGACCATTGTGGTCTCGACATGGGATATAATTATTGATAATTGAGGAGTTGTTGACGAAAGAGATATTGGGGACCGATTGTGAGACGGTCGTTAGATTGACGGAGATAGGTTAGTCGGGTGCCGTAGTCGGACCCTCATGTTGTAGCTCGTGGTTTGAGTTTGTGATTGGACGGAGATTTGTTATTGTATGACTTTTACTTATTATTGGACTTGGAAAATGAGCCGAGAGTCATGACTCGGACATATGACCATTTCGTATAACTCAATAACTATTAAAACCAAAACGAAAATAATAAAACTCGTAATAATCATTATTGATAATATGAACGTTTATATGAAAGTATATACGTGAATAACGTATATATAACTATATAAACGTGTATATTAATAATAATAATAATCACGAGTCGTATTATAAATAATACGATTAGATATATATTAGGCTACGAAAGTGGCGTAATATTATTAAACATATTACTATTGTAAAAATTGTGTTATAAAACGGGAAACTCACGACAATTATGAAACGTTTAATAAAATGTCACTTTGGATATATAACGGATAAACTTATTGAGTTAGGCGAAGTTGTTGTCATTCGGGTCCAGGTAAGTTACTATTTGTGACGTTTGTGTTGTCACGGATATATGGCGACTAATATAGACGTTTTCTATAATTAAATAACCACCTAACCGTAAGGTTGAGCCGGGTTATTTGGCTATATGAAATGAATATATTAGTGGGCATCGTATCCTACGACGCCCATAGGTTGTAGTATATGTAAAGTGTAATAGATTGCGAGTGTATATATCGGGAAATCTGGCCAATTTGACGATATATATGAGGAATTTATTAAACTATGATATATACTATATAGTAATTATGTGCTATGTGCTTTAGGTTGGGTGTAATCTTGGAACGGTATGTTACGTAAATAAATATGAGGATTATCAAATCGACGGATTTGGTAAACTTTGGCGATTTATTTAAATGATATATTGGGCTAATATTAGATATATAGTTTATTTATCTTTCTATATGTGATCTCTCTTTGGTTTGTTTTGAGTCGACCCACCACCCGTATGGATACCAAACGCAAATGCACCAAACTAATACGAAATGGATTTTCGGAAATAAAACGGATTCTCGTCCGGGTTTGGGAATATTATATATTTGAGGAAATGATTTCTGAAAGAGTTAATATTGTTTGGTCGTGCCAAGTCCGTAGTTACTATTTCGTGAGTTATCATACATCTTATTTCTACCTACCTCGTCTTGCTATTTTCTGGACTTGAGGTGAGTCATAGCCCCACTTTTTACTCTTGAACTATGTTTTCAACAATTGGGGTGAGAAACGTGCAAATCATTTTACGTGGACTATTATCGCTTTTATATTCTTTCTAAACTTGCTATGCGTATGGACTAGGATCTATTGTCAGCTTTAGTCACATAGTTTTGTGTGTACTATTCAAGGTTGGCTTATTTGGTTATTGGTGGATTGTCAGCTTTAGTCACATAGTTTTGTGTGTACTATTCAAGGTTGGCTTATTTGGTTATTGGTGGATTGTCAGCTTTAGTCACATAGTTTTGTGTGTACTATTCAAGGTTGGCTTATTGGTTATTGGTGGATTGTCAGCTTTAGTCACATAGTTTCGTGTGTACTATTCAAGGTTGACTTATTTAGATACTATATTGTGCACCTATAGGTTATTAATACTTCGGAGGTTATCCGAGTATTTATTGGTATTGCGGGGGTTACCCGAATATCTATGTTATTACGGAAGGGTATCCGTGTGTTATGTTGAGAGCGGAGGGTATCCGCAGGCTTTTAGCGAATCCTTAGTCTAGCTAGCAAGCGTTTTGCGTATATGTCCACTATATTGTTAGTTGAATTTAAACCTATGATCTCACCAGCGAAAGCTGACTTTTAGCATGTTTTCTCAGGTAATTAAGTGTTGAGATGCATGCTTGGAATGGAAGGCTCGGCCAAGGCACACGGTTCATGGATCTATTTTTCTAAACTCTGATAATTAAATTTGGACCTACTGTTATTTTATTTTGGCCTGACTCTGAATGATGTTGGGATAATTGTAAACCTTAAAACCCCATTTTGGTTGTGTTTTTATTATGTTTACTTTATCTCGTTCTATATTGTCTTGTGTTGGATACCAATCCCCGTAGCACCCCGAAAGCTTGTTGAGTCTTCCGCTGTATCAAATTTTGGGGGTGTTACATGATATCAAATTCGGGAATTTCAACTTCACTAATGGGAGGCATATCTCTCACCAATTTAGTGGTATTCATCTTCATACTATCATCTTCAGTAACACTAAAAACACTAGCATTTGCAGCATCAAGCTTCAAGTAATAGCTATCATTTACCATATCAAGGATAGCTATTTTAGAGTCGCGAGAATCAGTGATAACGCACCGCGAGTCTTTCTTAAAATTAACACCATAGCCGTTCTTTATCATTTGTGGCACGCTTAACATACTTCGTTCAAGTTCAGGCACATATAGAACTCTAGAAATATATTTGGTACCTTTCTTTGTGTTGATAGCTATAGTACCTCTTCCTTTTGCTCGAGTATAACGTCCATCTCCCAGCTTCACTCTTGGGTTTTCTGTGGTGTCGAGACTAATAAAGAGAGATCTTTCTGGAGTCATATGACTTGTGCATCCACTATCCATAAGCCAAGTAAGGCTGTCCGGATGTTTAGCAAGATGCGACGCCATGAACAAATACTCATGATCAGCCTGCTCCTCCTCGGAAACATTTGCTTGCGGAAATCCTTGTGTGTTGTTGTGAGCTTTCTTTGCTCTACAATAATTCTCGACATGCCCAAATTTGTTGCAAAAATTGCACTTGAAGTTTGGTTTATATTTGAACCAACAATCAACTTCTTGATGGTTCGTGTTTTGACAAATATTACATGGAGGAAAAGTACCTTTCATGGATGTTGAAGAAGAGTTTTGTGAGGTAGAACCTTTGTTACTTCTAGAAGATGCTCGAAAAGCACCTTCAACTTTCTCATCCGATCTAATAGAAACTCTTTGCTCTTGTGCTTGGAGTTTACTAGTTAGTTCAGAAACTGTGAGCGTATTGAGGTCACATGACTCATCTATGGCAGAAATTTTTGCTTCAAACTTTGAAGGAATGCTAATCATCATCTTCTTCACTACTTTCTGGTCTTTCACAACTTCTCCATGAAGTCTCATTTGATTAACCACGTCCATCATCCTTGCTGAGTAATCTTTCACCAGCTCGTCGTCTTTCATTCTTAATAATTCAAACTCTCTTTTGAGAGTTAATAATCTGACAGCTTTTACTCTATCAGTACCTTCAAAGGTTTCTTGGAGTTTATCCCACACAGCTTTTGGTGTCTCCAAGTCCATTATGGAGGTGAAAATTTGATCGGCGATACCTGAATGCAAACAGGTTAGTGCCTTGTTCTTCTTTAGCAACTCAGTCTCGAAAGTTCTTAACTGAGCAACTGTTGCGTTGTCTCCGAGTGCCGGAGGACTTTGATCAGTCTCTACAACCTTCCATAAACCTTGAGATTTCAAATATGTCTTCATTTTTACTGCCCAAATATGATAATGCACTCCAGAAAATATTGGAATTGCAGGAGCAGTAGATGCACTAGATGCCATGTCTAGGCTGAATTTTTGTTGAATCTCGAAGGTGTTTTACTCAAGTAATAGCACAGCCCCTTAAGAAAAGAAGCTCTGATACCACTGTAAATGATTGATAAATACTGCACTTAGATATGAATTAAGTAGCAGATATAATGATAGAGAGAGTAAATTGAAAATGGAAATTGAAGGCTAGAGTGATATATTCTAGCTTTGTATTACACCTATTTATAGGCTTACAAAACTTAGTACATAAGCTTCCTTTGCCTCTAAGTATTCTTAGTAGGTAAGTTTCTTAATAGCTAAGACAAGTAAATATCTAAGTATTCTTAACAAGTAAGAATACTTCCTAGTTAAGAATACTAAATATCTAATATTCATAATTGCTAAGGATACTTAATGTTTAAGGTTCCTTAGGAGGTAAGGATCCTTACTAGTGAAGTATCCTTCATGACTAAGATTACAAAATATCTTCTAAACATAATATTAATTAAACAAACAATCTTAAATACTTTAACATTGTTGTCAACAACCTCTCTTACAGCAACATAAAACAACTTTGGACAACACCAAAGGTATTTTTACTTGTTCATACATGTGTTCGTGTTTGACACCTTATGATATAAGAACTAATCTTTTTTCTATTGATATCAGTGTTTAAGAAGGTTGAAAATAATGAAGCTAAGGCATTGTTGTAACCTAACAACCACCCCTGACTTCGCAGAGATTACAAATCTCGAAGAGCTAAGTCTTGAAGGTTGTGTGAATTTGGTTAGCGTGCATCCCTCAATTGGAATGCTCAAGAGACTTGTTGTGTTAAATCTGAGAGACTGCAAACGGCTTCAGAATTTTCCAAGTAGAGTGGAAATGGCTGCTCTTCAAGTTTTGAATCTAACGGGGTACCTAAAAGTCGACCAACTCCCTGAAGCATTGGGTCGGAGCAAAAGCTTAACGGAGCTTCATGTTGACAAAACTGCCATTACAGAACTTCCTTCTTTTGTATCATCTCTAGTAAACCTTGAATCATTGTCATTCGGTGGCCAAGGGAGGATTTAACCTAGATGGTTGACTTCAATCACTGCTCCTTTTGGTTTACTAAGTAAACAACCACATCCCCAAAGATCAGTTTCATTAGATGGTCTACATATGTTAAAGTTTCTGAATTTAAGCTACTGCAATTTAGAACAAGTGCCTGAGAGCATTGGGGGCTTATCATGTCTACAGGAACTAGACTTGTCAGGGAACAATTTATTAGAAGTGCCTAATAGCATTGGGGGCTTATCATGTCTACAGGAACTAGACTTGCAAGGGAACAATTTTACTAGCTTGCCTGGAAGTTTGAGTCAACTTTCTCATCTTTGGAAGCTTCAACTTGATGGTTGCAAGAAGCTGGAAGTGTTGCCCGAACTTCCACATGTCCTAACTTATCTTTACGCATCTGATTGCACCTCCTTAAGAGAAGTGTCGGGATCATCTAAAGGCCCATTTAGGAATAGGTACAATTATTTCAGAAATTGTCCAAAGCTGTTTAAGAATGTTACCATTGATAGCGAGGGGTCTATATCCAAGACTCAGTGTCTTGACTCATCTATAACTTCCCAAGGCTATATTCACCAGCTTTCTGCTTTCCTTCAGTATGCGGGTATCCCGACTAACAGATGTGAATTCTTCCTGCAAGACAGTGGCTATTCTCGATTAGATATAGTATATCATGGGAATAGCAATATTCTAGAGTGGTTTACAAATAGAAGTTGTATGGGAAATGATGTAAAGGTTGAATTACCATCAGATTGGTGTTATGATAAGTTTAGGGGATTTGGAACTTGTGTTGTTTTCAAGTGCAAAAAGCCTTTCAAAAAATTTAATGGATACTTCTATGTAAACAACTTTGATAGAGCTTCTCTGAATACAGAAGATTACATTCCACCTTCAATTAAGGAATATTTTGAGAAAGAGGTGATAGGAATCCAAGATTCATACATGATATGGTTGCATTATATAAAGAGGGATAGTTGGGGATGGAAGGAAGAAAAAGAATTATGTTACATTTAGTTTATTAGAAGAGAATAATGAAGAAGATGTTGTTGAGGTGAAGGTGTGACAACTGGCAAATTAGGGAGTTATTTTGAAAACCCGCATTACATTAAAGTTCATTTATAAATTATATTTGGAATTTTATTCATAACGAACTTGAAAAACCAATATTTTGGTTGATTATATCTAAAACTTTTATGGAATCGAATTTGGTTTGTCGATATGATGAGAATTTATTTTGAGATTTTATTGGCACTACGTTGACTCCGGCACTAGGATAACCTAACATAAATTTTATGTCTTGAGTCTACGGATTCGACTATATATATTTATTTATGGAACATCTCGTGAAACATTAAATGTTTGAAACGAGTCTCGGGTTTTGGTCCGTGTAAATTACACATACTAATACCATTATTATTACTAATCTTATTATTATTGTTAGAAAGAAAGAAAAGATTTTTTTTTAAAAAGAGTATAACTACAAAACGTCCTTGTGGTTTTCCTGGTTCCACACCACACACAATCAAACCCACATCTCATCTCCCTCACCCCTTTCTCTTACAAACCCTAGCCACCACAGCAGCCGCCGTCCTGCTGCTTCTCCACCGCCACCACTATAACCACACCGCCACCACCACAGTTACCACCCCACGCTCCTCTTTAATTTGATACCATTCACGCGCCTCCAAACCCACAAAAACATCCTGAAACCATTCCAATTCGAAGCATATTCTTCTTGTTTCTTGTAGATCCGTGAGTTTTGAAGTATATAAAGGTGAGTAGCATCGACTGGCCTCATGTGTGCCTCGAGGTGGGTTTAGATCCATGGAAACATGTATTGATTTGATGGGTTTTGATGAAACATTCTTCGAAAACACTGGGAAAATGAGTTTTGATATAGAAAAATGTGAGTTAGCTTGAGTTTGGTATCCATAAATGCGTGTACGCGGGTGTTGTGTATACCGAGAGCTTAAACTCTCGGCTATGTGTCTATTTTTCTGAGCTTATGAAGTTGTTTGGCTGGATTAGTGTTGGGTTGAGCATAACCGAGACCTTTGAGGTCTCGGGGTCATGTCTTGTGGCTCGTGTAATCAAGCCAAGACCCAAGGGGTCTCTCGACTTGGTTACGGCTCAGCTTGTTGACTATGTTCTTGATGATTTTAAGCTTGTCCTTGTAACTTATTCTTGTGGTTATGTTTGGTTTTGGACTCGGTTTATTTTGGTGCCGAGAACTAGAGTAGATGGTTTATGACGAGACATGATATATTGGTGTTGCTCATTTGAGCTTGTTGTGAGACCTCGTGGTCTTGGTTTCGAGTCTTTGTGACTCATGTGTTTAGCCGAGACCCAAGTGGGTTGCAAGGCTCGGGTTTGGCTTGGTAAACCAACCCGGAACTAGCCTATTTTGATGTTTTTCCTTGATATGGTTTATATATGTCATTTGTATTATTGTGGTGGTATTTTGATTGGTCGAATACTTTGGTTGGGTCGAGACCATTGTGGTCTCGACAATAGATACAATGTGATCATTGAGGAGTTGTTGTCGAATGTTAAATGTGGGGACCGATTGTGAGACGGTCAAACTAGATTGACGGAGATAGGTTAGTCGGGTGCCGTAGTCGGACCCTATTGTTGTAGCACGTGATATTGGTATTGTTTGGACGGAGTTGGATTGATTGATTTTTGACTTGGTTATTTTTATGTTGGACTTGGACAATGAGCCGAGAGTGATGACTCGGACATGTGACCATTTCATATGACTCGATAAATATTTATAATCAAACGCAAATAATAAAACTCGTAATAATATTATTGGTAATATAAACATTTATATAAGTATATAGACATGAATAACGTATATATGAATATATAAATGCGTATATTAATAATAACAAGATCACGAGTAATATTATAACAATAACGTGACTATAAATATTATGCTATGAGAGTAGTGTAATATTATTGGGAGCGTTATTATAATTAAACACTATAAATAACGATGAAATCTTGACGTTGAATAAATAATTAAATAAAATAATTTCTTTTAAATTAACGAGAAAAACTATCGAGTTATACGGGGTCGTGGTCACTTGAGTCCAAGTGGTTTATTATTTGTGACGTTCGTGCTGTCACGGATATATGACGATTAATACATTCACTTTCGATAACTACGTAATTTATTTAATCGACGGGTTAAATAAGAGCTATTTAATTATTTAAATTGAGTATATTAATGGGCATCGTATCCTACGACGCCCATAGGTTGTGGTATGTGTACGAGAATAATAAGTTACTAAGTATCTCGTGAGGTTGACAAATTGACGAATTTGGTAAGCTTAACGGCATAATTAGTGAATTTATTAAGCTTTGATATATACCATATAGTACTTTATGTGCAATGTGTGGCCTAGGATTCGGGTATAATCTTAGAATGGTATATTAAGTAAATAAATATGGGGGATTACCAAATCGACGGATTGGATAAACTTCGATATTTAATTAAATAATATATTGGACTAACATTAGACCTATAGATTGTTTTATTTTCCTTTTTATTGTGACATCTTGGTTTGAGTTGTGTCGACCCACCACCCGTATGGATACCAAACACCAAACTCCAAACTAATACGAGATTTATACGAGAAATGGAATTTCGGAAGTAAAATGGAATACGTTCGGGTTTGGGAATATTTGGTTTTGAGGAAATGATTTTTGAACGAGTTGACATTGTTAGGTCGTGCCGAGTCCGTAGTTGCCGTCTTTTGAGTTACTATACGTCTTACTTCTATCGATTTCTTAATTGCTGATTTCCGGACTTGAGGTGAGTCATAGCCCCACTTTTACTCTTGAACTATGTTTTAAATACTTGGGGTGAGAAACGTGCAAATTATTTTATGTGGACTATTATCGCTTCTATATTCTTTCTAAAACTTGCTATGCGTATGGACTAGGACATATTGTCAGCTTTAGTCACACATTTTGTGTGTACTATTCAAGGTTGGCTTATTTGGTTATTGATGGAATGTCAGCTTTAGTCACACATTTTGTGTGTACTATTCAAGGTTGGCTTATTTGGTTATTGATGGATTGTCAGCTTTAGTCACACATTTTGTGTGTACTATTCAAGGTTGGCTTATTTGGTTATTGGTGGATTGTCAGCTTTAGTCACATATTTGTTGTGTGTACTATTCAAGGTTGGCTTATTTGGATTGTCAGCTTTAGTCACATATATGTTGTGTGTACTATTCAAGGTTGGCTTATTTAGATACTATAGTGTGCACCTATAGGTTATTAATACTTCGGAGGTTATCCGAGTATTTATGATATTGCGGGGGTTACCCGAATATCTATGTTAGAGCGGAGGGTATCCGTGTATTATGTTGGAGCGGAGGGTATCCGCAGGCTTTTAGTGAATCCTTAGTCTAGCTAGCAAGCGTTTTGCGTATATGTCCACTATATTGTTAGATGAATTTAAACCTATGATCTCACCAGCGAAAGCTGACTTTTAGCACGTTTTCTCAGGAAATTAAGTGATGATTTGGATGCATGGATTGGAAGGCTCGGCTAAGGCACCTGGTTTATGGATCTACTTTTCTAAACTCTGATATTTAATTGTGGACCTACGTTTATTTCTTTTGGGCCTGACTCTGAATGATGTTGGGATAAATGTAAACTTTAAAACCCCGTCTTGCTTGTGTTTTCTTATGTTTACTTTATCTCGTTCTGTTATGTCTTGTGTTGGATACCAATCCTCGTAACGCCCCGAAAGCTTGTTGAGTCATCCGCTGTACCAAATTTTGGGGGTGTTACAAATTGGTATCAGAGCCAAGGTTATAGAGAACTAGGTAAATAAACACCTAAACTATAACCGATTTTTATAGAAAACGATCCTTAACCATTGCCCGCCAGCCCGCCAAGCCGAAGCATCTTCGATTATTTTGAGGTATTATGAGATAATGATTGAAATGAGATTATTGAGATGATTATTAAATATGATATTCTTGAGATGATTTGAGGATTTGAGATTTATTGATTTAGTGATATGATGGCGTTTTGAGGAATTATATGCGTTTTGAGGAGTTATATGCGTTTTGAGGAATTATATGGCTTAATTGCTTTCCGAATGATTTTAGTAATGCGGTATTTTAAATCTTTCTTGATATATATGATTGGGAATTATATGATGATTTTGATATGGTATTTTGAGTTCACGGTTTAGTTGTTTTGAAACACTTACCCCTACCCTACGCCGTTGTCACAAACCACGACCTCCTATTCGTACGATGTCATTGAGGATGTTATTGCTAGTACGCGTCGCCCCTCGTAGATCACTATGGCCCCTGATGACCCATACGTGTTGGTCATGCGTTCGGCCACTACTTTATCGTCTCATTGACGCCCGAAGTCACCGATTTTATCGCCTCTTGGTTCACCTGCTCAGAGATGACGATTGATGGAGTACCCCTCCAACGAGGAGTATGAGGAGAAGTACGAGGGTGAGCAGAATGATAACCCTCAAGATGAGGAAGAGAATGATGACCCTCAGGATGAGGAAGAGGATGACCCTCAGGAGGAGGAGATGCCTGATGATGATGGGTCGCTAGCACATTCAGTTCATTCTGCGAAGCCCGATTCCCCGATACATCCGTTAGAGCCGGTTTCACCTGATCATCCGTTTTTGTTTGATTCACCACCTGGTAGTCCTGTGGCGTCGGATGCACCTTCTGAGGTTTCTGTTGAGCATGCAGAGTTAGGTGAGACTGGTAGGATGTGGACTCGGATTACTGTACAGGGCGAGAAGATCCCGCGGGTGTCTGACCGACTTGAGATGGTTATTGCTGAGTTTATTGCTGAGTTTGTTGCGGAGTTGAGGAGTCTACGCCAGCATCATGGCTAGATCGATTTGGATTTGTGTTGATTGTTATGTTGCTTCCTAAGCTAGGGAGTGCTTGGTTAGGAGAGCTGGTTATTCTATCCCTTAAGTCATGCTATTTGGATTGTATGTTCGTCTCGTATGGAACGATTAGTATTTATTATGTCTTTTGGTATTTTGGAACAAAGTGTCGATCGCTACTTGTATGGACGATGGTGATCTCGTATGATATTCTACGGTCTTTGGCGTACATGGAGAATTGTGTTCATATTTGCGTGGCTGATATTGTATTGGTATTACGTTCGTATTTCGACTTTCACCAATCGGATTCTTGTTAGACGTTATGGTACGTGTTAGTGGAGACTTGCGAACCTTGTATTGTGACTTATATTAGTTGCCCCACGACGAAACTCTGTTAGAGCCACCAGAACTGGTCCTGCAACGACTACCCCTGGTCGTCGAGGACGCCGTCCTACTCGAAATGTTGAAACCCCTACTCCTGATAACCTGGACACTACTAACCGCAACAACAGGAATCAAAATGTTGATGTTCAGGGAGACAATGATCATGTTCCACTTAACGCACTTACTGTGGATCAAGCAATAATCAATCAACTTGTGGAGCAACGAGTTGCTGAGCTACTAGCTGAGTCAAATCATTCCAACAATTCTGCTGGAACATTTCCACCTGTTCGTGCTAATGGACGTAACTACAAGGAGTTTAAAATTTGTGGACCCATTGAGTTTGGTGGAACCGAAGGAGTGGTCTACTTGGTCAGGTGGATGGAGAAGACTGAGTCAGTATTTAATGTCAGTGGCTGTGCGGAGAATGCGAAGGTAAAGTTTGCTTCTTTTACCTTCAAGGATGAAGCTTTAACTTGGTGGAACAATTACCGTATCTCGGTTGGGAGTGATGTGGCTTATGCTATGACTTGGGAGCAATTTAAGTCTCTGCTGATTCAGACTTACTGCCCAAGGAATGAGATTAAGAAGCTGGAGATTGAGTTCTGGAACCACAAGGTGAAAGGTACCGATATGGCAACTTACAATCGCCGATATCGAGAGTTAGCCTTACTTTGTCCCGATATGGTTAGGACTGAGACTCAAAGGATTGTAGAGCTCGACCACTTGCTATGGTTCAAGGTACTCCTGAAACTATGAGTAAGGCAAATGTTACTTGTTATGGATGTGGAAAGAAGGGACATTATAGGAATGAGTGTAGGGAATCGTGGAACCGAGGAAATCAAGGATCGGGTGGTAATGGGTACAATAATGGAAACCGTGGAGCTGGAGGAAACCGTGGATGACAAGATAATGGGGACCAACGTGTGGAAGCTGGAACCGCTCATGGAAGAGTGTATGCACTTGGGAACGAGAGAGGAGAAGATCCGAACGTCGTTACTGGTACGTTCCTTCTCAATAATCGTTATGCTTCCATACTATTTGATACTGGTGCCGATAAGAGTTTTGTGTCCACTACGTTTGCACCCTTACTAGAGAAACCCCCGATGGCCTTAGGAATTGGTTATGATGTAGAGTTAGCTAATGGGAACATAGAGAGGATTAGGACTACCATTCGCGGTTGCACGTTAAAATTTCTGAATCGTCCTTTCAACATAGATCTTCTACCCGTCACACTAGGAAGTTTTGATGTCATTATTGGTATAGATTGGTTGTCGAAGTATCGTGCCCATATACTTTGCGATGAGAAGATTGTGCGTGTGCCTTACGGCAAGGAGATTCTGAACATACCAGGAGATCAAAAGGATTTGAGAGGCCCATCAAGATTAGCGGTCATATCTTGCACTAAATTGCCGAAGCTAATGGAAAAAGGATGTTGCCTTTGCTTAGCTCAAATTTCTGAGAAAGGAGGGAAGGAGAAAAAGGAAAGGTGCATTGGAGATGTGCTTATAGTCCGTGATTTTCGGATGTGTTTCCCGATGATTTGCCGGGAACCCCGCCTCCTAGACAAGTAGAGTTTCAGATTGAGTTGATACCTGGTGCTGCACCTGTAGCACGAGCGCCTTATCATCTTGCACCTACTGAACTGGAAGAGTTGTCGAAACAATTAGCAGAGTTAGCCGAAAAAGGATTTATAAGACCAAGTTCTTCACCTTGGGGAGCCCTGGTCTTATTTGTGAAGAAGAAGGATGGATCGTTTCGTATGTGTATTGATTACCGAGAGCTGAACAAGTTAACGGTGAAGAATAGATACCCGTTACCGAGGATCGACGACTTGTTCGATCAGCTTCAAGGATCGAGTGTGTATTCGAAGATCGATCTGAGATCGGGATATCATCAACTTCGAGTTCGCGAGGAAAATATTCCGAAAACGGCTTTCAGAACCCGTTATGGGCATTACGAGTTTCAGGTGATGCCGTATGGGTTGACTAACGCACCGGCGGTATTCATGGATCTCATGAATCAGGTGTGTAAGCCTTACTTAGATAAGTTTGTAATCGTGTTCATTGACGATATTCTAATCTACTCGAAGAATGAAAAGGAGCATGAAGAACATTTAAGGCTTATCTTAGAACTGTTCAGGAGGGAGAAGCTGTATGCCAAGTTCTCCAAATGTAAATTTTGGATTCCGACGGTACAATTTTTGGGTCATGTGATTGATAGTCAAGGAGTTCATGTTGATCCCGCAAAAATTGAGGCTATTAAAGATTGGGCTTCACCTACGACCCCAACAGAAGTTCGTCAATTTTTGGGATTAGCCGGTTATTACCGAAGGTTCATTGAGGGATTTTCGAAGATAGCAAAACCGTTGACCAAATTGACTCAAAAGAGCGTTAAGTACGAATGGGGAGATAAGGAAGAGGAAGCATTTCAATTACTTAAGGAGATGTTGTGTAATGCTCCTATCTTGGCATTACCAAAAGGTAGCGAAGACTTTGTCGTCTATTGTGACGCTTCGCATAAAGGTTTGGGAGCTGTGTTAATGCAACGAGAGAAAGTGATAGCTTATGCTTCCCGACAGCTCAAAAAGCACGAGAAGAACTACACCACCCATGATTTAGAGTTAGGTACTGTGGTTTTTGCCTTAAGGATATGGAGACATTACGTGTACGGAACCAAGTGCGTGGTGTTTACTGACCACAAAAGTCTGCAACACATCTTGAATCAAAAAGAGCTCAACAAGAGACAACGACGTTGGATTGAGTTGCTAAGCGATTATGATTGTGAAATTCGCTACCATCCCGGTAAAGCAAACGTTGTTGCTGATGCTCTTAGTCAAAAGGAGAGAATACCACCGTTACGAGTTAAGTCATTAGGAATGACTATCGTAACGCCATTACCGTGTCAAATATTAGAAGCTCAAACGGAAGTGTTGAAAGCAGAAAATCGACCTGCTGAGAACATATTTGGGATGGCAGAACATGAGAAGGGATTTGTTAAGCGTTCTGATGGAGTATTATGTTTTGGAGAGCGAAGTTGGGTACCTTTTTATGGAGGAATTCGAGAGTTGATTATGCACGAGTCGCATAAGTCAAGATACTCTATTCATCCTGGATCTGATAAGATGTACCAGGATTTGAAAAAGTTATATTGGTGGTCAAATATGAAGGCAGATATAGCGTTGTATGTTAGTAAGTGTTTGACATGTTTTAAGGTTAAAGCCGAACATCAAAGACCGTCAGGATTATTGACGCAGCCAAAACTCCCAGTTTGGAATTGGGAGCGGATTACAATGGACTTTATTACCAAATTACCTAAGACAGCTAGCGGTTGTGACGCTATCTGGGTAATTGTGGATCGATTGACTAAGTCTGCTCATTTCCTGGCGACTAGTGAAGATGATAGTGACGACAAACTTGCGAGGTTGTATATGAAGGAGATTGTTTCTGGTCATGGAGTTCCGATATCGATTATTTCTGATCGCGACAACCGCTTTACGTCAGCGTTGTGGCGATCACTTCAAACCGCTTTGGGGACGAGACTTGATATGAGTACTGCATATCATCCCCAGACCGATGGTCAAAGTGAGAGGACCATTCAGACTTTAGAGGATATGCTTCGTGCATGTATTATAGACTTTGGTAAAGGCTGGGAGAAATATCTACCCCCCCTTGCGGAGTTCTCCTATAACAATAGCTACCACACAAGTCTTAAAGCTGCACCATTTGAAGCTTTATATGGTCGTAAATGCCGTTCGCCTATTGGTTGGGCTGAAGTTGGAGATAGCCAACTCACAGGCCCTGAACTTATTTTGGAGACCACTGAGAAAGTAACGCAAATTCGAGATCGATTGCAAGCAGCTAGAGATAGACAGAAAAGTTACGCCGATCTGAGACGTAAACCTCTAGAATTCTAGGTTGGAGACAAAGTGATGCTGAAAGTCTCGCCTTGGAAAGGTGTGATACGTTTCGGGAAACGTGGGAAACTTAATCCCCGCTACATTGGACCACTTCTTATTTTGGAAAGAATTGGGCCCTTGGCTTATCGGTTGGAATTACCACCGGAATTGAGTAAAGTTCATGATATGTTTCATGTTAGTAATTTGAAGAAGTGTCTTTCGGATGAAACGCCGGTTATACCAATTAAGGATATTCGTGTGGATGAAAGTTGAATTTTGTGGAAGAGCCGATTGAGATTTTGGATCGTGAGATTAAGCGACTCAAGCGAAGTCGCATTCCACTCGTCAAGGTTCGTTGGAATTCCTGACATGGACCGGAATTTACGTGGGAACGTGAGGACGAGTTCCAAAGGAGATATCCGAAGTTTTTCACTTCGTAGATGGATTGTCCCGAGAGAAACCCGGGACGGGTTTCTTCTGAGGCTGGGAGGATGTGACAACTGGCAAATTAGGGAGTTATTTTGAAAACCCGCATTACAATAAAGTTCGTTTATAAATTATATTTGGAATTTTATTCATAACGAACTTGAAAAACCAATATTTTGGTTATTATATCTAAAACTTTTATGGAATCGAATTTGGTTTATCGATATGATGAGAATTTATTTCGAGATTTTATTGGCACTACGTTGACTCCGGCACTAGGATAACCTAACAGAAATTTTATGTCTTGAGTCTACGGATTCGACTATATATATTTATTTATGGAACATCTCGTGAAACATTAAATGTTTGAAATGAGTTTCGGGTTTTGGTCCAATGAAATTACACATACTAATACCATTATTATTACTAATCTTATTATTATTGTTAGAAAGAAAGAAAAGATTTTTTTTTTAAAAGAGTATAACTACAAAACGTCCTTGTGGTTTGCCTGGTTCCACACCACACACAATCAAACCCACATCTCATCTCCCTCACCCCTTTCTCTTACAAACCCTAGCCACCACAGCAGCCGCCGCCCTGCTGCTGCTCCACCGCCACCACTACAACCACACCGCCACCACCACAGTTACCACCCCACGCTCCTCTTTAATTTGATACCATTCACGCGCCTCTAAACCCACAAAAACATCCTGAAACCATTCCAATTCGAAGCATATTCTTCTTATTTCTTGTAGATCCATGAGTTTTGAAGTATATAAAGGTGAGTAGCATCGATTGGCCTCATGTGTACCTCGGGGTGGGTTTAGATCCGTGGAAACATGTATTGATTTGATGGGTTTTGATGAAACATTCTTCGAAAACACTGGGAAAATGAGTTTTGATATAGAAAAATGTGAGTTAGCTTGATTTTGGTATCCACAAAAGCGTGTACGCGGGTGTTGTGTATACCGAGAGCTTAAACTCTCGGCTATGTGTCTATTTTCTGAGCTTATGAAGTTGTTTGGCTGGATTAGTGTTGGTTTGAGCATAACCGAGACCTTTGAGGTCTCGGGGTTATGTCTTGTGGCTCGTGTAATCAAGCCAAGACCCAAGGGGTCTCTCGACTTGGTTACGGCTCAGCTTGTTGACTATGTTCTTGATGATTTTGAGCTTGTCCTTGTAACTTATTCTTGTGGTTATGTTTGGTTTTGGACTCGGTTTATTTTGGTGCCGAGAACTAGAGTAGATCGTTTATGACGAGACATGATATATTGGTGTTGCTCATTTGAGCTTGTTGTGAGACCTCGTGGTCTTGGTTTCGAGTCTTTGTGACTCATGTGTTTAGCCGAGACCCAAGTGGGTTGCAAGGCTCGGGTTTGGCTTGGTAAACCAACCCGGAACTAGCCTATTTTGATGTTTTTCCTTGATATGGTTTATATATGTCATTTGTATTATTGTGGTGGTATTTTGATTGGTCGAATACTTTGGTTGGGTCGAGACCATTGTGGTCTCGACAATAGATATAATGTGATCATTGAGGAGTTGTTGTCGAATGTTAAATGTGGGGACCGATTGTGAGACGGTCAAACTAGATTGACGGAGATAGGTTAGTCGGGTGCCGTAGTCGGACCCTATTGTTGTAGCACGTGATATGGGTATTGTTTGGACGGAGTTGGATTGATTGATTTTTTACTTGGTTATTTTTATGTTGGACTTGGACAATGAGCCGAGAGTGATGACTCGGACATGTGACCATTTCGTATGACTCGATAAATATTTATAATCAAACGCAAATAATAAAACTCGTAATAATATTATTGGTAATATAAACGTTTATATAAGTATATAGACGTGAATAACGTATATATAAATATATAAATGCGTATATTAATAATAACAAGATCACGACTAATATTATAACAATAACGTGACTATAAATATTATGCTATGAGAGTAGTGTAATATTATTGGGAGCGTTATTATAATTAAACACTATAAATAACGATGAAATCTTGACGTTGAATAAATAATTAAATAAAATAATTTCTTTTAAATTAACGAGGAAAACTATCGAGTTATACGGGGTCGTGGTCACTTGAGTCCAAGTGGTTTATTATTTGTGACGTTCGTGTTGTCACGGATATATGACGATTAATACATTCACTTTCGATAACTACGTAACTTATTTAATCGACGGGTTAAATAAGAGCTATTTAGTTATTTAAATTGAGTATATTAATGGGCATCGTATCCTACGACGCCCATAGGTTGTGGTATGTGTACGAGAATAATAAGTTACTAAGTATCTCGTGAGGTTGCCAAATTGACGAATTTGGTAAGCTTAACGGCATAATTAGTGAATTTATTAAGCTTTGATATATACCATATAGTACTTTATGTGCAATGTGTGGCCTAGGATTCGGGTATAATCTTAGAATGGTATATTAAGTAAATAAATATGGGGGATTACCAAATCGACGGATTGGATAAACTTCGATATTTAATTAAATAATATATTGGACTAACATTAGACCTATAGATTGTTTTATTTTCCTTTTTATTGTGACATCTTGGTTTGAGTTGTGTCGACCCACCACCCGTATGGATACCAAACGCCAAACTCCAAACTAATATGAGATTTATACGAGAAATGGAATTTCGGAAGTAAAATGGAATACGTTCGGGTTTGGGAATATTTGGTTTTGAGAAAATGATTTCTGAACGAGTTGACATTGTTAGGTCGTGCCGAGTCCGTAGTTGCCGTATTTTGAGTTACTATACGTCTTACTTCTACCGATTTCTTAATTGCTGATTTCTGGACTTGAGGTGAGTCATAGCCCCACTTTTACTCTTGAACTATGTTTTCAATACTTGGGGTGAGAAACGTGCAAATTATTTTATGTGGACTATTATCGCTTCTATATTCTTTCTAAAACTTGCTATGCGTATGGACTAGGACATATTGTCAGCTTTAGTCACACATTTTGTGTGTACTATTCAAGGTTGGCTTATTTGGTTATTGATGGATTGTCAGCTTTAGTCACACATTTTGTGTGTACTATTCAAGGTTGGCTTATTTGGTTATTGGTGGATTGTGAGCTTTAGTCACATATTTGTTGTGTGTACTATTCAAGGTTGGCTTATTTGGATTGTCAGCTTTAGTCACATATATGTTGTGTGTACTATTCAAGGTTAGCTTATTTAGATACTATAGTGTGCACCTATAGGTTATTAATACTTCGGAGGTTATCCGAGTATTTATGATATTGCGGGGGTTACCCGAATATCTATGTTAGAGCGGAGGGTATCCGTGTATTATGTTGGAGCGGAGGGTATCCGCAGGCTTTTAGTGAATCCTTAGTCTAGCTAGCAAGCGTTTTGCGTATATGTCCACTATATTGTTAGATGAATTTAAACCTATGATCTCACCGGCGAAAGCTGACTTTTAGCACGTTTTCTTAGGAAATTAAGTGATGATTTGGATGCATGGATTGGAAGGCTCGGCTAAGGCACCTGGTTTATGGATCTACTTTTCTAAACTCTAAACTCTGATATTTAATTGTGGACCTACGTTTATTTCTTTTGGGCCTGACTCTGAATGATGTTGGGATAAATGTAAACTTTAAAACCCCGTCTTGGTTGTGTTTTCTTATGTTTACTTTATCTCGTTCTGTTATGTCTTGTGTTGGATACCAATCCCCGTAACGCCCCGAAAGCTTGTTGAGTCTTCCGCTGTACCAAATTTTGGGGTGTTACAGAAGGAGTGTGGAGTAAGACTAATTTCTGATGAAGATTTACAGCAACAAGACGTCACAAAGTGGAGCATGTTACCAGACCTCCTAACTCTATCACGACATGGTGGGGCGTTGAACTATTTTGGGCCTTTTGAATATATTGACTGGACGTGGTAGTCCAATAACAAAGGCCTTTGTTTCTATATGACAAACTATATTTTCCTAATAGATGTAATTTTTATTTGTTAGCTAACTGCTAGTTACAAGTTTGATTATAAGGAAAATGATTTACTTTTTTGGTAGCAGACACCTACCAGGTGCTTGATGAAACGCACAACCTATTTTTTAGTTACCACTTGCAAGCAAAAATCAATTTATTTTAATGTCACTATTCATAGTAAGGTTTGAGAAACCAATATTTGCGATCTGAAAAACAGACACTGGACCAATGTTAAGGACCATATGTCCATACATATAATAAATTTTTATTAATCGGTGTCTTTTATTTAGATTAATGAGAAATGATTTGGATGCCTAAAAATATGACTAATTGTGTGCCTAAATTAATGTGTCAATTGTTTATTGGTTTGTGTAAAAACGGGTCCCGCTCCGGTCACCAATAGTATGCTGTCACATATATTAGGCATACTATTAGGCATGTAGATTTTTCGGATTTCAGATGGATTAAGAATAGATTGCGGTGTTTTGAAGTTGAGATGTATAGAGTAAGATAATAGTTCCACTCTCGATGACTGATGATGTTTATCAAGTGAAGTTTCCTTCATTTTAGATGGTAATTTCATGTAATATATGAGGAAACTGAGTATTATTTTATTGGTAAAATGTTCAACTTTATTAGGAAGATGATTACAAGAGTCGACTTTTCTTATGACGCGTACCAACTATAGCTATATATGTTCAAAGACATTATCATGTAGGTCGGCCTATACATATAAAAAATTATTTAAAAGAATATCAACCGGTCGTACTGGAGGTAGTCCAATAAAAACCCCGGCCTTACTAGAATAATTTACATGTCCCCGATAGATTGTAATTTTTATTTGGTCTTTTTATGTCTTATAATCTTAAGGAAATATGATTGTGATTTACTTTAAAAGCTTTTCCTGTATGTCATTGATTTAGATAAAGAGATTTCGGGTAGGAGACACCCACTAGGTGTTTGATGAAACTTATAAGTAGCAATCATTTACTATTATACCAGCAAACTGTCGGTAGCTGTTCTTTAGCCCGTTTGTAGTTTTTTTTTTTTTTTTTTCCCCGACGGATTAAGAATAGATTGTGGTGTTTCAACGTTGCGATGTGTACAGTAAGATAATAAACCTTGCTGCAGTTTGTCTTTGGAAAATAATATCCTAAGCAATCACATTTTTGGAAAGTGAGCTCTTGCCAATGCCAGCTCAACCAACAATTCAGACATGTAAATTTTTTGCTGGAAAAACTTGACATTTGTTTTGATTGCTAAAAACGCTCTTCTTTGATACCTACATTCTGCATCTCTTCTTTGTTGTACGTAAAGCTGAAGCTCAGTTCCTTGAGGTAGCTTCCCGGACATGCTACATGTATTTGGACTCATTTACTTACGGGTCAAATTTCAACCTGTTTCCCAAGTAAACACATTCAAGAGAGAAACGCATCTAACACCAATAGGTTCTCACCATGCCCTTCACCAAACTCATTACCCTCACCATGGTTGTTAACTTCTGAGTCACTTTACCTCTCCTTCACATCATACAAAAGAAATGCCAACATACAAGGATATATTTCAATAGCTAGTGCCATATCAGTGAATGAATTTGTAAGTTACATACCTTATATTAAGATAGGTGAAATTGAATCATTAATAAGTTTCTTACATCAGCCTTGCGAGCCAGTTTTCTATGTCTTTAATAAGCTTATATAATTAGGACAATCAACATCAGGTCTTTTGTTCTTGTGTTTGAAAGCTAACTCGTTTAATACACCAATGTGTTTCAGAAAATGCTCATGACTAGAAACGGTTGGATATTATGTGGGCAAATATGCATAGTAGTACTATTTGCTCAGTTAACTAGTTTAGTTATATCATTTCAAGTAGAGATGATATGGGAACTAAATGTTTCCAACAGCAATACAGGACTAACAATACTGGGACGGTGTCTACATTTTCAATACGTAAGGATTGCACTTTCGATGTCAATTAACTGCAGAAATAATTTTATACCAAATGAAATTTGAATATTTGGATATTTTTTTAGAATGCAAGTTTTCAATGCATGATGTACAATGACTTTTAAATTTCTTGGATACATATGAAAATATATGCAAGTTTAATTTTGGTATGTGTATATGTAATTGCTTCTTTACTTTTTACACTCATCCACCTACAACGTACCATATTGATTGTTTTATGTGTGAAATGTTCACTTTTGAGGTCAAAAAATTCAAGCTGTGATTGATTTCTTTATTCTAGAGGTGGCAATTTGTGCCCAAACTCAAAAAAATGGGCTAAATGGGCAAATTTTTAAAAGATTTGGGTATATTTGGGTCCCCTCTTTTTTTTTGAAATGGGCATATATTGCCCATTTAGAAGTTAAATGTAACACCCCAACCCGATAAGGGTAGAAGTATTACATTACAGTGACACATCAGAACAAACACAAGCATATGATTCATACATACAACGAAATTCAGGGTTACAAATGAAAATCTGAACTACAAGGTTACAAAGAAATAAATACTATGTCTAATAAAGTGAAACTTCAACTAATCATCTCTAGTCCAAAGCATAGTCTTCTAAGTCCAGTCACACTCTCTTCCCATAACCCAGCTTCCTACTAAAACCTGCCGCAGGAAAAGGAAATGCGGCTGAGCTTAAAAAGCCCAGTGAACAGATACATATACAAAGCAATGATAATGAAACAGAACTGAAATATAGTGCATTGGGAAATAGAATAAGGAATAGATAAAAGAGTAATAGAAAAGAAAGAAAGGATAGTCATCTACCACGAGCCCAAAACTCAAAGTCGTATCTCAACATCATAATCTCAAAGTCAAAATCTCACAATCAGAGGGGATACCTCTCAGGCAACCAGATAATATGAGGGGTGTCCTCATGTATCAAAAGGGTGGAGTAGCTAGCTCCCAGAAATTTGTGAAAGGCGTGTATTGCACACAGCACCAGTCACCTCAAAGTCAACTCAAAGTCATAGTTAAATCCACTAAACAGATCAGATCTAGGATTGCAATCCATACGCCCCTTACTCAAAGTCAATCTCAAAGTCATATACTCAAAGTCATAATGGCCATAATAGTAATCATAAAAAGGGACGGCGTGAGAAATCACTCACCCACACATGAGTCATGCCAGTGGTGCATCACAGACATGCCTATGGTACCTCCATAGGTAGGGAAAAACATAAATGGCTCGGGTATCAAACTAAGAGTCAGGTCTCAAAGTCATGCAAAAGGTCATATAGCAAAGGTTTATCTCAAAGTCATCTCAAAATCATCTCAAAGTCATAGCAAAGATTCAAAATATCAAAGGTCATAATATCCAAAGTCATATCAATGGTTCAGAATATCCAAGGTTCATTCCCAAAGGTTCATTTCAAAAGATTCGTTATTAAGTTTCGTAAGTTCAAAATAAAATGTGAAAGAGTTAAGAGAAAATAGATTTAAAACTTTAATAGTTATTTACCCATTTCATCTCAAAGATCTCCCTCTTTAAACATTCTTCATAAAAGCCAATTAATCCTTCCTTTAAAATGGTTTCGTTTCAAAATCATAGAGTGTCATTTCAAAACAGTTTTCTTCCATAACATCAAGTTATATTTTCAAAAAGTTTTCATATCAAATCATCATAAAAGATGAACCAGAGATATCGGATATTCAAGGGTCAAAAATCATAGCAACGAAATCAGATCAGAAGCTAACAAATCAAAGTTTAACAGAAATCAGAGGAAGTTCACAACAGAAGGAAACATAGCAATGGCTTTGGGAATCTTAACTGAATCATAGCTCAAAGTCATAAGAAGAATATAGGAGCCTTTACTGAAAAGGCAGAGTATCCGTACCTTATTACGAAAGCACAAATAGAAACAAGCACAGAATAAGGAATAGCTCAAGATCTTTTCTTCTTCACACCTAGAGGAGAAGAGGGGAAATCATAATTCATTCTCAAATTCATGTCTTTCCATTTTAAGTAACTTTCCCTTTTTAGCAGGTTTCTATAAATAGTAGTTTCCACCTTTAGAAAGTTTCCATATTTAGAAAGTTAAATCATCATTATTGGTAATAAGATATCTTTTAACATAATTACACCTTTGGTCCTTGGGGTTTCATAACTTTGCATTTTATACCCTTTACTTTTCAAAATTACACTTTAAACCTTTTAGTATTCAAAGTTACACTTAAAACCCTTAACTTATCCATTTTACATAATGATCCCTTATTTTATCATGTTATACGAATATACCTTCAAGTATTCACAATTTACACTTTAAGTCCTTCAAGTTATCAAAGTTACATATTTAACCCTTTAATTTACAATTACAATTTTTAATTCTTAATAATTACATACTAAGCCATTAATTTACCAAATTAGCACATAATCCCTTGAATACTTTTAAATACTCAAAACAGTTCCAAGTTTCTGAAAATTACATTTTTAGTCCCTCTCTTTTAATTAATTACAAATCGCACCAATTAAATACAATTAATTCATTTTCTTATAATATTTACACTTAGAACCCTCAAGTTATATTTTTCCCATATTCCTACTGATTTATATGACATTACAAAAATATCCCACAAGTTTTAATAATTACGAAACACACCCTTAACTATTATTTTTCAATCGTTAATTTATAAAATAAACCAAAACCCGAACATATATCCCAATCATTACACCATCATTTCCAACAACCTTAAACTCATCATTAAGGACCAGAATATTAAAACAAACCCTAACCCTAATCGAATTACACTAGGGTTTTTATTTTATTTTCTTTCTTTTCTTTATTTTTCGTAAATCCGGTTTTACAAATAATTCCACCACGACTTTTACAGGCCATGTAAATTTGAATGGGCATTTTTACCAGGTTATATGGATTATATAGAGCTCAGAAAAATTTAGTCTTGCACCCAGAAAATTCGTACATGATTATTTAGTATTTTATCACGTTTTTAAGGTTTAATTCGCAAATAATTCATAGAACATGCATGGTTCGGTTTTAGCATTTTATATGGGTCTTATATGATGTAAGAGACGTGAGAAAAATACCAGACCAGATCTGGGACGAGTAGAACAGGCTGGGCGAAAATACTTCTCTCGGATTGAATAAAACAGCACCAAAATTCCCACGACCACAAACGCGACCAACAACCCTTGGAATCAATTTTCCCAGATCATATATGATGTAAGAAACTCAGGAAAAATAGAAAACGAATTTATAAGAGGTCGTATGAAACATAACGAATTTACCTTGTTTTTAGGGCTCGACAAAAGAAAACAAATGCTACGATCGTGTAAGGCTTCAAAAATTCGAATGGGATTTTTCTTGGCTTCTTAGGATGATGATAGATCACAGAAAATTGCTGAGGAGGATTGTGTGTGTCGTATGGAGGCTAAGGGAATTCTTTGTGTGTTTTTCTTTGGATCGGTATTAGGGTTTTTGGGGAGAAAAGGTAGGGATTGACTTTTTAAACAAGTAATGCCGTGTGGAGGGGAGATTTGATCCAGAAAATTCGTGACTTTAGTTGAGGTAATTATCTCTCCATAATTATCTTCTCAATTTACCATATATATCATTTAATTCAAAATAAAACAATTAAAATGCATTTTTTTTTCTTTAATCGGCCACATAGGGGCATTTTCGTAATTTCACCACTTGTATAAATGTTATTTGTAATTGTTAAAATTATTGGGATACATAACTTGTGCATTGTTTGAGGTTTGGGATTTATTTGGTACTTTTAATAAGCTTTTAATTAAATTTCAAATTGGTAAGGGCAATTTGGTCTTTTCACATGTTCTCAGATTTTAGGTGTTACAACTTCTTCCCCTCTAAAAGAAAAAAATTTCGTCCTCGAAATTTGAAATCGCAAAGTTAGACGAAGTCGTAGTAAACCGCAAAAGGTCATTACAAACATTCTCACGCTCGGGGAGGTTCTTCCAAAAAGATCTTCAGACCAATTAGTTTCTCATGACTCGTAACTATTGTCAAAACAGTTTCAGATTTCCCAGAAAGGCATATCATATTGAATTTGAATCAAAAGGATGATGTACCAAACATAACGGATGATAATCGAATTCTCCAGGAAGAGGTATAAAAATTCATAGGATTTCAACGAATTGATTAGGCGAATCAGATGAGAGTACATTAAATCGTAGTAAACATGGGTGATATAAAGTTTAACTCTTCAGCTTCTCAAATAGTCTCGGCTTTCAGATAACCTTCCAAAGGTATTCTCATAAACAAACAGATCTCGTTTCCTCAAAGTCCACAATCACATACTTTACTCATAGTAGATCATAATGAACAACTTCACGAATGCGAATCGTATACGGACAGAAAGCATATCGTTAGATATCGTCAATGGCAGAAATTTCATAATGGAACCTAAGATTCTTATCAGAAGTTGCAAAGATCAGCAAAACACGTGTCGAGAGTCCAAACGTATCGAATCGTATAACAAGGACAGCATATCAAACGTATAGGTAGAATGAACCTAAAGTCTCACTAAACTCATATGATCTTGATCAGATGCCAGAATTCTAAAGCTTCTAAGGCACTCCTCGAAATATCACATGCCCACCAAAAGTGCACGTTATATGATGTAAGTATTATCACGTTGGCCAGGCGTCATAATACTGGCATCATATACATATGCCCTCATGCTGGTCATACTTTATCTCAAGTCGTGAACACCCAAACTTATTTAAATCCACCTAGTCCACCTATAGTCTCAGAGGTCACCAAAATCAAACAACATAACTAAGAGAACGAAATTACTCGAAGAGTAACGGAGATCCGAGAATGTCATTCAGAATTAAGGTACGTCATCAGTAACGTCAATTCATCACAACATCATCTCGTCTAAACACAATGTCCGCTTCAAAATCCGTCCACTCATTTAAAATTTTCAAAATTTCTTCCAAGTTGGAGTAGTCTGTTTATTCTTGTCCGTCTTACCTCATGATTAAGAGAATTTAAAATTCGAGTCTGGTTCCTCAAGTCTTCAGCAACTCTTCTTGGTACTGTGGCATCGTAACGGCAGCCTCTGACGCGATCACTGTGGATTCCTACATCCGCAAGTCTGCTTCTGCTCTCAATTCATCTTAGTACAACTAAAATGAATAGAGAAACAAGACTGCGTGTCTTTGACAGGTCTTCTAACATAGCTCCAGGTCTTAAGGTACATGCTGTTGTTGTCGACTCCAGGTTGTGTGTTGAATGGTTCGTCTCCTTTGGTCTGGTTGTCTTGATGCCCAAACTGAAATCTTCTCATGTTGCATGATGCATGATTGAGCACTATCCTGGTTCCTCACTTCTTCTTGTATGCTTCTTCCATGGAAATGCTTGTGTCAACCATCTTCTACTACTCTTCCACCCGGTTTCAAACTCCGATAACGGTCTTCAATCTTGGTCCCTCTTGTGAAAGCTCTGTCTTTACATTATACAGGGTAGGGTTGTCTACTATGCTTTCTGAACGTCAATCAAAATTTTCTTCCAGAACAAAGGGTCGTCTCACCAATTAATCTCTATGTTCTTCTTTCGTTTTAGAACACAACACAATGTCATACTATGACCATTTGTCCAAAACACGGGAAAAACATGATTATTCTAGCCAACACCATTGGCATCATTCAAGTTCATAAATGTTATAACGAGTGCAAAGGCAACTTCAGAAATCATCTCAGGGAATTTTCACATCGCCTTCTTTCTTCTTCAAGAACTGAAATACTTCACAAAGGTTACTCTCGGTTAGTTAACTCTCTTCTTAGAAGTTCTTGTGGTTGCTTCTTTAGTGATTCAAATCTAAAATAGTGAAATCAGATGCGGAGTTTCAAAGGAAGACCAAATTAATTATTGATAGCGGAAACAGATAATGATTAGTGATAGTGGTACGTTTAAGTTCACGATAGTCGATACGTCATTGCATACTTCTCTTGTTCTTCTTCATAAACAAACAAGAGTATCCAAAGAGAATCACAAAGGGTTAACAAAAATCATACTCCATCAGCTCCTTCAATCTCTCAACTTCTATGGCACCATGGTTTCTTCAACTGAGATCAGTTCAAAGGAGTACCAAAAAGGTTCATCAGAGAATACCGAAAAATCTTCGTACAACAAAATATTTTCCAATAGTCGAACTTTCTAAGGGTTGATAATAATGGTTTTCAGGAAAGACTTGATAATCATATGAGTTCGGGGTTGGTGTTTCCATAGTGGCAGAAATTTTTGCAAATGTAGAGAGTCATCAAAATGAAATAGGGTGAAGCAGATTGTTAAGGTCACATTTCAGATATGGTAGTCTATGGTATCTTTACGAATAGCCATCCAGTCCAAAAGACCGTACAATCAGACATCTCAAAGTCAAAGGATTCATAGAGTGGATACAGTCGTCAATTTATACAGATAGTTCATATCTCAGAGTCAAGTACATGATTCAACAAAAATGTTGGGATGGATAAACGAACAGTTCAATGTGTGGGAATTTCGTTTAGCTTCTTAGCATAAGTAGCAGGTAGGATGTGTATCATTGGTAATACGAATATCGTATAATCGTCAATTGTGAGAGGTACAGAATCTCAGTTATCAGCATCATTATGCTTAGTTAACAACTCCATACAGAGATAGTATTTACATCATACCCTTCCAAGGGAAACGGTTGGTAGAACAAGGTTCATCATTCAAAGAGAGGAAACAAAACTTCTCATATTTGTGGTTCATAATTACCAAAATTCTCATAGGGGTGGTAATGGATCATACAGAGTTAAGTAGTATCGGCTGATACATTCATACCCAGCATAAGTAATGAATTCACAGAATGTGTTGAACACATTGCGGTTGAATGACCTACGATGTGGTCGAAAAGGTGTCAAACAGCTTATCAACAAATCGGAGGCGGAGATCAAAATCTGAAGGTGAAACTTAAATGTGTAAGGTATCCAGGTAGCTTTCCGAGGTATTCCAAACTTACTCGGTTACTAAGCTTAAGTTGCAAAACTTCTAACTTCTGAAACAAAGGTCCTTATAAGGCTTATCTAAGAGCAAAGGCACGATCAGAGTGATGCGGAAGCAAATGATACTTACATAAATGTCTTAGTCTACCCATTCCTCACTGGTAATAACTTGGGTTCCTATGGGGAATCCTAAGGTAAAGTTTCAAAGGTTGTCTTATGAGCGCCTACAGTGGAAACTTAGGGGTCCAAACTTCACAGGTCAAGGGTAAATGTATTACGAATCGCAACCTGGTCTCTGATACCATAATTGTAACACCCCAACCCGATAAGGGTAGAAGTATTACATTACAGTGACACATCAGAACAAACACAAGCATATGATTCATACATACAACGAAATTCAGGGTTACAAATGAAAATCTGAACTACAAGGTTACAAAGAAATAAATACTATGTCTAATAAAGTGAAAATTCAACTAATCATCTCTAGTCCAAAGCATAGTCTTCTAAGTCCAGTCACACTCTCTTCCCATAACCCAGCTTCCTACTAAAACCTGCCGCAGGAAAAGGAAATGCGGCTGAGCTTAAAAAGCCCAGTGAACAGATACATATACAAAGCAATGATAATGAAACAGAACTGAAATATAGTGCATTGGGAAATAGAATAAGGAATAGATAAAAGAGTAATAGAAAAGAAAGAAAGGATAGTCATCTACCACGAGCCCAAAACTCAAAGTCATATCTCAACATCATAATCTCAAAGTCAAAATCTTACAATCAGAGGGGATACCTCTCAGGCAACCAGATAATATGAGGGGTGTCCTCATGTATCAAAAGGGTGGAGTAGCTAGCTCCCAGAAATTTGTGAAAGGCGTGTATTGCACACAGCACCAGTCACCTCAAAGTCATAGTTAAATCCACTAAGCAGATCAGATCTAGATCTAGATCTAGATCTAGATCTGATCTGTTTAGTGGATTTAGATCTGATCTAGATCTAGATCTAGATCTAGATCTGATCTGTTTAGTGGATTTAACTATGACTTTGAGTTGACTTTGAGGTGACTGGTGCTGTGTGCAATACACGCCTTTCACAAATTTCTGGGAGCTAGCTACTCCACCCTTTTGATACATGAGGACACCCCTCATATTATCTGGTTGCCTGAGAGGTATCCCCTCTGATTGTGAGATTTTGACTTTGAGATTATGATGTTGAGATATGACTTTGAGTTTTGGGCTCGTGGTAGATGACTATCCTTTCTTTCTTTTCTATTACTCTTTTATCTATTCCTTATTCTATTTCCCAATGCACTATATTTCAGTTCTGTTTCATTATCATTGCTTTGTATATGTATCTGTTCACTGGGCTTTTTAAGCTCAGCCGCATTTCCTTTTCCTGCGGCAGGTTTTAGTAGGAAGCTAGGTTATGGGAAGAGAGTGTGACTGGACTTAGAAGACTATGCTTTGGACTAGAGATGATTAGTTGAAGTTTCACTTTATTAGACATAGTATTTATTTCTTTGTAACCTTGTAGTTCAGATTTTCATTTGTAACCCTGAATTTCGTTGTATGTATGAATCATATGCTTGTGTTTGTTCTGATGTGTCACTGTAATGTAATACTTCTACCCTTATCGGGTTGGGGTGTTACATTAAATGGGCACAATGGACACAAATATTTTTCTCTAAATTGGAGAACATTAAATCATTTTTAATGAAAAACTTATTGATATATTACTTAAATATAAATGAGGTGTTACTTTTGAGGAATTTTTTTTGTTGTTTTAAGTCTTTTCTAAAGTGATTCGCGCCCATTTGGCCCGCGCCCGTTTAGCCCGCGCCCGTTTTGCCCGTAGCCTGTTTTGCCCATAACCCGTTTAGCCTGTAGCCCGTGCCCGCCCGGCCCGCCCGTTTTGCCACCTCTACTTTATTCATTAAGTAATTAGGAGGAAGTTTACTAGAAAATAAATAGACTTGATTCCCATCGCGTACTAATATGATTATATAAAAAAGACATCATTATGTAGGTCCTGATTAAAAATAAATTAAGAATATTATTGGCTATCATAAATTATTTAATTGTTTTTGCAAGAATCGTAAAGACGTGTTTAACTTTGTCAAAAAAGAAAAGAAGCGTACACATGTAGCCCATTGCAACATTATCTATATATACTAAAGATGGGAATTTAGTGGTTCAAACAGCAACTCGCAAAAATAGTCCATGAGAATATATACTAAAGATTATGTTCAAAAAAAGAATATATACTAAAGATGATGGGAATTTGGGCACTACTAAAGATGGGAATTTGGGCACTGTAGAATGAACAGTAGTGAACAGCACTGGCAAAAATAGTCCCTGAGAATATATACTAAAGATTATGTTCAAAAGAAGAATATATACTAAAGATGATGGGCATGGACGGAGGATAGTAGCGGCAAGAGGGGGTTGTGGCCCCTCCAAATTTAGGATCACTAGCCTTTATTTTTTGTAGTTTTGCATATTATTTTTAAAAATTAGCATAAATGTATAATAATTATAGGTTTGGCCCCCTCAAAATTATTACGAAAGCATTTCGGCCCCTCCAATAATATTGTTCAAGCTCCGTCCCTGATGATGGGAATTTGGGCACTACTAAAGATGGGAATTTGGGCACTGTAGAATGAACAGTAGTGAACAGTGTGGTTCAAACAGTAACTGGCAAAAATAGTCCCTGAGATGTAATTTTCTTTGCACGTGAGATCCTTTAGGACTAAAAATGCAAAATGCACATAATTTTAGGGACTTTTTCCATAAAAAAAATTGATATTTCCAAAATTAATTTTCAAAAATAGTCCTTTGGTTTCTTGGTCTTTTTCAAATTTAGGCCTTAACGACTAACTATCAAAGACGACTTAGCACCGCGTTCCCGTAGCAATGCGCGGGCCTCCCCGCTAGTTAAAGCTAAAGCTGTTAACTTTTTTTAAAGCGAGCATTCTATAAATTGAAACATCCACGATGTAATTTATAAGAGCTGGACTTTGCATTACTTAAATAGTCGTTTGAGAGTAGAAATCTTACTTGAGCTTCCATTATCGATTGCATTCTTATCCTCTGCTTCTTAATCCATCGGAAAATCAGTAAGTCATCTTCTACTCTTTGCTTATTTTATTGTTTTTCTTTAATCATTATTTCATCTAAGAAATGATAAATTTATCATTTAGAAAGAATAGATTTTCGTGTACACTAAGATAATGATTGTAAAATCATTCTTTCAGTTATGGTTTAAATCAAAATTCGATAAAAGGAAGGTTAAAACTAATTGAATAATTTAGAAAAATAATGATTAAAAATAATTTTAATTATACACTTGATTTGTGGATACTTTATCATATTTGACGTAACTCATGGCTCTTTCTATGTTTGGGGATTAATAATTTCAATAAAAAAGTAGAATTGGGATTAATACTTTACCAAATATAAGGATTGGGAACTTTGTAATCAAGCTGTTTAGAATAGAAAAAGTATGGAAATCAAGTAAAGGTCGAATTATCATACCATTCACTTGAATCCTTTGATTCACTTTGTTAATTTACCTTTTAGCATCAACTTGATCAATGCTACTTTTCATCAATAAGCATTTCAGAGACTAGTGATGTCATTTTGTTTTTTGTACATAGTTAAAGCTAACGAAGAAAAAAAAGAAGAAGATATATTTGCATATCTTGCATTAAAAAAAAAATGTGTCAGTTGTTGATATTTGTCACCAATAAGCATTTAGGAGAGTTTGATGTATATTTTTTAAATGAAGTTTTAAGCTAACGAATAAAACAGTATATTTTCTTTGATATCGTTGCATTATATAAAAAAATGACATGTAACCTAGTACAAGAAAATACATGTTATCTTTTGTAACTTCATTTCTTCATCTTCCATTTTAATTGCAGTCGTTCATTCACCTAACTTGACTCTCAAAAACTAATTTCATCCAATTGCTAAACTGTAAGTCTTCTTCTTCTTATACTCTAATTGTTTCTTAACCCAAAGCATTAAAAGTGATTTACTATCTGATCCAGTGGGCCAAATGTTAAATTGTTCACTGTGTTCGGGTAATTACGCAATCACACAGTATATTTAGTTTTTGATAAAACGTCAAAAATATGATGAAAACAGAGTCACATTTTAACAGAGAGTACATGAAAATAGTGATGGGGTCCACTGGGTATATGACTATTTGAAATTGAAGTTGACTTGAAGTCAACCAACCACTTACCTTTACTTTTTCTAACTCCAGTAATGGAACTTTCATTTTGATCGCATTTCATTTCAAAGACTTCCATCCATCCATTCAATCACTGTATTGTAAGTCATTTCTAATTACTTTTTATTGTTTCATTTTTGTATTTGCATATCTCATAGTAACTAAACCACTTATTAATATTATTATTTGTTGAGTAGTGGTTGGCTAATCTTAAAACAAAGCAAAAAGTATTATATATAGCCAAAGAAAACTTTTGTCAAATATTTGGGTTGTGGTCGGGTTTTCACCCGTCTTGGTACTTTTTACTAAGTAATTGAACTTGGGTGGTTATACGTAAGTTGGATTGTTGGGCTGTCATATTTGTAATTTTTAAGACCATTTGTTGGAAAATTTAGTGCACTTGAGGGATTAATTCACACTTGGTAATGGGTTTGGAGGTACGGAGTGTACACACCCATTTGGTCACTGAATTCCCTGACTCAATTGTGGTTATGCTGGTATGAATCTGATTCTGCTGACAGTGGAATCTACTGCTAGAATCTGCTGCTAGACTTTGCTGCTAGTGTTGGGAATCTGCTGCTGATGATTCCACTGCTAGTGTTAACATTACCACTGCTAGTATAAGCTTGTTTCTGCTGATGGCTTGTTCCTGCTGATGGTTTTGTTGTTTCCACTGATAACCACTGATTCCTACTATTATGGAAAGTATTATGTTATAATTAATGGGCTGTTAATTATATATAATTCCATGGGCTAGGGTTTGAGTATTCTCTATTATAAATAGAGATCACATCAATTTGCATGGACACGATCAACATACAAACCCTAAACACTTAATGCGCATCTGGTTCTTGCTTTGTGCCTAAAACAAGAACATCACTTGGTCTTATCCCATAGAGATATTCGTGTAACCCAGGCATAGGGTCGAATAGTTTCTATTGGAAAGTGATACCACGATTTCAAGTGAATATCCGGTACCTTATTGATTATCTTAACCATAATCTGGGAACACAGAAACACATATAAACCAACACCATTAAAGGTCGGATCGTTTTAGTTTTTAAAGTCATCCGGTCAAAGTTATCATTTGTTATTTCAATAAGAAAAAAGATATTTCAAGTCCAATATTTTATAAAGTTTTTGTAGACCAAATCTTTACATTAGTATGAACAATAGAAAATAGTATTATCAAGCTTGAATTGCAAAATCACACATTTTGTTTGTAACACCCCCAATTCATGGATGCAGCGGAATTCAAACTGGGTGTTACTCGACGGCACAATAGGCACAATGATAGAAAACGAACTCTAATTGAGTCGTTTTAAAAGATTTGTCATTCAAATTATATAAATATCAGAGATTACAAAATGAGGTCCCAGATGGTTCCATGTTTACAAATGACATTAAATGAGTTTTTGAATGATAATAAAATTTATAGCCCTCTTGAATAACCATGCCCTTCCGTGCCATCCTTGATCCATGGACCTGAAATACATGCTTAAGAGGTCAACATAAAGGTTGAGTGATATTCATAGAGTTTTTTTAATGGTTGAACACAATATGTTGGTAGTGTGAGCTATAGACTCACACCAATGGTTGGAAAAACAAAACAGTTATTATTATTCAATAAGCTTATGACACCAAAACGTTAACGTGTACCAATATCAATCGGCGGAGTTATCCTGGTAAGTACTTTGCCGTCATACCCATGTTTCAAATATTAATGCATTTGTTTAAACTTAGTCAATACAAATGGGATTCGTCAATCCCAATAGGCCTATTCACAATATTCGCGCTCACTCGCAAGTAACCCTCGCAAGTGATTAAATGGTTCATAATAAGGGATCTTGGATTGGCAAGGATGTTACTTAGTGATAATAAAACAATCAGGCAAGCATACAATTGAAAAGCATTGTGTTCGGTTGAAAAATAATAGCATGTATTTCCCCCAAGGGTTTGTAAAACAATTAAGTAATGGAAAGTGGGGCTATGAACTCACCTTAAGTTATATAGCAAGTAGTGAATGTGATGGTCGAATCGCGAAGGTTTCTACGAGCAACCTATAATAGAATGTTGCGACTTAGGATTGGAGTAAAGAATATGAAGAAGTGCCTATATATGTCTTGCATTTAGTCCATGATGTAGTACTTTGTATAGTGTAAGTCTTTGTATAAAAATGGTTCATGAAACATGTATAGTTTGTATATCGCATACTACCGTTCGGGCCGACATAATTCAGAGGTCATGTAGTAAACGTTCGAGGAGCTAGGACACTTTAATTCGTAAATCCACAACTCATCTCGACAGTTTACTTTAATGAACCCCTCACATGAAGCTCCCTAGTGTTGTAGTATTTGATAAAAATATATAAGTTTTTTATCCGAAAAGTTACATGTCCAAATAATTGAATAAACTTAGGAAAGTTTACTTTTGGATGAAGATTGTTATTACAATAAGTTTATTAAGCCTAGAGTGGACATTACTTGCAAAGTCTAATGGTCATTTGATGGAGTAGATCCAAATTGGTTGATTATGTTACCATTAACTCTTTAGTTTATGTTTTCGACATAGGAAGCCATAAGGTCTTTAGCCGTGGCCTTGCCATGGCTTTGGTCGTTGTTACTATGGGTTTGAGACTCAACCTTGGCCTTAGCCATGGTTGTGGTCTTGGCTTTAGGTCATTAGACCTCTTGGTTTCAATTAACCATAACTATTACATGGTCCTTTAGTATTAAAAAGGGCTGTTAAGAATTTGAAGAAAAATATCACTCGTAAAGCGTTTTCAGGGCTCGAGCTTCTTTGTCCCTGAACGAAAACGTCGTTCCGAACAACTTTCGTGTTTTAACTTTTTGATGAATCGGAACAGAAGTGCCACTTTAAAAAAGGTCAGAATGTTAACAGGTTGTTTAGACAGTTTCGGCATTTTGGTTTCGCTAACTTCTTATGGCCATAACTTTTGACTCGGGTACTCGTTTTTGGTGATTCAAATTGCTATGTTTTCATTTTTAAGTCCTATATAACAGTAGGTAAGTGTTTCATATCATGGTTATACTATTTTGGTCGTGGTTCTCAATATAAGTCACTAGTTTCCTTGATTACTTAACATAAGTTAATATATAGTTTCCAAAACTTGTTTTAATAGTTTTTATACATCATGAACATAACACAAAGACCATATATAGAATGAATGAAACATAATAAGCATGAAAATGATATTGAGCAAGAAAGTGTATTAGGGTTTCTTACAACTTTTGGCCTTAATGAAAAGGGAACTCATAAACTAAGACAAGATCTAAATCCTTCAATCGAAAACCCTAGCTTCCAATCCTTCAACACTACCCTTGCTAACCCTTGCTAGGCTTGGTCTAACCTTGTAAGAACCTTATGTGTTCAGCCCCTAACCACCTTGTGTAGCTCCTAATTCAACCATGGAATCACCAAAGAAACTCTTGATTCATGTAGAGACTAACTATGCCTTCAACTTTGGTATGTAACTTATAACTTAGAAATCAAAGGATCATGGTTTATGGATTTGTTGTTGGGCGTTTGGAATGAAGAGAAAGGAAAGGATTAGGCTTGTATTTATAGCATGAAGAGGAGGTTAGGAAGGTGCCTAGGAAGTTTCCTTGAGGAGGTTAGAGACTTAGGATATTTTTCAAGACTTAGTGGCCAAGTTTACTTGCAAAATGTTTAGCTTCCTATGTAAGCTTCCTATCCTTAACTTAGTGACCAAGAAAATGCCCCATGTGGCTTAAAATTTCGTTCAATGCCTATCTTGGATGACTAGTTATGTGTTTTGATAATATCTTACTTTTATGGAGTGAGTTTTGTCCCGGTAATCGCTAACGGTAAGTCGTTAAGTCATGAAACTTAAAATCGGGTATCCTAAAAATATGAAACTTATAAATATGTTAAAACATATTAATATAACCTATCTTAGCATATTTAATGAGTGACAAGTTCTACCGGGTTGCTTAAACACTGCTAAAACTGGAAACGCGGGTCTAAAACGCGTAATTCGCGTAAAACGCTGAACTGGAAAACGTAAAATTCCAAAACTTTTGGAATTGTCTTAAAATGAGAGAAAAATCATATTTCTATTGTTTATAGTGTTTTATGGACATATCGGGATGTTGGAATGACGTTTAAACCTAAAAGTAAATCTCGGACACGGTTTCATGATTTTTGCAGAAATGATCCGACGAGTGTCAAACTCTAGGAATATCATTAAAATAGTTTAACTTATGAGAATATGAAATAAAAATTTCGGGAGTGAATAGTGAAAGTGAATAGTAATAGTGAATAGTAAAAATGAATAGTAATCCGAAAATGCGAATTGTTACAGTCTCTACCCCTTAAGGGAACTTTGTCCCGAAGCTCTATGTATGTTATATGTTGGAGTGGTGTCGATGAAGAGGTGTGGTTACTTATGAGGACTAAAGTCTGGGATTACCAGTGATGTAGTTTGATTTGTCTCAGAATATGGTGTGTCAATAGAGATTGATAACATAGTTGAATATCAGTAGAGATCCATATAATAGTCGAATATCAAAGGAAATTGATATAGCAGTCGAATATTAATAGAAATTGATATAGTAGTTGTACAGAAATTGATATAGTAGTTGAACAACAATAGCAATTGACATAGGAATCCAATAAATGAAAATTGATATAGTAGTCGAATATCATTGGAAATTGGGATAGTAGTTGCAATCATAGTCTAGTAGGTAATTTGTTGTTGTACCTAGTGTTTATTGACTTCATACTTATGTTATTTTGGATACAAATAAGCCCACTTGTTTATAATTCTTTATTTACATAGAGAGGCATCCCAAACAATGTAAATAGGGGAATATAAACTTATGGTTCGGTGATTTACAATTTCTTTATTTAAATGAAAAGGCATCCCAATCCATTCAAATAATTATAAATCATCCTACTTAAGAATTCCCAACACAACATTCATATACTTAGCCGGTGAGTTACAAGGTAGTGTATTACGAGATGATACTGGTGTTCCAAAAGTACAAGATGAATATTCAATCTTGTAAAGCTGATGAGGGTGCTTGTGGTGTAACTAAGGATGATTTGAGCTTTAAAAGTGCATCAAGATCTGTTAATGAGCTTGTGGTTGCAACGGTTGTGAAGATAATGATGTGATATGTTGATGAAAAAAAGTGTGTAGTGTATGCTTAACATTAATATTCTTAGGTATAGATGTTGAGTTTGCTTTGAAAATCTTAAGAGATTTTAAAGGTTTATGACGGAATGGTATTCTTAGGACCTAAACAGGATAGTACTTCTACGGGATGAAGAGAATAATTGATAACTATCCCAAGATAGTAGTTCGAATTATCTTATAAATGAAAACTTTCAAGAATGAAATTAGATAATACAAATAAGGTGTTAAGATCTTGCTGAGTGGTAAGACACTATCGTGTCTCTAGATCGTTTTAAAGAATTCTGGTGGTTTATTGAGTTCAAGTAGAAATTTAATCTGAACATAACCCTAGTACAACTATTCTCAGTATTTGAAAATTTTAAGTCGAACATAGTTAGTCAGACTATGTTTCACTGTCCCTAGGTTAAATATAGGTGACTAGTCTATATTTAGCCGAGGTTCGATAAAATTTTCAAATACCTAAATTAGGCATACTTGTGATATGTCCATTGCTTTTGAGAAACTGTCCACTAAACAAAGGCGATGTCAAACAATTCAGTTGCAAGTCCCGCCCATACAAGACTTGTAACCTATGTTTTCACATTCCATTGCATAGAAGATAGTACGGGTATATATGTGTGGAAAGGAAGTTTTAAGTAGTTCTAAAACAGTCCATACTTGGCCAGGATCACGAACTTTTAACAATGAAGGTTTCATAAGAAAACTTTGATGAATGTAGAGAAACTTCAGCTTTTGTAGATGATGGATTAGTTTATCCTTTAGGAATATCATATTTCTATTTGGAAATTGATAGATTTTGATGGGTTTTTGATATCATATGAAATGATATTGGTGAGGTGATGGAATAATTCCAGAGACCATTGCGTAAATCACAATGTCTCGGAAGTAGATTAGACCATTGTGCAATTCACAATGTTAGGGAAGTAGATTAGACCATTGTGTGACTCAAAATATTTGAGAAATGATTAAGACCATTGTATCATACAATGTCTGGGAAATAGGGAAGACCATTGTAATTCGTTACAATATTTTGGACATAAAATGTTGGAGTAGGAACATGATTGGGAGAATGTGGTTGTGCCGAAATGCCCTAGAATAGGCATGTGCAGATATGTTTAGTCCATTGTTTAGATAAAATGATTGAAAATAAATCGAGTGTATATATCAATATACTTATATATGTTCGTGTAGTGTAAAATGCCTAGTGTGTATATATCAATATACTTATATATTCATGTAGCATAAAATGCTTACGGGGAAGTGCTCAATTATGTTAAGGGTACATATATCAATATGCAATTATGTTTGTGTAGTATAAAATGCTTAATAAGTCCATAATCGTCTGGAGGATGGAACAAACGGAGAGCGGAAGGCTATAAAATGTTTTTGCTTGTAAGTGTGGTTATAGTTTAGGTCTCAATTAGACCCGTTTCTCTATAACCATGGCTCTGGTACCAATCTGTAACACCCCCAATTCATGGATGCAGCGGAATTCAAACTGGGTGTTACTCGACGGCACAATAGTCACAATGATAGAAAACGAACTCTAATTGAGTCGTTTTAAAAGATTTATCATTCAAATTATATAAATATCAGAGATTACAAAATGAGGTCCTAGATGGTTCCATGTTTACAAATTACATTAAATGAGTTTTTGAATGATAATAAAATTTATAGCCCTCTTGAATAACCGTGCCCTTCCGTGCCATCCTTGATCCATGGACCTGAAATACATGCTTAAGAGGTCAACACAAAGGTTGAATGATATTCATAGAGTTTGTTTAATGGTTGAACACAATATGTTGGTAGTGTGAGCTATAGACTCACACCAATGGTTGGAAAAACAAAACAGTTATTATTATTCACTAAGCTTATGAAACCAAAACGTTAACGTGTACCAATATCAATCGGCGGAGTTATCCTGGTAGGTACTTTGCCGTCATACCCATGTTTCAAATATTAATGCATTTGTTTGAACTTAGTCAATACAAATGGGATTCGTCAATCCCAATAGGCCTATTCACAATATTCGCTCTCACTCGCAAGTAACCATCGCAAGTGATTAAATGGTTCATAATAAGGGATCTTGGATTGGCAAGGATGTTACTTAGTGATAATAAGACATTCAGGCAAGCATACAATTGAAAAGCATTGTGTTCGGTTGAAAAATAATAGCATGTATTCCCCCCAAGGGTTTGTAAAACAATTAAGTAATGGAAAGTGGGGCTATGAACTCACCTTAAGTTATATAGCAAGTAGTGAATGTGATGGTCGAATCGCGAAGGTTTCTACGAGCAACCTATAATAGAATGTTGCGACTTAGGATTGGAGTAAAGAATATGAAGAATTGCCTATATATGTCTTGAATTTAATCCATGATGTAGTACTTTGTATAGTGTAAGTCTTTGTATAAAAATGGTTCATGAAACATGTATAGTTTGTATATCGCTTATTACCGTTCGGGCGGGCATAATTCAAAGGTCATGTAGTAAACGTTCGAGGAGCCAGGACACTTTAATTCGTAAATCTACAACTCATCTCGACGGTTTACTTTAATGAACCCCTCACATGAAGCTCCCTAGTGTGGTAGTATTTGATAAAAAATATATAAGTTTTTGATCCGAAAAGTTACATGTCCAAATAATTAAATAAACTTAGGAAAGTTTACTTTTGGATGAAGATTGTTATTACAATAAGTTTATTAAGCCTAGAGTGGACATTACTTGCAAAGTCTAATGGTCATTTGATGGAGTAGATCCAAATTGGTTGATTATGTTACCATTAACTCTTTAGTTTATGTTTTCGACATAGGAAGCCATAAGGTCTTTAGCCGTGGCTTTGGTCGTTGTTACTATGGGTTTGAGACTCAACCTTGGCCTTAGCCATGGTTGTGGTCTTGGCTTTAGGTCATTAGACCTCTTGGTTTCAATTAACCATAACTATTACATGGTCATTTGGTATAAAAATGGGCTGTTAAGAATTTGAAGAAAAATATCACTCGTAAAGCGTTTTCAGGGCTCGAGCTTCTTTGATCCTGAACGAAAACGTCGTTCCGGATAACTTTCGTGTTTTAACTTTTTGATGAATCGGAACAGAAGTGCCACTTTAAAAAAGGTCAGAATGTTAACAGGTTGTTTAGACAGTTTCGGCATTTTGGTTTCGCTAACTTCTTATGGCCATAACTTTTGACTCGGGTACTCGTTTTTGGTGATTCAAATTGCTATGTTTTCATTTTTAAGTCCTATATAACAGTAGGTAAGTGTTTCATATCATGGTTATACTATTTTGGTCGTGGTTCTCAATAAAAGTCACTAGTTTCCTTGATTACTTAACATAAGTTAATATATAGTTTCCAAAACTTGTTTTAATAGTTTTATACATCATGAACATAACACAAAGACCATATATAGAATGAATGAAACATAATAAGCATGAAAATGATATTGAGCAAGAAAGTGTATTAGGGTTTCTTACAACTTTTGGCCTTAATGAAAAGGGAACTCATGAACTAAGACAATATCTAAATCCTTCAATCGAAAACCCTAGCTTCCAATCCTTCAACACTACCCTTGCTAACCCTTGCTAGGCTTGGTCTAACCTTGTAAGAACCTTATGTGTTCAGCCCCTAACCACCTTGTGTAGCTCCTAATTCAACCATGGAATCACCAAAGAAACTCTTGATTCATGTAGAGACTAACTATGCCTTCAACTTTGGTATGTAACTTATAACTTAGAAATCAAAGGATCATGGTTTATGGATTTGTTGTTGGGCGTTTGGAATGAAGAGAAAGGAAAGGATTAGGCTTGTATTTATAGCATGAAGAGGAGGTTAGGAAGGTGCCTAGGAAGTTTCCTTGAGGAGGTTAGAGACTTAGGATATTTTTCAAGACTTAGTGGCCAAGTTTACTTGCAAAATGTTTAGCTTCCTATGTAAGCTTCCTATCCTTAACTTAGTGACCAAGAAAATGCCCCATGTGGCTTAAAATTTCGTTCAATGCCTATCTTGGATGACTAGTTATGTGTTTTGATAATATCTTACTTTTATGGAGTGAGTTTTGTCCCGGTAATCGCTAACGGTAAGTCGTTAAGTCATGAAACTTAAAATCGGGTATCCTAAAAATATGAAACTTATAAATATGTTAAAACTTATTAATATAACCTATCTTAGCATATTTAATGAGTGACAAGTTCTACCGGGTTGCTTAAACACTGCTAAAACTGGAAACGCGGGTCTAAAACGCGTAATTCGCGTAAAACGCTGAACTGGAAAACGTAAAATTCCAAAACTTTTGGAATTGTCGTAAAATGAGAGAAAATCATATTTCTATTGTTTATAGTGTTTTATGGACATATCGGGATGCTGGAATGACGTTTAAACCTAAAAGTAAATCTCGGACACGGTTTCGTGATTTTTGCAGAAATGATCCGACGAGTGTCAAACTCTCGGATTATCATTAAAATAGTTTAACTTACGAGAATATGAAATAAAAATTTCGGGAGTGAATAGTGAAATTAAATAGTAAAAAGTGAATAGTAAAAATGAATAGTAATCCGAAAATGCGAATTGTTACATTGTTTTTGAAATGCAATCCTTCAAGCTTCTTTTATATAAAATTGTCTAACACATATAAGCAACTAGCATGTATGTCCTGTCTATACGTTACGTGATATAACACAAAAGCACTCGCATGTTTGATGCTATTTCAGTGTTTCATCTGTATTTGTATTTTTACTGTTTCTGAAAATCTTTACTTGTCAACACAGCTCGAACTCATTATTGATCATGGCTACTACGTCCATTCCTCATCGGTGGAAATATGATGTTTTTGTAAGTTTCAGAGGTGAGGATATCCGCAAAAACTTCATGGATCATATGTTCAATGATTTCAAGCAAAAAGGAATTCATGCTTTTAGAGATGATAGAGAATTGCCTAAAGGAGAATACATTTCCCCACATCTCTACAAAGCAATTGAAGAATCGAGGTTTTTGATAGTTGTTTTCTCCAAAAATTACGCTTCTTCAACATGGTGTCTGAGGGAACTTGTCAAAATACTTGAATGCAAGCAGATTGAAGATCCTAAACATGAGGTTCGGATTATCTTTTATGATGCCAAGCCTGATGTTGTAAGGAAACAAAAAAGGAGTTACGCAAAAGCGTTTGCCAAACATGATGTTTCAAATAGAACAGAGGTGGATAAATGGAGGGAAGCTCTATCCATGGCGGCTAACTTATCTGGATGGGATCTCCAGGACATGACAAATGGGTAAATTTATTGTTTTTGTGTAATTAGTCTTGTAGCTCTACTGAAACTTAACACTATGTAGTTTCTCCTACTTATTGTGCCTTTATGGTTCAACAGGTATGAGTTCAAGTTCATTGATTGCATCTCCAAAGAAATCCTCAAAGTATTATGTGACGGACAATTGCATGTTGGTGAAAACCTTGCTGGCATAGATATCCATTTCGACAAATTAGACTTGTCACGCTTCATTGGGTCAGATACGGTTAACATGGTTGGAATATGTGGTATAAGCGGGATAGGAAAGACAACCCTTGCCAAAGCTATTTATAACTTAATGCATATCCACTTTGAAGGAAGTTGCTTTTATGAAGATGTCCGAAAACAGCAAGACCTAACTCAAGTCCAAATTCAACTTATTGATATTATCATGAAAACAAGAGCTTTGAAGATATCGAGTGTGAGTCAAGGGATTATGGTGATAAAGAAGATGATGTCATCGAAGCCGATCCTGCTTGTTTTGGATGATGTAGATGATCATGAGCAGTTAGAGGCACTAGCAGGTTCAGCTAGTTGGTTTTGCCCAGGAAGTTTGATTATTTTCACAAGTAAAGATAAACAGTTGCTAAGATCTCATGGAGTGGATGAAATCCATGACATGAAATTTTTAGATGAGGATCTATCTCTTGAGCTCTTCCGTTCCTATGCCTTTAAAGAAAACGATTCTTCTATAGAATTCGAAGAAGTTTCTCAGAAAGTTGTGAACTATGTGCAAGGTCACCCTCTGGCCCTCAAACATTTGGGTCGTTTTTTATACGGCAAAACTGTGCATCAGTGGATTAATGAACTGGACAAGCTCAAAGTACATCCTAATGAAAAGATACAACGAGTGCTTCGTTTAAGTTACGATGGGCTAGACCTCCATCAGAAAAATATCTTACTTGATATTGCATGTTTATTCGTTGGAGAAAACAGGGATTTTGTAGCAAGCGTATTAGATGGCTGTAACTTTTTTGCAGTTACAAACATGCAAGTTCTAGTTGATAAGTCATTAATCACGATATCTAGCAATAGTTCACTTCAAATGCATGACTTGATTCAAGCAATGGCAAGGGAAATTGTTCGTGAAGAGTCTATCATGCCTGGGAAACAAAGGAGATTGTGGAATTCATGTCAAGTTTACAATGTATTGAGTGAAAAGAAGGTAAGTAGTGGTATATGATTCTTTTTTTTCTGCATTAATACATTAAGTATTAGCAAAATATCCTAATGAAGCTACATGTTCTTGCTTTTCCAGGTGCCAATAACTGAAGAAGTTGAAGTTCTAGTCCTTTCGTTAGAGAAATTTAGCCAAAAGGTTCACATAGATGTTAATGATTTTGCCCATATGAAAAAGTTGCGGATCCTGAAAATCTATCAAGAGGAAAATATATTTGATCAGAAACTTGAATTGAAGGGCCACAATGTGATCTTCTCAGGAAATTTGTATCATTTGTCCAACGAGCTAAGCTTGTTTTATTGGCATGGATGCCCTTTCAAGTACTTACCTTCAAATTTCTATCCAGAAAACATTGTCGCCATTGACCTGTCTTACAGCAACATAAAAAACTTTTGGACGACACCAAAGGTATTTCCTTGTACGCACATGTTTTCCTATTTGATGTCTAATGATCCAATAACTTCTTTTTTGTTCTATCGATGCCAGTGCTTAAGAAGGTTGAAGGTAATGAAGTTAACATACTGTTGTAACCTAACAATCACCCCTGACTTCTCGGAGATTACAAATCTCGAACAGCTATGTCTTGAAGGTTGTGTGAGTTTGGTTAGCGTTCATCCCTCAATTGGAATGCTCAAGAAGCTTGTTGTGTTAAATCTGAGAGACTGCAAACGGCTTCAGAATTTTCCAAGTAGAGTGGAAATGGATGCTCTTCAAGTTTTGAATCTAACAGGGTGCCTAAAAGTCGACCAACTACCTGAAGCATTGGGTCAGATCAAAAGCTTAACGGAGCTTCATGTTGACAAAACTGCCATTACAGAACTTCCTTCTTTTGTATCGTCTCTAATAAACCTTGAATCATTGTCATTCGGTGGCCAAGGGAGGATTCAACCTAGATGGTGGACTTCAATCACTGCTCCTTTTGGTTTACTAAGTAAACAACAACATCCCCAAAGATCAGTTTCATGTTCATTGGCAGGTTTACATATGTTAAAGTCTTTGAATTTAAGCTACTGCAATTTTGAACAAGTGCCTGAGAGCATTGGAGGCTTATCATGTCTAACGGGTCTATACTTGCAAGGGAACAATTTTAGTAGCTTGCCTGGAAGTTTGAGTCAACTTTCTCATCTTTGGAAGCTTCAACTTGATGGTTGCAAGAAGCTGGAAGTGTTGCCCGAACTTCCACATAGCCTATATGATCTTGGTGTTATTGGTTGCAAGAAGCTGGAAGTGTTGCCCGAACTTCCACATAGACAAGATCATCTTTATGCATCTGATTGCACCTCCTTAAGAGAAGTGTTGGGATCAATTTATGACTCATTCAGGTATAGTTACTATGATTTCAGAAATTGTCCAAAGCTGTTTAAGAATGTTAGCATTGATAGGGAGGGGTCTATATCGAAGACTCAGTGTCTTGAATCATCTATAACTTCCCAATGCTTTATTCACCAGCTTTCTGCTTTCCTTGGGTATTTGGGTACCCAGACTAACGGATATCAATTCTTCACGCAAGACCCTTGCTATTCTCTTTTAGATATAGGATATCATGGGAATAGCAATATTCCAGAGTGGTTTACAAATAGAAGTACGGGAAATCAAGTAAAGGTTGAATTACCATCAGATTGGTGCTATGATAAGTTTAGGGGATTTGGAACTTGTGTTGTTTTCAAGTGCAAAAAGCCTCTCAAAAGATTTAACCGGTTCTCTGTAAAGAACTTTGATGGAGCTTCTCTGAATACATACGGTTACATTCCAGATTCAATAGAGCGTTATTTTGAGAAAGAGGTGATAGGAATCCAAGATTCATATATGATATGGTTGCGTTATACAATGCTTACATGGGATTGGAAGGAAGCAAAGAATTTTGTAACATTTAATTTTGAAGAAGATGTTGAGGTGAAGGAGTGGGGTGTAAGACTAATTTGTGATGAAGATTTAAAGCAAGAAGATGTCACAAACTTGAGTCGTATGTTCCAAGACCTCCCAACTCTATCACAACATGGTGGGGCCTTGAGGTATTCTGGACCTCGTGGATCTATTGAGTGGTCATGGTAGTCCAATAACAAAGGCGTTTGTTTATATGTCAAACTATATTCTGCTAATAGATTGTAATTTTTTATTTTGTTAGCTACTGGTAGCCCAATTACAAGTTTGATTTATTATCAATCGTAAATATTAAGTCTTAGTTTTTTGTTGATAAGGAAAATTATTTACTTTTTCTCTCGTAGACACCCACCTCGTGTTTGATGAAATGCACAACCTATATTTTGATTACCACTTGCAAGCAAAAATCAATTTATTTTAATGTCACTATTCATAGTAAGGTTTGAGAAACCAATATTTGCGATCTAAAAAACAGACACTGGACCAATGTTAAGGACGACATGTCCATACATATAATAACTTTTTTATTAATCGATATCTTTTATTTAGATTAATAACTTTTGTGTAGGTGTGATGAAATGTATATGATTAGAAATCATTTATTATTATACCGGCAAACTATTATTCTTCGGCTTGTTTGTTGATTTGTTTGATTTCTGACGGATTAAGAATAGATTGTGGTCTTTTGGAGTTGCGATGTGTAGAGTAAGATAATAAACCTTGCTGCAATTTGTCTTTTGAAAATAAGACTATCTTCCAGTTAACAATCAGGAGAATTTGAAGAGTTGATTCTTTAATGGATTTGCAAAGTTACATCTATTTCTTCCCATCTGAGATGAGATTTGATGATTGTCCTAGAAACTTTCCTACATGTAAGCTTGATCCTATACAATCCTTTTTTCCAGATATGTCGTCTTGTTACTTTCTAATAGTCTCAGTTGAAGTACATACGTCAATTTGTCTTCCGGGTTCAGCCTTTCCTCTCCGGATGCTTTAATGTTAGCAGTACTTGGAATACTTTGTAAAACGTTTAGCAGTTCCTATATATAACTACTATGTTCAATTGATCTTCTTGCTTCTAATAATTTGAATAATTCTACTCTCAAATCACAATTTAAGCTATACAGGTGGGTTGACCCTAAATCAACTTTAAATCCCACCTCTAATCCCTGTAAGTGCATGTTCAGCTATGATATAAATACATTTTCAAGTCACGGAATACCTATTGCTTGATGAACTTCTCATGATTACAACTCAAAAGGTACCAACGTTGCATCGACGGTTATCATGCAAACAAAAATTTTGACGAACAATCTGTATCGATTATATGTTTCCCGTGACATATAAACTTTACAGGTGGCAAAAATTTTGGAGCACTGATTTACCAAATGTAACTTGGACGATACAAGTTGCACTACAAAGTCCAAAACCAAGGAGAACTGCAATGTTACTTTCATCACAAAAAGGCGTTAATCTATATATTACAGGTCACATAAATAAAAATTGGATCACCTGCAGGAGGAAAGGTGAAAACGAAGTGGAAGCACTTGAGATGTGTGTGTGTGTGTATGTGTGCGAGCACGTGTTCGTAACAAGTCCAGCGTGCACAAAACATTTTCTCAATCCATAGTTAGAAGAACACACAATGAGTATCAAATTTGACCACGCCTAATTCTAGCCTATCTCTTGCCATATAACTGCTTTTGTAACTAGTTTATTACCAATAAGAATGTTTAAACTTTAGCGTACATTATTTTTACAATAAGCATCTAACAATCAAAACCAAATATTTATAGTAATCGCAATCCAATATTAGAATTTGTCGTCAAAATTATACCAAAGAAATATCGTAAAGTTCCCATGCAATGGAATCAAAGACAAACAAGTGATACAAACAGAGACTATCAAACCGGTAGGAAATACATGGTAATCCCCATACCCATCCTTCATGAATTAAAAAACCCTCTTCACAGAATAATAACACAACCAAACTCCAAACTAAAATGCCCATTTATCAGTTTCATTTTTCCCCGTTTGACTTTCTGATGTCACCTTAAACGGTCCGCTTGACCCAAAGGGATCTGAGTCATCAAATGAGTATGTATGACCATGGTCAAAACCCGCATTGCTACTCATTGAATCAAACCTTGCAAAACTACGGTCTTGTGTTGTGCTGCTCATTGAGTCGAATCTCGAGAAGTTATTATCCTGTGTGGAGCTGCTCATGGAATCAAATCTCGAGAAGGTTTCTTGCTTGGGAGAACCTCGGTCAGTGGCACTGAAAGAGTCGTATCTCGAGAAATTATCAAAGAAAGAATTCTCTGCTCCTCCCCCACTGTATCGTGGTGAGGTGCCAGCTCGAGAAGCTGGTGAGCCAGGAACCGAATCATCAAACCCAAATGGACTCTTTTTCTGGAAGAAACTATTACTGCCTTGTGGGGAATAACTTTTTCTTGGACTTGCAGTGAAGCTATTGGAGTCAAAGAAATAACTCTCTCCATGCTTCTCATGTTCGGCATCCTGTATAAATGAAGTTATTTGTAAGGACATATCTATCATTCATAATAGAGATAGGTTTTCTATTTTCTTTTAAATTCCAAACAGCTTCGTTCTAGGTTTATATTTTTCAAATTATGACATACATACCAAAACAGTTCGCAACTGAAAAAAAAAAAAAAAAAAAAAAAAAAAAAAAAAACAGTTTTAGGTTGGTTCAGTTTCCAGGTCCACAATAGAGTAGTACGTTGAAATGTATTGTATTAATTTTCACTTTAAAGCGTTTATTTTATCTTTTCATTTAGTAGCATTTTTCCATCTTACCCTGTAATACCCCTGATGCTTGCTGTCACTTCTATAACCTTATACACTATCCAGCGAATGCGATGATATAATTGAAGAAAAAGATATGAACTCACCTTAGCTGTGTCACTATTGAATCCCCACACCGAATCTACATCATCATTGTTGTCAAAAGTACCCCATCCTTGGTCATCAAAACCCCTAATAGAAGAAGATCGAACTCAATTTTTTTATGCAAACAAAAAATGAAAACAAGAGTAATCGAATAGTGCATGTTTAGATCTTTCACCAAACAAGGTATAGGTACACGTTTTGTTGTATTTAGACATCAGACCATAAACTAAATCCAATTGGTACCTTTCTGTGTCAGCATCAAAGCTCTTTCCAAAATGGTTAAATGAATCCTCCTTGGTTGGACTTTCATATATTTTTTGCGCCGTGGGACTACCAGCTGAGCTTTTAGCCGACTCATCTTCGCTATGTGCGTATGCTGATTCAGTCTCGAAAGGCTTCTCTGACCTCTTGTCAACATTTGAATATGAATCCTCAGAAATGTCATCCATCGTAGACGAGTTTTCTGCCTGAGATGTTGATTTGGTATTTGCAGGCACAGTAGCATCAAATGAGAAACCTGTCATAGGTATGGGTCAAAACAGATATTTTGTGTGAGCTGTGGTTAAAGAGAATAACGTGAAAGCATAAGGTAGAGGTAGCAAGATGGTCTGGCTGGGTAATAGATGAAAGAGGTATGGGTCAAAACGGATATTTTGTGTGGAACGCGGGTTGAATTGACCCACAACACGAATATCTTTTAACGAAAATGAGCTGACATTGCTCCTTTTCTGATAAATAGTTACTATAAAAGAAAGAGCGCCATACCTTCGTCTTCGAATTTATCCCAATCCTCATCCCACACTGCCGATATCTCTGGAACTCCAGGTTGCCAACCTTGACAAACAAAATAGGTGAACCATAACGCAATATCAATCATTTTATTATCATATTATACAGATACAGTGACATTATTGCTAATAGAGTATTCCTGATAGCATGAGATGAAAGATGATACCCTTTGGAGGCTCAATAACTGCAGTTGACTTGACATCAATTCCATGTTTTTTGCAACGTTCAGTTAAAGCCTTCAGTAGTTCCTCGAGATCGGATTGAATACGATCAGCACGAACCTGGGTCAGCCGAATATATGTTTAATGATTTATTATTTTATATTTATTTGATTAAAAACAAAAGGTGAAAGAAAATTATGGGTCAGTCAAGCCGTCCTAAGAACTTACTAAAATCCGTTACCCGGGATCATATGGAAGTAACTGAACTTACTTGAAGGATACCATCAGCGCTGCCACCCTGATCCATTTTCACAAGTGCCTGATTCAACTCCATCTTCCTCTCCTAAATGTATTACATGTTACGATTAATGTGCTTCAACTCCAAAATATGTAACAAACTTCAATAAATTTACTTGTTTAAACAAAATTAACAGGCCTTGTAACAAACTTCAATAAATTTATCTTTAATAAAATAAAAAGAACAAATTTGTCAACACGTCAACCCCAACACAATCCAAACCCATTACCCAGCCCATCCATGTGCCACCCATAATTCCCAGCATTTTCCGTTCATTACTTCTTTTATGGCAAGAGAATTATAGACTTGTAGCAATGGGCTCGTGAGTCTGGTCCCATTTTTTTGACATAAGACGAAAAGGGACAACACCCACAGCATGGTGAATAAAAATGTTGGTGAACTGTGGAAGGAGCATTAGCAATCGCTAAGAATGGTCAGATTTATCAGCACAATAGACGAAGACAAAGCAACTGAAACCATTATATTGTCATTTTCATTTTCATGTGTTAACATCGTTTACAAATAATTTCATTTTCTAAATTAAGTTAAGTAGTGAACAATTAATGTGTCTCCACTTGATCCCTGCTTAAGAGATGAATCACTGAAAGTTCGTTATGGCATAAGGGAAATGTAATATCAGGATGTGTTGATTGCATAATGAGTAGCCAACTTTGTTTCCACCATAAAAAGTCTCAAAAGCTTGAAGAACCTCGGTGCAACTTTGTTTCAGTAAGTTAAAAGTGTTTTATGAAAAAAAATTGGAAGTTTGAAGGTTTTTTATCAAATTATAGCAACTTCAAAATTTATTTCTGCAGCGTAAAACAATAGTTACCAAATCTTTGTTTACCAATTTACACGGTAACCCTATTATTAATATCTAAATAGAATCTTGAAATACCAGGAGCATATCACCAGCCAGCATATCTATGAAAATGCTTGTGTGTCAGCCCGACAACTCAACGACTCTTACTAAGATTAACATTTAACATGCTTCAGCCCAAGCCATTTTGACACGTTTCAAGCCACCCGACCCCCCATTTTGCAACTATAAATATATGTCTACAAGATGTATAGAGGTACACCAGGATTAGCTCCCCAACCAGCAGGTCTATAAGAAGGATTGGGTGGACCCGTGAGAGACAGCAGAGTTTCATCAAGCAAGACATTACTAGGAAGTGTTGGTGGAAGATTCTGGCCTTCTCTGTACCGCTCCATCAGATAGAGAGCAATACAAAACTCCCTCAAGGAAAGCATGCTGTCATTATCTTGATCAGACAAGTCCCACACCTGTTTCAGAATTTCTGTCGAAACATAACAAGAACATTACGGCTTGTCGTATTTATAGGAAATCTATTAGGGAAAGACATTTCACAAGAGATTAAATCATTTTCCAAGAAAGAGTTGAATTAGGCATTAATGCTCTAGTAAATTAAGCTAAGAGTATTTACCTCTTGGTAGTCTCCAACTTAAAAATAAGCTACGAGCCTGATCACCAGTGATTTTCCCATCTCTGTCAGAGTCGACTTCCATGAACACTTTCATATACTTGTTAACACCAGCCCGCGTCATTTTTTGCCACTAAGGTAAGGATGGCCCACCTGACTGTACTGGAGCATTTTGAGTCGGGGCCTGTTGATTTGGTCTTGGCTTGTAAAAGCATTCAATGCACCAAGTGGGTCTATCTTGGCTGGAATCTGGGGCTCAGAAGTTACAGGAGTAATTGCAGAAGAAACGGGTGGAATGCTTGCAGTCTGTGTTGTAATTGAGGATGAAGACGGTTTAGATATAGATTGGGAAGCAGAAAACAAGTCACCTCCAAACATAGCGGCAGAAGTAATTGCATTTCCTCCAACAGATGGTCTATAAGCTGTGAAAGATAAGGATGATAGTGGCTCTTGGGGTTTTGGCACAGTAGCCCCAACACCTCTGCCCCCAAGCCAATCACCTGAGACATTCGAGTTTGATAGACCAGGACCGGCCAGACCACCACCTGCCGGAAAACTAGGACCACCAACATCCTGTGATGGAAGAGGACCATTCTGAGAGTCTGAGGTGGTGGCTGCCTCATTGACTGATTTCCTTGAGGTGCAAAATACTGTCCAGAAGGTGGGGCAACTGAAGGAGGAGCCATTGAATTAGGAGGCCCCTGTGATCTTATGCCGAAAGTTTGAGTTTGCATTGAATTGACAACCCCTGGCTTTTGTGTAGGAGGACGTGGGGCCATTGAATTGATATTCCCAGGCTGTTGTGTGGGAGGACGTGGTGCCATTGGATTTGGTTGAGCTGGAGGCAGAGCTGCAAGATTAATCTGTGGAGCAGGGATTTTAGATGAAGCAGGTCCATATAATGTCGCCTTTACTATATCTGGTGTTAGTTCTCTTTTACTTTGTGCAGCAGTTACAAGCTTAAGAGCGTTTTAGAATTCCTGACGGCCAAGGAAGCCGGTGCGGTTCTGATCAGCGTGCTGCCATATCTGCAATCAAATACAATAATATATTATCATAAGAAACATTACCTAGATGCATGGTTAAACTGTTTATTTTTGTCAAAGTATAGTCCTATAATCTTCTTAGGATTGTAATTTGTAAACATAGATAGTATTCAATCAGAGATCAAAGACATACAAGAAGAATGAGAGACTATTCACATCTAACACAGTAATTTTGTATACATAGTAACTTAGTAAGAGGAGTTATTTTGTATACAGTCTAGATGCAAAAGTTTTGACTCATCTATCTAACGTAGGTCGACTGGGGTTGCATTATCTCCAAGTCGAATGGGTTAAACAGGTCAAAAGTGGCTCAAGCATATTCACATCTTACAGCGACCCAAAATCATTTCATCAAACTAGTAATCAAATTTAATACATTTGTTATTCTTAATATTATAGGAGAGCGGCCAAGCCTGTTAACCCTTCTTATATGATGCAAAAATAAATAAATAAAATATCCACAATCAAATGTAAATAACTAGAATGTGAATAACATTTAGATATGCAGCTAAACGCTCACCTAAATGTAGATTTCATGTCTAGCTTAACCTCGAAAGTGAGATCGCACCTGGCTCAACTGTTCATGAGTAGTGACTAGAGAGCACTAACTAGTGCAAAACTCTTTAGGTTGCTACCATTATCACTTGTTATAGAAGGATTACTCTAAGAAACTATCAGACAGTTTGGATCAAATTGTAAGTTCGAATACCTTTATATTGCTTTCACTTAGAAAGTTGGAAACATTGAAGCAGTAATTATTATCACGGCATTGTCTCCCCATGATGTGTCACAACTCACCATTTCACGTCATTTACCATTTCAGGTCATTTTCCCAAACTTCGACTTTTTACTATTCATAAATCACTATTCATCAGAACACTATTCATCGTTTTACTATTCATCATTTTCGAGGTCAGTTTGATGTTCTGATAACCATTTGGGAAATTTACTATTCACTGAACACTATTCATTCCCGGAAAATATTTCACCATTCACTTGCATTACGCATTTCATCGTAAATTTAGTTTACGGGTATTCAAATTCGCGTAACCGGATTGGTTTAGGTGCGAATTCATTTCATTAGTGTTAAGTACACTGCATACGGACTGGGGATAGTCTGCATATCATCATAACAACATTTTCATGTTATACCACTCTCAGGATTTTCAAATTTCCATATTCAGTACATTTAACGTTTTTACGTATACATAATTATAATAAACGTTAACACTCGGTTTATACACGACGAATATATCTAAATATTCACACAATGGTCCCGACATATTTTTATATCGATTTTAACATCATAAAAGTTATAACATTCAGTTACCCAGTATTTTGGAAATTTATTTTATTTTTAACGTACGCGTATGAATATAACGTCGGTTTTCGTTAAAACTAAACATTAATCACCCGATCACTCAGTAAATGTACCCAACATATTTTTAATATGTTTTTAACATTATTATAACTAATTTCATCCCGGTATACTTCGTGAACATTTATTTCTAATAAAACCGTTACCCGATCGTAACTAAAAACGCTAACTAGTGCAAATTTCATTCAAGGTTTCTAATTAACTAACAAGTACCCTAACCCCCCCCCTTCACCCCTTGAAAAACAGGCCCCAAGACCCATTTTTAACCCCTTGCATTAACTAAATCATATTAAACTAATAAACCTTAATAAACCTAACTTTACTAAATCTAATAATCATAATACTTACTTTTCATCAAGAACAAGTTCATCATTTTTTTCTTGCTCTCTTCTCAAACCCACGACCTCAAACCAAACACAAGGATCAAGTAATCATTTTTCATAAAGTAAAACACAAAAGTTGTTCATTTTACAAGTCTAATCAAGATACAAGCAACAAAAACACAAGAACACCAAGTTTAATCATCCAATAATCATCTCTTTTGGTCAAGTAAGTTTTCATCTTTATTTTTTCATGAATCATCCTATTTTTACATGTATTACATAAGAATCATGCTAAAAACCATGTATAAGTAGCTATACTATACTTTATTTTTGCTAAAATGAAACATACAAACCCTAACTTTCTTGTTATGAATCCCCTAGCTCTAATAACTTGGTTAGGAGTCCATGGCACCCTAAGAAGGTGTATGGTAAGATTAGATTAGTCATGTGGTGATTACAAGAGGATTGGTGATGGTAGAAAATGGTTTTTAACCTTGGAAACATGATTTGGAACCTATTTTAGACATGCTGTCCCGTTTTGTAAAAATCTGGAAAATCAGTAAACACCAAGGAAACTTTGGCAAAATTTTTAGAAAATACTTTCAAAAACGAATCCGTAGGCGAAAGAACGGATTAAAAAGAGTCTATAACGAAGGAGTTATGATTTTTGCAAGATTGTAGACGAAAAGTATTTTTCAGAAAATAGTTGCTGTTGGACGTTTTTCATGGTACAAAAAGAGGCTTTAGACGTAACCCGGAGGAGCCGAGCTTTCCAAAATATATTACTACATACTAAGACGTAACCGTGGATATAAAGAACAAGTAAAACGGACAAGTAACGACAAAGATATACTCGTTTGAATATCGGCTAAAACCCTTTATTAATTGACAGCTTTTATATATTTTGGCGCAAAAACTACGAAGTGCATTTTCAAGCTAAACATAATATCAAGTACCGAGCTTTTAAACTAACGTAGTATTAGTTATTATGAGTATGTTTTCATCATTTCAAGGTTTACAACCCGAGTATTTCAACGTCAACATGAGAACTTATGTTATATATATATAAGTATATATATTATAACAAGCCATTTATATTTTCTAATAGCAATATTTTCCAAAGTTTTGGATTATATATTTTTGACAACACAAGTGTTTTTCCTAAGAGTAGAGTGGTATAGAAACATGAGCATGGTCATTCATAAACATCATTTGGTGATCTTAACGAGATCATGCATCATTCATTATAGGTTGCAGCAGTTAACCGATCATTGTTGTTCACTTCATTTCATAGCAGTATCATCAGTTGAGGTGAGTATTCATAGCCCCGTATACATTTTTATTGTTTTCAAATCCCACGGGGGAGAATACATTTGCACCATTTTAGTACGAGCCCAAGTATCAAAACCTATGTACATAGCTTAAGTAGCTTGTCTGCCATGTGATAAGTCCCCTGTAACATCATGAACCGTTAATTTACCGCTAAGCGAGAGTGAGTGGATAGATCTATCGAGGGTGACGCCTCCATCCGTGGTAGTGGATACCAACAGTAAGCGGATGCATGTCATGTCTTTTACATATGAGTGTTTGGCAGAACATTCGGGAGGGGCATAGAATTTCATCAGTCATAGCTTCGGTGTCATGAGCTTAAGGTCTATTGTACTATTTTACGTGACTTTTGTCATGCACTTATACTTGTGGTGGCCGTACAAACATGTTATTTCATAAACCTATGATTATTCACCAACATTCGTGTTGACCGTTTTTGCAATGTATTTTCAGGTAACTAAGGCATCATCATCATATTACATGCATGGAGTCATTAGGGTGTGCCAGGGATGATGCACTACATTTTGGATTTTCATGCACTTGTGTAAATTATCGTTTGACATTTTCAGAACTTGTTTTCTGTAAACGTTTCAACACTTTGGGGACCTATGTTTTGTAACACTTGATGCTTTTCAATAAATCAAACGATATGTATTTTCCAAACGACACTTTAGGTCGTTCAATATTTCCTTGTTGTGGTGCTATGACAGTTACACCCCCAGGCATTCCATTCCACTGCAAGTCAGGTAAATTGGGGGTGTGACAGATTGGTACCAGAGCTAAGGTTATAGAGAACTAGGATGTATCATTGACCCTAGACTATAACCACACTATCATAGCATCTCATCATTTCATCATATGTGCATGTTCATTTCTTATAGTGATTTCATTCCGAGTTATTCATTTTATTTCACCTTGATTATCACAGAACCATGTCTGCAAACCCAAATGTTATACTGTACACCATCTCAGACTCCGATAGTGAAGACTCTATGTCTTCTACTGCCCGTTCACCACCACCCATTGAAGACTATATGTCTTCTACTGTCCGTTCACCACCACCTAGCCCTATTGTACCTGAGTTGCCACTTTTGGCAGATGATGACACAGAGCCTTTTGAGGAGGAGGAGACGGCCCCTACTCCTCCTGTCCATCCTATTGTACCATTAGATGTTACCCGAGTACCTACAGACACACCATCTCATACCACCACTATCCAGTCTGAGCCGAGACTTATGTTTCGTAGGGAGAAAACTATCCAGGTTGCTAGTAAGAGAGTCCGTTATGCCACATCTACTTATAGGAACCTACCTAGTCCTACTGTGCCTACACCACCACCAGCCATACCCACTGCTACCCTTATATCCACCTCACTTTTGCCGCTCAGGAAGCGCGCAAGGTTTACCACTCCAGATTCACCTACCACTACAGAGTCAGAATCAGCAGAACCACCACCAGTGTACCAGGTAGGGGAGTGTTCGAGAGCAGCAGCAGCTAGGGAGCCTACTATTGCTAGAGAGCTTACTGTTGCTAGTGAGCCTACTGTGGCTAGTGAGCCTACTGTTGTTAGGGAGCCTGCAGATGTTACATTAGAGGGCCAGCTGGGGGCTCATCAGGATCAGATTGATAGTTTAGACTATAGGGTTGATGTGGATATCATTCCTCGACTAGAGGCGGCTGAGAAGCAGATCGAGGGTTTACTGTTAGGTGTGAGTTCTAGAGCGGCTGCGGCTAGTAGCCCTACAGCTGTCACATTGGAGGATCAGATGGGTGCTCAGCAGGAGCAAGTAGATAGGTTGGGGTATAGAGTGGATGAGATCATTACTACTCGACTCGAGACTGTCGAGGAGCAGGTGGAGGATTTGGTTCAGGGCAGGGTTGGTATTGATGTGACATACCATGGACTCGAGGCACGACAGCTGAGGCACCAGGAGGAGATTGAGCTACTTAGGGATGAGTTACCTGAGATTAGAGATAGAGCTCAGCAGACACAGGAGACTCAGTGGGAGCAGGTAGATCAGTTGGCATTGCTTCGTGAGAGGTTGGTCATTTTGGAGGGCAGGGATGTTTCTACTCGGTTACGAGTTCAGCATTTGGAGGAGATCGTTGTTGCGAGGGATCGTGAGATTCGTCGTTTGAGGGGAGAGCCTGGACCATCTGGAGCACCAGGAGGAGCATAGACATAGACTAGTATTATATTAGCTTTTACTATTTCCTAGTCCCGAGGTGTGGGACGTAGTTTAAGAACTTGTAGTCTTTTGGTTGTTGTACAAACAAATATATATCAAGTGCGACTCTACTATGTCGGAAATGTTGTGCTATATATATATCGGTCCATGTAGGCCGAAATTTTCATGTATTATATTCATGTGTCGTGATTATATTTATGATGTTTCATGGTTGCTCTTTATGGTTAACGTATTTATTACAGGTTGTGGTTGTACTCGTACATGTCGTGGTTGTATTTATACTTGTTGTGGTTGTATATATACATGTTGTGGGTGTATATTTTTGTACGATGACTATTTCTATTATAGTTTTCTCATGATTGTTGTCGATTATTATTTATCAGAAGTATGGCGCCAAAGAAGGCAAAGGCTACAGCGGAAACACCCGCTATGACACAAGCAGCTATCCGCAAGTTGGTCAGGGATAGTGTAGCAGAAGCTCTAGAGACTGAGAGAGCTGAAGTTGCTGCTAGGAATGCTGAGGTTCCACCTACTGCTGAAGTGGTTCAACCCACTACTAAGCGTGAATGTACTTGGAAGGATTTCAAGACTAGTGATCCTATCAAGTATAAGGGAAATGAGGGAGCGGTTGCTTTAATCCGCTGGTTTGAGAAGACTGAGAACGTCTTTCTCATGTGTGGTTGTCAGGAGGTTAACAAGGTAAAGTTTGCTACAGGTATGCTGCTGGATGAAGCCATGTCTTGGTGGAATTCGTATGCTCAGCCCATAGGTATGGAAAATGCCTACAAACTCACTTGGGCTGAATTCAAAAAGCTGATGACCAAGAAGTTTTGCCCTCGTACTGAGGTGCAAAAGTTGGAAACAGAGTTCTACCAGTTGGTAACTAAAGGAGATGATATTGAAACTTATATCAGGAAGTTTCAGGAGTTGGCTACACTGTGTCCGACTATGGTTCCGGACTATGAGAAAAAGATGGAGAACTTTACTGGGGGATTACCCGAAAGCATCCGAGGGGATGTGATGTCTTTCGACCCACAAACAATGGAAGAGGCCATTCGCATAACTCAGAAGCTTATGGTTCAAATGTTGAAAGGAAAGTCTGCTGCAAGTAACAACAATAACCGTTCCAACAACACCAACTACAACAACACCCGAAACAACAACAACAACAACAACTATAACAATAACCGAAACCGAAACTACCCCAACAACCAAAACAACAATAACAACAAGAGGAAGTTTGATAATAACCAAGGTGGGAATGCTAACCAACCAGCACCAAAGAGGCAGGATGCGGCGAAGGTTTATGCTGCAGGACCAACAGAGGGAAAAGGATATAATGGAAAACTACCCAAGTGTAACAAATGCCGAACTCACCATAACCCCGGAAATTGTCCAAGAGCTTGCCAGAACTGTGGAAAGGTCGGTCATTGGACTAAGGACTGCAAAGCACCACGAGGGGTAATTAATCAGAACCAACCAGGAGCATGTTATGGTTGTGGAGAGTTGGGTCATTTTCAGTACAATTGTCCGAAGAGGAATGATCAAAGAGCTGGGAATCAGGGAGGAGTAGCTCGAGGAAGGGCTTATGTCATGGGAGGAGAAGATGCCCGTGAGGACCCGAATGTTGTTACGGGTACGTTCCTCGTTAATAATCGTTATGCATCCATTTTATTTGATTCTGGAGCGGATAGAAGTTTTATTTCTACTACATTTGCACCTTTACTTAACATAGAACCAACTACCTTAGACATTCCCTACATTGTTGAACTAGCCGATGGGTCTTTAGTTAACACAAACACCGTTATCCGTGGTTGCACCATCAATTTCCTAAATCACCCATTCAATATAGACCTTATGCCTGTAGAACTTGGAAGTTTTGACATCGTTATCGGTATGGATTGGTTGTCTCGACATCGTGCAAGGATCATTTGTGATGAGAAAGTTGTTCATCTTTCTTATGGAGGTGAAACTTTGGTTGTTCGCGGGGAGCGAAGTGGAACTAGACTTAGTATCATATCATGCATTAAAACCGAGAAGTACATAAAGAAGGGTTGTTATGCATTCTTGGCTCACATAACGGAAAAGAAGTCGGATGAGAAACGACTGGAAGATGTGCCTATTGTGAAGGAATTTCCAGAAGTTTTTCCAGAAGAATTGCCAGGACTGCCACCTACACGTCAGGTTGAGTTTCAGATTGAGTTGGTGCCAGGAGCTGCACCAATTGCACGAGCACCATATAGACTTGCACCTTCTGAAATGCAAGAATTGTCTAACCAGTTGCAAGAGCTTTTAGACAAAGGATTCATTAGACCGAGTTCTTCGCCTTGGGGAGCACCGGTTTTGTTTGTGAAGAAGAAGGATGGATCTTTTAGAATGTGCATAGACTATCGTGAGCTGAACAAGTTAACGGTGAAGAATCGTTATCCACTACCTAGGATTGATGACTTGTTTGATCAGCTACAAGGTTCCTATTTTTATTCCAAGATTGATTTAAGATTAGGTTACCATCAACTCAGAGTTCGGGAAGAAGATATCCCGAAGACAGCATTCAGAACACGTTATGGTCATTATGAGTTTCAAGTGATGCCTTTTGGATTAACGAATGCACCTGCGGTATTCATGGATCTCATGAACAGAGTATGCAAACCATATCTTGATAGGTATGTGATTGTATTCATTGACGATATCCTGATTTATTCCAAGAGTAAGGAAGAGCATGAAGTACACCTCAGAACAATATTGGAACTACTCAAGAAGGAGCAATTGTATGCCAAATTTTCAAAGTGTGACTTTTGGATACAACGAGTTCAATTTCTTGGCCATGTCATTGATAGCCAAGGATTACAAGTCGATCCAGCAAAGATTGAGGCAGTAAAGGATTGGGCTACGCCCAAGTCTCCTACAGAAATTCGTCAATTCTTAGGACTTGCCGGATATTACAGGAGGTTTATTGAAGGGTTTTCTAAGATAGCGAAGTCGCTGACTAAGCTGACACAAAAGAATCAGAAGTACGAGTGGGGAGAGAAACAAGAATCTGCATTTCAGTTATTGAAGCAGAAGCTTTGTAGTGCACCGATTTTGTCACTACCAGAAGGTATTGAGAATTTTGTGGTATATTGCGATGCTTCGCATAAAGGGCTTGGAGCTGTGCTAATGCAAAACGAGAAGGTGATAGCTTATGCATCTAGACAGCTTAAGACACACGAGAAGAATTACACTACACACGACTTGGAGTTGGGTGCTGTTGTTTTTGCACTCAAGATTTGGAGACACTACCTTTATGGTACTAAGTGTGTAATTTTTACCGACCACAAGAGCTTACAGCATATACTTGATCAGAAGGAACTTAACATGAGACAACGTCGTTGGCTAGAATTGTTGAGTGACTACGATTGTGAAATCCGATATCACCCAGGAAAAGCAAATGTCGTAGCAGATGCACTTAGCAGAAAGGAACGACTCAAACCTTTGAGGGTCAGGTCATTAGGGATGACTATTATTTCACCATTACCATCAAAAATCTTAGAAGCTCAGATTGAGGCTCTCAAGGAGGAAAATCGGCCACAGGAGAAACTTTATGGTATGCCAGAAAACAAGAATGGTTTCATTAAGAGAGCAGATGGAGTGTTATGCTTCAAGGAGCGAAGTTGGATACCACTCTATGGTGGAGTACGAGATTTGATTATGCATGAATCACATAAGTCAAAGTACTCTATTCACCCAGGTTCTGACAAGATGTATCAGGATCTCAAAAAGCTGTATTGGTGGCCGAACATGAAAGCAGAAATAGCTACGTACGTCAGCAAATGTCTTACTTGTGCTAAAGTGAAAGCCGAGTACCAGAAACCATCAGGACTACTCCAACAACCAGAAATTCCACAATGGAAGTGGGAACGTATTACAATGGACTTTGTTACTAAACTACCCAAGACGTCAGGAGGTTTCGATGCTATATGGGTAATTGTTGATCGTCTTACTAAATCAGCACATTTTATCCCTATTAGAGAGACTTATTCCATGGAACAGCTTGCCAGACTTTATGTCAAGGAAATAGTCTCGAGGCATGGAGCACCAGTTTCTATCATTTCAGACAGGGATAGTCGTTTTACTTCAAACTTTTGGAAGTCATTACAAGATTCCTTTGGATCCAAGTTAGACATGAGCACTGCTTACCATCCACAGACTGATGGTCAGAGTGAGAGAACTATTCAGACACTGGAGGACATGCTGCGAGCGTGTGTGATTGATTTTGGAAATGGTTGGGCTAACCATTTGCCATTAATCGAGTTCTCTTATAACAACAGTTATCATTCAAGTATTAAAGCAGCACCATTTGAGGCATTGTATGGTCGTAAGTGTCGTTCACCAGTTTGTTGGGCAGAAGTTGGAGAGGTACAATGCACAGGTCCAGAAATGGTTAGGGAAACAACAGAAAAGATAATACAGATTCGAGATAGGCTTGAAACAGCTAGAAGCCGACAGAAGAGTTATGCAGATGTTAGACGCAAACCATTGGAATTCCAGGTTGGAGACAAGGTCATGTTGAAAGTCTCGCCTTGGAAGGGCGTGATACGATTTGGAAAGCGTGGGAAGTTGAATCCGAGATACATTGGTCCATTTAAGATACTGGAAAGGATTGGTCCAGTAGCTTACAAGCTAGAATTACCATCAGAACTTAGCAACGTACATAATACATTTCATGTCTCAAACCTCAAGAAATGCCTTTCAGATGAGTCTTCAGTTATACCATTAGAAGAGATTCAGCTAGATGACAAGCTTAACTTTGTGGAGGAACCGGTTGAAATCATGGACCGAGAGGTCAAGCAGTTAAAGCAGAGTAGAATTCCGATCGTTAAGGTTCGCTGGAATTCTCGAAGAGGTCCTGAGTTTACATGGGAACGAGAGGACCAAATGCAACGCAAGTATCCACACCTTTTCACCAAACCTATTACCGAGACCAACACTAGCTGAATTCAGGGACTGAATTCTTATTTGGGTGGGCGGATGTCACAACTCACCATTTCACGTCATTTACCATTTCAGGTCATTTTCCCAAACTTCGACTTTTTACTATTCATAAATCACTATTCATCAGAACACTATTCATCGTTTTACTATTCATCATTTTCGAGGTCAGTTTGATGTTCTGAGAACCATTTGGGAAATTTACTATTCACTGAACACTATTCATTCCCGGAAAATATTTCACCATTCACTTGCATTACGCATTTCATCGTAAATTTAGTTTACGGGTATTCAAATTCATTTCATTAGTGTTAAGTACACTGCATACGGACTGGGGATAGTCTGCATATCATCATAACAACATTTTCATGTTATACCACTCTCAGGATTTTCAAATTTCCATATTCAGTACATTTAACGTTTTTACGTATACATAATTATAATAAACGTTAACACTCGGTTTATACACGACGAATATATCTAAATATTCACACAATGGTCCCGACATATTTTTATATCGATTTTAACATCATAAAAGTTATAACATTCAGTTACCCAGTATTTTGGAAATTTATTTTATTTTTAACGTACGCGTATGAATATAACGTCGGTTTTCGTTAAAACTAAACATTAATCACCCGATCACTCAGTAAATGTACCCAACATATTTTTAATATGTTTTTAACATTATTATAACTAATTTCATCCCGGTATACTTCGTGAACATTTATTTCTAATAAAACCGTTACCCGATCGTAACTAAAAACGCTAACTAGTGCAAATTTCATTCAAGGTTTCTAATTAACTAACAAGTACCCTAACCCCCCCCCCCCCCCCCCTTCACCCCTTGAAAAACAGGCCCCAAGACCCATTTTTAACCCCTTGCATTAACTAAATCATATTAAACTAATAAACCTTAATAAACCTAACTTTACTAAATCTAATAATCATAATACTTACTTTTCATCAAGAACAAGTTCATCATTTTTTTCTTGCTCTCTTCTCAAACCCACGACCTCAAACCAAACACAAGGATCAAGTAATCATTTTTCATAAAGTAAAACACAAAAGTTGTTCATTTTACAAGTCTAATCAAGATACAAGCAACAAAAACACAAGAACACCAAGTTTAATCATCCAATAATCATCTCTTTTGGTCAAGTAAGTTTTCATCTTTATTTTTTCATGAATCATCCTATTTTTACATGTATTACATAAGAATCATGCTAAAAACCATGTATAAGTAGCTATACTATACTTTATTTTTGCTAAAATGAAACATACAAACCCTAACTTTCTTGTTATGAATCCCCTAGCTCTAATAACTTGGTTAGGAGTCCATGGCACCCTAAGAAGGTGTATGGTAAGATTAGATTAGTCATGTGGTGATTACAAGAGGATTGGTGATGGTAGAAAATGGTTTTTAACCTTGGAAACATGATTTGGAACCTATTTTAGACATGCTGTCCCGTTTTGTAAAAATCTGGAAAATCAGTAAACACCAAGGAAACTTTGGCAAAATTTTTAGAAAATACTTTCAAAAACGAATCCGTAGGCGAAAGAACGGATTAAAAAGAGTCTATAACGAAGGAGTTATGATTTTTGCAAGATTGTAGACGAAAAGTATTTTTCAGAAAATAGTTGCTGTTGGACGTTTTTCATGGTACAAAAAGAGGCTTTAGACGTAACCCGGAGGAGCCGAGCTTTCCAAAATATATTACTACATACTAAGACGTAACCGTGGATATAAAGAACAAGTAAAACGGACAAGTAACGACAAAGATATACTCGTTTGAATATCGGCTAAAACCCTTTATTAATTGACAGCTTTTATATATTTTGGCGCAAAAACTACGAAGTGCATTTTCAAGCTAAACATAATATCAAGTACCGAGCTTTTAAACTAACGTAGTATTAGTTATTATGAGTATGTTTTCATCATTTCAAGGTTTACAACCCGAGTATTTCAACGTCAACATGAGAACTTATGTTATATATATATAAGTATATATATTATAACAAGCCATTTATATTTTCTAATAGCAATATTTTCCAAAGTTTTGGATTATATATTTTTGACAACACAAGTGTTTTTCCTAAGAGTAGAGTGGTATAGAAACATGAGCATGGTCATTCATAAACATCATTTGGTGATCTTAACGAGATCATGCATCATTCATTATAGGTTGCAGCAGTTAACCGATCATTGTTGTTCACTTCATTTCATAGCAGTATCATCAGTTGAGGTGAGTATTCATAGCCCCGTATACATTTTTATTGTTTTCAAATCCCACGGGGGAGAATACATTTGCACCATTTTAGTACGAGCCCAAGTATCAAAACCTATGTACATAGCTTAAGTAGCTTGTCTGCCATGTGATAAGTCCCCTGTAACATCATGAACCGTTAATTTACCGCTAAGCGAGAGTGAGTGGATAGATCTATCGAGGGTGACGCCTCCATCCGTGGTAGTGGATACCAACAGTAAGCGGATGCATGTCATGTCTTTTACATATGAGTGTTTGGCAGAACATTCGGGAGGGGCATAGAATTTCATCAGTCATAGCTTCGGTGTCATGAGCTTAAGGTCTATTGTACTATTTTACGTGACTTTTGTCATGCACTTATACTTGTGGTGGCCGTACAAACATGTTATTTCATAAACCTATGATTATTCACCAACATTCGTGTTGACCGTTTTTGCAATGTATTTTCAGGTAACTAAGGCATCATCATCATATTACATGCATGGAGTCATTAGGGTGTGCCAGGGATGATGCACTACATTTTGGATTTTCATGCACTTGTGTAAATTATCGTTTGACATTTTCAGAACTTGTTTTCTGTAAACGTTTCAACACTTTGGGGACCTATGTTTTGTAACACTTGATGCTTTTCAATAAATCAAACGATATGTATTTTCCAAACGACACTTTAGGTCGTTCAATATTTCCTTGTTGTGGTGCTATGACAGTTACACCCCCAGGCATTCCATTCCGCTGCAAGTCAGGTAAATTGGGGGTGTGACATGATGCCTCCTCGTTTTCGTACAGGAATCAAATTCAATAATCATATCAAAATTACTGCTAGCCTCATCCAGCACATGCCAAAAGCAATATTACATTTACATTTTTTGGTCCATTTGCAATCAACCACTACACCTTTCGTATGTATAAAATACCAAGATTAATTTTGACTTTCACTGTCATATCACCATCTTCTATAAAACAGGCTCATTTATAACTTAGCAGAATTCAATAGTTTCCACTTGAAGTTATTTTACGAACATTGCAACATATCACAAATTCTTATAAAAATTGTTTGGGATAAAGGTAACTAGTTGATTGTGATTGCTGATAATATTGGGTAAGTTTTAAAAAGGTCACCAATGTTGTCATTATATAAGATATCATTGACAAACATTTCTAGAACAGCATGTAACTACAGAGTCTGAACTAGAAATTTTCATTTCATGGGACACAGTGAAAATGATGAAACTCACCTTTCTGGGGTTACTATAAGTATTAACCTGACCATGTGCAGAAGTGAAAACATCCAAAAAATTCAAATAACTCAATTCATGGGACACAGTGATCATTTATTCACGTTGATCCGCTCGAGTTCGGGTCAACTCGGGTCGGGTCAAGGCTCAAAAAACATACCCAAACCCGACCTTGTTTAGAACTTGGGTCACTCGGGTCGGGTCAATTCGGGTTCGTGTCAATTCGGGTCGGGGAAAAAATGAAACTCGGGTCACTCAGGTTGACCCAAACCCGAGTAAGAGAGATATATTATACCCGAACCCGACCTTGTTTAGAACTCGGGTTGACCCGATGGACCCGAATATAATTTTAGACCCGACTAACCCAACCCGAATAACCATATTTGGGTTCGGGTCGGGTCGGCTTTTTTTACACCCCTAGACGGAACTATAAGAGCCAAATGCGTGTAACCCTTACAGCCAAAGCAACAAGTTGGCCCAAATAACATTGAAGTCGATTAAAAGGCTTCTAAAAAAGCTCATGGTTCAATATCACAGATTTAAACATGATAGTAGCAATTGTCCTGTTTAAATGCATTATATCCTAGTCAAACTTGAATATGAACCCAAAACCATCATCCTAGGAGTAGCACAAGTCCAACTCTTTACACTTAGACAGGCAACCAGTCGGATATTATAAGTAAAAACAACACGGTCCAAGTATCAAAATGACACAAGTGTTTTGGCTTAGTACAAAACTGAAGACTTTAAAAGGGAAATTCAATTGTCACTACGTATTTGATTGCCCAAAATTAGTTACAAGTCACAAGGCTTAGCTTAAAAGCACCACAGTTTCCAGGCTACACAAAACGCGTATAAAACCCCTCAAGTAGCATATTTTATACATAGGAAGCGGCCTGCACACAAGCAAAGTTCCCCTAAATGACCTGGAAATTGGGAATGCAGAACTTTCGAACTGTGGGTCCTAGGTAGTAATAGTATGTTTTAGTTACAAACACTAGCCTAACAAAATTCAGGGTGATTGAGTTTTGGAACATAAAAGGCGTATTGAAATAAATTTGATTGGTAGTAGTATCCTAACAAGAGATCAAAATTCAGTGTGATCCAAAAATGTATAAGTATAAATTAAATCCTAAACCATTCAACAAATGAAAAGAGTGAGAAAGAAATGGTAACTGAGAGAGAGTGGGTTTGGGCAAATTGAATCAAAATTTTGACAACTTTTTTTAAAATTCAATCAACTATCAGATCGATCCAAGTCACACAAAGGAAGTAACCCAAACAAAGGGGACTTTTTATTGTGTACTTGTCTGTTCCTTGTGGTCAATGTTATTGTGGGCCAGTTACGTGCGTGGAATTCGGTGGTTTCATTGTACACGTCTGGTGTTTGGATTTATTTTGTGTCTAAGTTCTTTTTTAGCCTTTGTTGTATGTATTTAGTCAGGGAATGCTTTCACAAAAACAATTTACACGCTGATTGGTCTGAAGAGAGAGAAGGTCTACCAAAATAAACCAATAAGATCTTGACACATCAGCGTGTAGATTGTTTTTATGTTTTTTCTTCCTCCTCTTGGTGGGCTAGCATTTCTTGTGTACTTTGTATTTTTGTTCTTTTTTATATATGGTAAACTGCAAAAAATGTCTCTAAACTTTGTCAAAATTACAAATAATGCCCTTTTACAAAAAAATTGAATTTAGTGTCACTAACGTTTTGACTTTTTGCAAAAATGGCCCTTGAGGGGTTACTATTCATGCAAATTTGGTTTTTTAGCTAACGCTCGTTAGAAAATCTCATTAATTAGTTATCACGTGCATTTCACGTGAGGGCACTTTAGTCATTTCACCGTTCCCGCCTTTAACACACTCCATCTACCTCCCGCAGACACGAATATCGACGAGGACATTTTTTGTAAATAACCAAAGTCTTGTTTAACACATTAACATTAACAAATCACACACATATAAACGTTCCATCTTCTTTCAACCGATCAAATCACACACCTACAAAACAATACCATCGGTACTTAGCATGTGTGCAAAATCAAACAACACCCATAACAGGTAACAATATTTACTGGTTTTTACCAGTGTTGTAAATATCTGTCTTGGGCGGTCGATATATCAGTGATATATCACTTATCGGTGGTCGACCGATACGACATTTCACTTATCGGACAAAAAAATCGGTTTGGTCAAAATCGGACCTTTGTCGACTCCACCTCCGGAGAATTTACCTCCGGCGACTCCACATATTTCTGGTAGGGACGGGGAGGATTGGATTTCCGGCGAAGATGGAGGACCATCGGTTGTATAACAGGTTGTATGTTTTGTCATCGAGGAAGAAAGAAATGAGATGGACGTGGTATAAGTGTGGCTGCAAGAAATGTTGGGGTTAGAGATAAGAGTGTATGTGGCTGCAATTTTACTTGTTTCAGAGAAGATTTTGGGTGGCTGAGATTTATTATGTGATTATATAGTAAGAACTATTAGGGTTAGGTTAGGTAGTTGTTTGGGCTTTTGTTTTATATTTTTAACATAGTTTGAGCTTTTATTGGATCTGTTTTGTTTAGCATTAATGTATTTTTTATTAATAAAAAATTTAGTTTTTGTTAAATGTATTGTTATTGACTTATTTTGTTAGGATATTACTAATATTTATTTTTTTAAAATAATTTTCTTTATATGGTCTCCGATATATCAATGATATATCGCCGCCATATCGGTCTTGGCGCTTGGCGGTGGTCGACCGCCGAGCGATATTACAACACTGGTTTTTACTTCATTAAAATGTTATTTTATTTGTGTTAATCTTAATCGTTAATGCAGTAATAATAATGTATGAGAATCAATTTCTTTGCGCTATTGACAATCCTGAACATGTTTTGGATGAGTTTGTAAGTTAACACCATTTTTGACAAACTGTCATTTCTCTAATAAACTAGTTTAGTATTTAATTGACAATGGTTAAAAATTAATCTATCACTGTTTTGCAAGAAAAAAAGAACACCATTCCTACTTCGTTTCTTAGACAAAAGTTTCATATTTTTGTTAACAAGTAGTAATGTCAAATAGAAATAAAAATCCATCACCACCTTTTTTAATTTTCTTAAAATCAAGGGACTACAAGTGAAATTAAAGTTGACTTGGAGTCAACCAACCACTTGCCTTTACTCTTTCCAAATCAACTGGAACTTCCATTTTGATTGCATCTATTCAGTCACTTTGATTTCCATCCATCCATCGGTAAATTACAGGTCATTTCTAATCTCCAATTACTTTTTTTATATATTATTGTTTCAATTGTTAATTATAGTAACTCCTTATCAATTTTGAAACATCAAAAGTTTTTATTATTCCATCTAATACCCCATAACTAAACTACTTATTAATTTAGTAATTATTAGTATTTGTTGAGTAGTCGATTATATATGCCAAAAAAGAGTATTTTTAAAACGAAGCAAAAAGTAGTAATTATATATAGCCAAAAAAAAATATGTCAAATATTTACAGAGTAATTGACCTTGGGTGGTTATACCTTAGTTGGGTTTTGTCCTTGGATTGTTGGGCTGTCATATTCGTAAGTTAGGATCCTTGTAGTTTCTAGTGGGTGTTTGTTTCGGCTTATATAGCCGGCTTATGGCTTATTTGGTTTTGGGCTTATATTTCATAAGCTCATTTTTCGTGGCTTATTTTGAAACTTTTCGGCTTATATAAGTTCATTATGACATAATAAACTTATATAAGCCGAAAAGTTTCAAAATAAGCAACAAAAAGTGAGCTTATGAAACATAAGCCCAAAACGAAATAAACCATAAGCTGGCTATATAAGCCAACAAACGTCCCCTTAGGGTCATCCGGTTTGATATCTCAAAAAGAAAAAAAGATATTTCAAGTCCAATATTTCAACAAGTTTTTGTAGACCAGATTTTTACATTAATATGAACAATAGAAAATAGTATTATCAAGATTGAATTGCAAAATCACACATTTTGTTTTTGAAATGCACTCTTTCAAGCTTTTTTTTATATAAAATTGTCCAACACATATAAGCAACTAGCATGTATGTCCTGTCTATACGTTACATGGTATAACACAAAAGCACTCACATGTTTGATGCTACTTGGTCATGGATTCTTGGTATTAATTTAGTGTTTCATCTGTATTAGTATTCTTATTCTTTCTGATGATCTTTATGCAGCTCGATCTCATTGTTGATAATGGCTACTTGGTACATTCCTCATCGGTGGAAATATGACGTCTTTGTAAGTTTTAGAGGCGAAGATATCCGCAAAAACTTCAGGGATCATTTGTTCAATGATTTTGAGCAAAAAGGGATTCATGCATTTAGAGATGATAACAATTTGCCTAGAGGAGAATACATTTCCCCTCAACTATACAAAGCCATTGAAGAATCGAGGTTTTTGATTGTTATCTTCTCTAAAAATTACGCTTCTTCATCATGGTGTTTGAGGGAACTTGTCAAGATACTCAAGTGCAAGCAAATGGGAGAACCTAAACACGAGGTTCAAATCATCTTTTATGATGTTAAACCTAACGTGGTGAGGAATCAAACTGATAGCTATGCTGAAGCTTTTGCCAAACATCAAGTTCATAATATAACGGAGGTGGATGAATGGAAGAAAGCATTATCTGAAGCAGCTGATCTATCGGGATTCGATCTCCTGGAAATGACAAACGGGTAAATTTGTGTTATTGCAAACATATTTCTTTTCATTCAAATTTACCGAGGTGCAATAAATTTTGCCTCTTTTATAAATTTGTTAGAAAGTTCACTCTATTTATTTGTAGTTCTTTTTGGTAAACAGGTACGAGTCCACGTTCATTCACAACATCTCCAAAGAAATCCTCAAAGTTATATCTGACGGACCCTTAGATGTTGATGAGAACCTTGTTAGTGTAGATGCCCGTGTACGTGAATTGAACTTGTTGCGTTTTGTTGGGTCAGATAAAGTGCACATGTTTGCAATATGTGGCTTTAGCGGAATAGGAAAAACTACTCTTGCCAAGGCTATTTATAACTCGATGTACACCTACTTCGAAGGAAGATGCTTTTGTGAAGATGTCCAAGGAGTCACAAAACGACAAGGCCTGACTCATGTCCAAATGCAAATGTTTGTAAAGATCCTGAAAACAGAAAATCTGAAGATATCAAGTGTTAGTGAAGGAACGAAGGTGATAAAACAGAGGATGGCATGTAAGCCAATCCTACTTGTTTTGGACGATGTGAATGATCAGGTGCAGTTAGAAGCTCTAGCGGGTTCACCTTATTGGTTTTTCCCTGGAAGTCTTATCATTTTCACTGGTAAAAACAAACAATTGCTAAAGAAAGTGGATGGAATTTATGAAATGGAGCTTTTAGATGATTATAAAGCTCTTGAGCTCTTTAGCTTGAATGCATTTGGAAAAAGGCATCCTACAGAAGATTTTGAAGAGTTGGCTTTTCAAATTGTGAAATATTTACAGGGTCACCCTTTGGCTCTCAAAGTTATTGGTCAATCACTGTATGGAAAATCTATGCATGTTTGGAAAAGTGAATTGGATAGACTCCAAACATATCCTAATTCAGAAATACTACAAAAACTTCGACCAAGTTTTGATAGCTTGGCATCTGATGAGAAAAGAATGTTTCTTGATATTGCATGTGCCTTCATTGGGGAAAATATAGATTTTGCTGCAAGTGTACTAAACGGCAGAAATTCTTCTGCAATTTCTATCATTGATCGTCTAGTTGATAAGTCTCTAATAACAGTATCTGCAACGAATATGTCTCTTCAAATGCATGAATTGATTCAAAGCATGGCAAGGGAAATTGAACGTGAAAAAATCGACATGCCTTGGAATTGGAGCAGATTGTGGATTTCATCTAACGTTTACGATATATCAGGTCAAAATAAGGTAAAAGTGGCTATGATTCTTTTCCTTTATATTAATATAAAAGTATAAAGCAATTGCAATGTTACTGTTTTTAATTTAAATTACATGTTTTTGTTTTTCGAGGTGCCAATAACTGAAGCAGTTGAAGTTCTAGTCCTTTCTTTAGAGAAATTTAGTCAAAAGGTTCACATAGATGCTAATGATTTTGCACATATGAAAAAGTTGCGGATCCTAAAAATCTATAAAGAAGGAAAAGTATCTGAGGAGAAACTTGACTTGAAGGGCCACAATGTGTTCTTCTCAGGAAATTTGTATTATTTGTCCAATGAGCTAATCTTGTTTTATTGGCATGGATGCCCTTTCAAGTACTTACCTTCAGATTTTTATCCGGAAAACGTTGTTGCCGTCGACTTGTCTTACAGCCACATAAAACAACTTTGGACAAAACCAAAGGTATTTATTTGTTCATACGTGTGTTTGTATTCGACACCTAATGATATACAAACTTATCTTTTTTCTATTGATGCTAGTGCTTAAGAAGGTTGAAAGTAATGAAGCTAAGGTACTGTGGTAACCTAACAGCCACCCCTGACTTCTCAGAGATTACAAATCTTGAAGAGCTAGATTTTGAAGGTTGTGTGAATTTGGTTAGCGTTCATCCCTCCATTGGAATGCTCAAGAGGCTTGTTGTGTTAAATCTAGCGGGGTGCCTAAAAGTCTACCAACATCCTTCTTTTGTATCCTCTCTAATAAACCTCGAATCATTGTCATTCGGTGGCCAATGGAAGATTCAACCTAGATGGTGGACTTCACTCGCTGGTTTCATATGGAAGCAACAACATCCCCAAAGATCAGTATGGTCATCATTGGCAGGTTTACATATGTTAAAGTCTTTGAATTTAAGCTACTGCAATTTAGTACAAGTACCTGTGAGCATTGGAGGCTTATCATGTCTAAAAAATCTGGAATTGGATGGGAACGATTTTACTAGCTTGCCTGGATGGTTTAGTCAACTTTCTCATCTTCAAAGACTTAAACTTGATGGTTGCAAGAAGCTGAAAGTGTTGCCTGAACTTCCACCTAACCTAAATTATATTAATGCATCGAATTGCACCTCCTTAACACAACTTTGGACAGCTCCAAAGGTATTTACTTGTTCATTAATTTGTTCGTGTTCGACACCTAGAGATATAAGAACTAATCTTTGTTCTATTGATATCAGTGTTTAAGAAGGTTGAAAATAATGAAGCTAAGGCACTGTTGTAACCTAACAACCACCCCTGACTTCTCAGAGATTACAAATCTCAAAAAGCTAAATCTTGAAGGTTGTGTGAATATGTCTACAGTTCACCCATCTGTTGGAATGCTTAAGAAGCTTGTTGTCTTAAATCTGAAAGACTGCAGACGGGTTAGGCGTTTTCCTAGCAAACTGGAAATGGATTCTCTTAAGGTTTTGTATCTCTCGGGATTCTTAAATGCCAACCAACTGCCTAAAGCCTTTTGGTCTAGATGCCCTGGTTTCATAAGGAACCAGCAACATCCTCAAAGATCAGTTTCATTGGCAGGTTTACATATGTTAAAGGAACTGGATCTAAGCTACTGCAATTTAGTTCAAGTGCCTGATGGCATTGGAGGCTTATCATGTCTAAAGAAACTAGTCTTGGAAGGGAACAATTTTACTAGCTTGCCTGGAAGTTTGAGTCAACTTTCTAGTCTTATTTCTCTTTTTCTTAATGGTTGCAAGAAGCTGGAAGTGTTGCCCGAACTTCCACATAGCCTAGATTATCTTTATGCATCTGATTGCACCTCCTTAAGAGAAGTGTCGGGATTATCTAAAGGCCCATCCAGGTTTAAGTACAATTGATTTCAAAAATTGTCCAAAGTTGTTAAAGAATGTTACCATTGATCTTGATGGTTGCAAGAAGCTGGAAGTGTTGCCCGAACTTCCACATAGCCTAGATTATCTTTCTGCTTTCCTTGGGTATTTTGGTTTTGAGACTAACAGATGTGAATTCTTCTTGCAAGACAGTTTCTATTCTCGTTTAGATATAGGATATCATGGGAATAGCATTCCAGAGTGGTTTACAAATAGAAGTACGGGGAATCATGTAAAGGTTGAATTACCATCAGATTGGTGTTATGATAAGTATAGGGGATATGGAACTTGTGTTATTTTCAAGTGCAAAAAGCCTTTCAAAGAATTTAATTTAGGATACAAAGTTCATTCCAGGTTCAATTGAGGATTATTTTGAGAAAGAGGTGATAGGTTCATATATGATATGGTTGCATTATACGAAGAGGGATGATAGATGGGGATTGAGGGGATGGGAGAGATGGGAGAAAGCAAAGAATTTTGTAACATTTAGTTTTGAAGAGAATAATGAAGAAGATGTTGTTGAGGTGAAGGAGTGTGGAGTAAGACTAATTTGTGATGAAGATATACAACAAGAAGCAGATTTAAGTATGCTCCAAGGCCTCCCTACTCCAACAACACAACATGCTGTAATGTTAAAGCTTTTTTGTCGGGCACATGATAGTCTTTTAGAGTGGTCGTGATAGTCTTCAATTCATCAATATGACTTTTGTTTATAATGAGTTTTTTATATAGCACACACAAGGTGTTTGTTGAAATGTGTATGAGAAGAAATCGTTGCCTGTTATATTGGCAAACTATTGGTAGCTAATATGTATTGTTGGTTTGATTTTTAAGAACGTATTGCTTTGGGAATAATATCTTTTAAGAAATGAAAAGTGCTTTTTTTTCTGCATTTTATTGCATTTTTTTTTTTTTTTATTAAATACAAATAGGTAATATGAGACATTTGGGAAAAAGAATAACAGAGGAAATAGGTGACATATATGTCATGCTTTTAATGTGTTACTTTATCAGCACAAGTCATCTCGATACCATTCGTCAGTACAAAATTGCACCAAACTTTCTTTGCTTACCAAGAAAACAATGCCTCTTTGTTTTTTTAGTCGACGATTCTCGCTTCTGCTACCTACCAACAAGTTAGCTTCATCTTTGTAAATTTAAGTTAAAATAATGAAAATGATCTACTTTTCCTAGGTGTTTGATAAAATGTATATGAGTTATTACTCCACTTGTTGCTTGTTGAGAAATTCTGATTAACTACACTTTTCACCAATAAAATATCATCTCTACTCACCAAAGTCTCTTCTCGTTGGTTAAATGTGAAAGTGGACACGTACTTTGGGACAATTCAAAGTAGAAATATGGACTTATAAATTGGGACGGGGTAGTAGTTATTACTCATCAACATGTTTGTTAAGAACGTCTTACAGTTTCCTTTATCAATGCCAGCTTGTTTGTTAATAAGACATAGAACAAAGTCATAGGGGTTTGATGTAAACGTGGACGAGGTCGCTGAACACGCCCTTACAGTCAATAATCATTTACATCCTGAACATCATAGTTACAAGACATACAACAAAGTTTCTGACAACCAAAAAGAGTTGATTTACAGTCAGTTTCGGGAGTATATGGTTGTCCACTCCAATCTGAAAGAGTTATGTACCCAGAAAAGTGGTTTTTCGCTACAAAAGAATGAGGGTGATGCTATTCTGATATTGATATATGTCATATCGAAAGAAAGCACATATCGGACTATCTGTTATATCTTCTCGTGACATACCCTGTTATGTTGCCAATAGGTATTGGCATGATCAGGTATCGTGACAACTGTGCTGAAGCAATGGGTTTTTTCAAGGAAAAAGGTCTTATTACCGAAAAAGTTGAAGCATGTCTAAAGCTGCTGGAAGTTGATTCTCTTGAAGTGTTGCCTAGTAAAGTGAAGGGGGATCGATGCAAATCTGTGCTGTTTGATGGTTGCAGACTGGCGTTTAACTTGAAAAAAAATGGAAAAAGAGCGTATGTGGAAAGTCGCGTTAACTTATGCTGCTACTCACTTCAAAGGATTTCACCTTGAGAAACAGCTTAGGAAAGGGGGCGAGTTTTTGACTCATGTTTGGCTACTGATGGTACATTTGGGCATCACAGAGCAGCTCCAGGTTTCTCAAGGTGATGCTAGAGCTAAAATCAGTGTCTTTGAATGCACATAAACGTGAGCCAAACTGGTCACTGTTGGCCAACCCAAACCTGATTAGAACAATTTTACAGTCAACAAAAAGTCCAAAGCAAAGGTCAGAAAAAAAGCACACATTAACCGTGTTTTGTGGACAATGCACTAAAACTATTTAATATGAACTGTGTTTTATCAATTTGAAAGGCAAAAAAAGTCAATTGGTGCTAATATGCTTATTTTTGAGATTAGTAGTAGAAAAAGATGCATGGCATGCTTAACTTTGTTCAAATGATACTTAAATGCATTAGTAGTAGAAAAAAGGTGTAAGATGCCTTCAGTTCTGATATCAATTAAAAAAGAAACAAAAGGTCTACTAATAATATATAGACATACAAAACACTGAGAGTACAAATCAGTTAAACCTTATTCTCTGGGTCACCCATCTATGTATATGGGAAAATTGGTCATCAAAGTAGCAAAATGGCAATTGATCAATCAAAGTAGCCAGAAACCCCACTACATTCCTTGCTACCTTGCGAGGCTCAGATTTTTGCTTCGAAAGAGCTTGCAAGAGTCCCATGTCAGGGCATCACAATGTAAGTTCCATGTCAAGCCAATTTCATGGTTGCTCCATAAAAGCGTCCAACTTTCACCATAAAATCCCACATCCGCTGCAAAAAAAACTAAACCTCGCAAGGTTTGAAAACTTTCTAGCAGACCAGCCCACAAGGAATCTTGCAGAATTCTTTGCCATCTTGTCAAATTCAATTGTCATTTTTGCAAGTTTGACCAACCACCCTATTTTTAATCTAGTTTCCACACTAGTGACAAAATGGTCTTGTCGTGCAACTGGTCAAAACAGAGTTCTTTTTTTGGTAAAAACTGTTTTGCCAAATTTTCAATAGGAAAATAGAGTCTTGCAAGATTAAAAAAATAGACTATGTCGAAACTAATTTAAGTTTTTTAGTTAAATGAATGAGGAAGTTTTATGCATTTAATTTACATTTAGGAAACTACCAATCTGTTTTGACCCATTCGCCCAGTTTTCATTAAGCAGTTTTTATCTTTTATCAGTTAGACACTTAGACGGTTATACATACTTGAGATAAGCATGAGTGCATGACCCAGATCAGAAATTCGTAAGTAAAGGGTTAAAATTGCCATCTTTAAGTTCTGAACAGAAAAATGGGAGGAAAGAGGGGACAAAACAACTAAACAAGCATGGAAGGATTCATACCTGATGCAATATGCTGAGCAAGGTTAAGAATCTTGACATGCTTGTCCTTCCTTAGCTCATGTGGAACCGGGCCAAAAACCATGGTCCCAATCGGTTCACCTTGCTTGTTGACAAGTATAACAGCATTATCATCAAACTTAACCTCACTCCCATCACACCGACCCTTCTGCATGGCAGCTTAGACAACCACACCATACACCACCTGTCCTTTCTTTACTTTTCCGCCTGGTTGGGCTTCCTTCACTGATGCTACTATCGTGTCCCCTAATGAGGCTCCTTTCTTCCCTTTCAAAGCTTGTATGCACATAACTTGTTTTGCCCCTGAGTTGTCCACCACTCTCAAATTGGATCGCATTTGTATGAAAGTCCTTATTTGCTGTAAAAGACACAAATTAAAGAAGCATTTTACAATAAATTAAAATATATAGGTGAAGACATGATTACAATATACTCCGTATAAATTTAACAGATTTTTTTATTTTTATATTAAATAATACAATATGGGAGGTTTCATGCATTAAAAATACAATTGGGTGACTTTCGAACCATTTGATTTGTTACCTTTCAAGTTGAAACTTTTAATTTACCCATTTGGACAATTAGAGAAAAAACAGAACCCAAATCGACCCATTCATGAACAAATGGGTCAAAACTACCATAGGACATAAAAGAGCAGACCTGGGTCACGAGTATTGTAGGGAGTCTCCTGATGTGATCTTAGCATTCCGGACGGGAAATTGTTGAGGCGCCGCAAAAGTGAATGTCCAGCTAGTTTGATTTTGTTTCATGCATACAATAGGCCACAAATCAGATGATGAAAAACTTATTGCAAAAGAGCAAAATGAAACTATGAATGCAGTATCAAGTTTTTTTTTTAAGGAAGTGGCTTATCTTAAAAGAGAAGTTAGTAGACAACCAACCATTTATAACAAAGGCTAAAAGTTTATTCAAGTACGAATTCCGAAGATTGCATCAAAAATAAACCTATTCTCCCTGTGAAAAGCGGGTTAACAAGATCATGCCTTTCTTCCAGGAATGAGAACAATGGAACTAAACCTATTCTCCCTGTAAAAAAGGGATGTATAGATTAGATAGTAGCATAAAACTATGAATCCTGAAGAACTAGAGAGTAACCACATAAAAGTAACCTCAAAAGATTTGAAACAATTTTTGAGACTATAAACACTTAAAATAATCATACATACTGATGCATGCAAGACCTTAACACATTCAATGAATATAAAAACATCTCAAATAAAACGTTAAAGGACAAATGGGACTAAAGTCGGCATATAGTAAATCATACTTTTAACCTGAATTTAGCTTGCACCTGCACAGATGATCACTAGTTTCGCTCTTCGTTTTGCTTTGCCACACAAATTAGCGTGAAACATCATTACAATGACATATTACTTGTGTTGTGCCTACTTCATTTACAAATTACAACTAAACAAAAGTAAGTTTTGGAGTGCTGTTTTGTACATCTTGTTTAGTAAAGACTTAACTAAAAGAACAACACATGTGACACATAACAAGCATGTACCAAGTATCAAGTTATTATGTCAATACAAGAATGTAACCATTTAGTCATTTCTTGTCTACACTAATTTTTTATATAACAAGAGATTTAATTTGTGATTCTCTCCCATGGAATCATAATGCTTCAAAATGACAGCAAGATGATTGTTTTGCTTCTTAAAAAACACGATCCTAAATTTCTATACTCATATTCACACAACTGAGAACTGACTAAGGCATTTCATCCAACACATTTCTACAAAGAGTCATTTGATCGGACAGGTTATGTGCATGAGCAAACAAAAGATGACCACTTTGTTTGAATCAGAAGATAGTGGTGGTTGTTTTGAAAGATATCATGTACGTAATTTTAGAGCTTGGGGGATTGAAAGTGTAACTTATGAAAACTCCATATGAATATGATGCATGTTTTAGAAATTAGCGATGCATATACGTTTAAAAAAATTAGAACGGTACCCGCGCAATGCGGCAGCGGGTACATGTGACTATATTTTGCATTATTCAGTTATTCGGTTACACCTTTAGTTCTCTTTATGCTTTATAAGTAGAGATGGTTAAGCCAAATAAATCTAGTTTGAACAACCAACCTACTTCCTAACAAACTTCCTAACCAACTTGCTTTCTAACCAACTTCCTAACTAACCCTTTCTAACCAATTAATTTTGAAATCCTACCATAATAACCAAGTAAAAGTCTGAATTTTAAGTCTTTCTAATTATAGAATAGTCCCAAATACATTATATGGTAGTAGTACAGATATAGTATCAGTTTGTAACTTTTTTTTTTTTTTTTTATGGTATGATCATTCAAGTTCTCATGGGCTTTTCGGTGTAGTTCAATTTTAGAACTGTCAACACAAAATTAATTTACCGTTGATGCATACAACATGTGGCAATTTTTGTGTGGTCTCCTACCATTTTAACTTTAAGATGCTATTTTACAAGAACCGAACTTGCTTATGGTCAAAAGACATTACTCAATCGGTCAAAGGGTAATGCGTAAATGATTATGTTAATTTTTAGTGAGTACTAGTGTATAAACTTTTCAACTTTCACTGATAAATAAATTTGCGTATTCAGAATTTAATATTGGCGGTGTTTTAGAAAGCATGCAATTGAAATCATTGATAATTTTATTAGAGTATTAAGTTTTAACCATTGAAAGTTATATCAAATGAAGTATTTATCAAACAATATAGTATGATCGACCTTAATTTATGTAAAGGTCTAAATGGTAATATTCAGTTGTCCAGAATGATGCAAGGCTGTCAAGATTACGATCCTACCTGAGATCGTTTTTGTCTTTGCAAGATCGAGATCATAGGATCGGATCGAGATCCTACGATCCTACCAATTTGTCATATTTTGTAAACAAAGGATAAACGAGTCAAACTGTTTTACATTTCAACTCAACGTCAAATATAAATTCATATAATACCCTCTTAAAAATGCCAAAGTTCATATTTCAAACACCAAAGTAATAGTACTAAAACACAAAAAAGTCAAAGTTTCAATCATTACATTAACAATTTACGAAATAAGATTACATAACATGACTCCTAAGCTTCTCAAAATATACAAGCCATCTACATGATTTTAGGCAAACAAACATTCCATAAGTTGCATTTCAAAACATACACTTTGATTAGTTTAATCACACTCAAGTAAAGTAAATTGAACTATTGAATACTTTTAGACTTTTAGTTTTACACTTTTACTACATCAAGTAGCTATCAAGAGATTCAAGGCTATTGTAATTGTAACAATGACACTATTTCCACTAATTATGTGGTTCAAACTTAAAAGCTGCAACTATGAAAAGGTTTACATGATTTAAAGTGTCAAGAAAAAACATCAAATACCTTTAAGTAAATCTCTTCTTTGGGTGATTAGATCATTAAAAGAGGACCAGTAGTTTGTTAATTGGAGTTTTGATTTGGGGAAAAGTAGAAAACTAGTTTTTACGCCTAAGCAAGTGAGATGGACTTAAAAGATAGAAAAAGTGAAAAACATAAAATAACTCGGATCGAGTTTCGATCTTACGATCTTACATTCGATTCCACGATCTTACATACGATCCCACCCAGATACGGTCCTATTCCGATACTACACGATCTTAGCTTGTAAACACGTAAGATCGTACGATCTTACGAATTTACTCGCCATCTTGAAAGCCTTGGAATGATGTACAAAACAATTATCAAATAATCATTCTCATTCAGAATCATATTCATTTAGCATCCTAAAATCATTCAACATCTTTGATTCATTCATCACTAAATTATATTGTTTTATCAAATAACCCTTTGGTCCTTTCTTTGTTTATTTGTTTTAATTTTAAAGGAAATACAAAGTAAGGAGATATGAAGACGGGATCTTAATCATGCATGTGTCACATAATTTCAACAATTTTTTCCAAGTATAATTCACGTGTCATCATTATGTTTTGTTAAAAATCTCATCTTCCATCCTTAGGTCTCACAAAAGTTCAATGTTAGTCCATAATTTCGTCAAATAGAAAGAAAAAGAAAAACTCGTGTAGCCCATTGGACCATTCAAGTTATTCAAATAGGATATCCACGGACCATTTTGCCGCTCTGTATTTAATCTAAATCACACTTTTAATTTTCATATCTATAAAACGAAACATCTCAATGTAATTTACTTGCGAACAATCTAAACATCCAAACACCCCTCATGTAATTCTAAGATCTGAAGTAGCCACTCTTTAAATTAGGAAAGTGATTGACAAACTTTATATTTTTATTGGAATAATTTAATATACAAGCAGTTAAAGTAGATTATACTTAAAGTACAACTGTGTAATGCTTACAATGAAGTGTGTGAATAAAAATTAAAAGTATGCAAATCAATTCTTTTTAAATTAGAAGGACTATAAATGTAAGTTTTGAAGTGAGTAAAAATTCTGTTAAAAAAAACACTACTTTATTGAATTAGTGACTTGACTTGACTTATGCATACTAGGAAATCATACAATTCTTCAACCGACTTGTATTATTTTATTTCAGACGTGATTAGAATTATTGACTTGACTTATGACATTTTCTCCAACCGACTTGTATTATTTAATGTCAGACGTGATTAGAATTATCGATCATTCCATTGTTTTCCATTCACATTTTCTGCTTGCTGCTTAACCAATCAAAAAACTGTAAGTCCTCTCGTCTCTTTCCACTATTCAATTGTTTATTTTCTGATCATGCTTGTTAGTTCATTTCTATGCTAGGAAATCATACATTGTACGTAGTAATTTTAACATTCAGAAAGTGCAAATTTTGTACTGAGATCATGATCTCAAAATGGTTTAAATTACTCAAATGTTTCTTTTATAAACTTTGGAAAATGTAGTATTACAAAAGAAAGCAATACTCAAAAACCTAAACTCTTAAAATTCTTTCTTTTCTAAACTTGCACAAACTGATTGTGGCTGTGGTTTGTTGTTGTTAGATATGCTTAATCCAACTCTTCAAACTTTAATTCTCCATTCCAACATAAACTTTGCCAAACTTTAAACTATTCCAAGTTGAAGTGTTGGACTTCAAATATTGACAGACCACTTGTTTGTTTGCAACCAAGTTCGAGAGGTGGAGTATTCCAATAGGTGGCAAAACGGGCGGGCACGGGCCACGGGTCAAATGGGCTACGGGTTAAACGGGCGCTGGCTAAATGGGCAAGGGACAAACGGGCGCATGTTATACGAATCGTTTTAGAAAATAACCAAAACGACGAAATAAATTCCTTAAACTTAACACCTCAATTATATTTAAAAAATTAAATATATTATATCTACAATTTATTTTTAAAAACAATTGTAATATTACCCGATTGAGTGAAAAGATGTGTTCATTTGTGCATATTTAACTATTAAATAGGCAATATATGCCTATTTCAAAAAAAAGATGTAGACTAAATGTGTCCAAATCTTTTAAAAGTTTGCCCATTTAACTCATTTTTTTTATTTTGATTCTTTGTTTTATTATTTATTTATTTTTTGATAAAACACATTATTAGTTTACAGTAGAGGATTACACATTTATAATGCCGAATGTAACACAAACTACTATCATAACTACTCTAACAATTAGCATATGAGACATGGATTTGCATGGAAATGTTAAACGTACCTAGCTATAAGATATATCAAAGTTTTGATATAGACTTGGTCTATTATTATTATTATTATTATTATTATTATTATTATTATTATTATTATCATCATCATCATCATCATCATCATCATCATCATCATCATCATCATCATCATCAGGTAATATATTAGCTACAATTTTTCGTAGTTAAATCCTTACAATTTTGTGCTATATTATATGGGTCCCTGAGTCCTTTTGTGAGTCTCTGAGTTATTTTTGTGGGTCCCTGAATCCTTCTTATATAATTTTAATGGAGAATTGTAGTCAATTGGCTACAATAATTGTGGCCAAAATATCCCATTATTATTATTATTATTATTATTATTATTATTATTATTACTATTATTATTATTATTATTATTATTATTATTATTTAAAAAAAAACTAATATGATTTACAAGAAATTAGTGGGGAGCCGAGAGACTAACTGGGCCCCCACACCTTTAGATATAGCAAAACCAATCATACTAAAAATATGTGGAGCAGCACGTGCTCCAATGTCCTGAGTTATAGAGAATCGTCAAATACGCTTTAAATACTTACGTGCTTGGTTTAAAATTGCGTTTTGCGATCCGATGCGCTCAAGGTCCCAAAGACCAATGCGTGATGCGTGATGCGAATGCGAGCGCAATTTAGACGCGATGCGTTCAGTATTAAAAAACTAAAAAAAATTATCTACGTGTAGTATATTTTAACCAAGTACCAAGTAAATGCAATAAACTTATGAATAAATCACTAACATATTCAAATTTGGTTAATAATCCATTTCATAAACAACCTAGCTATAATTTGGTGACTCGTGGTTCCGAAATTATGTCATAAACTCGTGGTTCTGAAATTCGTTTATGTCAAAGACTCGTGTTCTATTTCAACTTTCAAGTAAATGAAAACGTCACATATATCACAACTAAATGAATACGCCCCAACTAAACGTGAAGTTAGTGTTTGCTTTCTTATCAATGAAAGTGTACAATGTTTTAACTAGTAGTGCATTGCTGGGTAATACAATCATAAGAACTAAGAAAGGATAGACATGATCCAAGATCATATACTGGTAATCATGAATTTCAAAAATCTAAACATGCATATGTTTTGGTTCTGTATTTCATGTCTAGACCCTTTTGTTTATCAATGATGTTTTGTTAACATGATTTGAAAAATTGATACTTGATAGATCATATGTGCACCTGTTGATAGATCATAACATGATTTAAAAAGTTGATAGCAAAATGCAGGATGCTAAGAGTTTAAGATAAACAAAACAAAACAAAGAAATAAAAATTAGGTAATCTGGATGTAAGGCAAGAATTATTGTCATCTATGTGTGTTTTTATGGACATCATTTACTAAGGTCCTTATTATAATAGTTGGGCTTATAAATAAATGGTTTAATATTTACAAATCAGGCCAAATTCCAAATTGCGCTAATTGCGACTATTGCTAGCATTACACAAAAGCGATAAGTTGCGGTCAATTGCGAGCGCAATCTGGGATGGCATCGCATTAGGTACCATGATGCGAAATTTCAAATGCAATGCAATAATGCGTGCAATTTGTGCAATGATGCGCGCATTTTTAAACCAAGCTTACGTGAAGGTATAACTTTTTTTCCCCTATACTTTGATTTCCTGGCTCCACCACTGACTAGGGTGGATCCAAGTTGCAAGTGGTGGGGGAAAGGCCGCCAATAAACCTTAAGCAGTATTGTCAACTAAGTTGAAAAAATGACTAAATTTATTGAAAAAGTTATACTGTCATCTATCCTCTATCTTGGAAGCAAAAATCAATAATTGAATCTTCATTTCTTTTAATTGTGGAATTTATCAATAGGAAGGTATGGAAAAGAATGGGAAAGAAAGGGTGGATGTGTGGAAGGGAAGGTGGTACTCCATCCGTTCCAAATTTATTGTCTACTTTTTAGTCTTTCTTCTTCAACTTTGTCCTTAAATATTTTTGTGAGTGTTATATAATATTTGATGCAAAATATATAAATAGATTGGGTTTTAAGTTTACTTTTCAATGGTACAATTTTTCATCAAGTATTATATAATATTTTTAGGTAAAGGGGAGTGGTAAATATATTAAAATCCAAAACGTTTAAGTACAAATGGAATGTGGCTGAAGTACCACATTAACCTCAAGCTTAAACAGCTTGATAGACAAAAACCAAGAGCTTATGACATGCCAACAGCTCAAAACAACTCTAGAATCAAAAAATGAACCTAGAATAAGAACTAAGCAAAACAAGCTAACAAACTGCTGCCGTGAATGATGAACTACCATCAGTAGTAGAGTTAGGAAATAAATTAGCCGATCCATCAAACACATTTACAACAAAATCTTCATCACTGCCTTCATCAATAGCCAAAGCAGCAAGTATTATATAATAAAAATGTATATTTATGGTCAAAGTTGAATCAGTCTGACTTTGAAATTTTAAACTGGACAATAATTTTGAGACGGGAGAGTACTAGTTAAGGATAGTGGGAAGTGGACATAGGTGAATAAAATTAACTATCTGTTTGTTTGAGCTCTTTTGGATTTGAGTAATGCAATCATAGAAATAATATTTGTTTTGTGTGTAGGTATAGGATTTAAAAAAATATTTGACACCCTTGCAATGGTGTTTTATGAAATCTCTGTGACTATATGACTTTCTTGACAATTTATGTACCTTTTTCTTGGAAGTTGTATAAACATATGCAAATTCTAATTGTTTTCATATAACATTGTTTTCAATTTGAATGTGAGCCTTAATACCCTATATGTCTTTAATTCATATGAAAATAATCATAAAACATAATGACAATTCTTATCCTCATATACAAAACAAGCAACTTTTTATCTAAAAAAAAAAAAAAAAAAAAAAAAAAAAAAAAAAAAAAAAAATCTCATACTTTTCTTTCAAACTTAAACCAAATCCTAATACCAATCCAACCTATTAATAAAGCAAATGCACATTAAAATTTTTACTTTCAATACATTATTTGATTTAATATTCGGTACATTGCATATAACTATGGTTGCTTTTTCTATAGAGAAAAATTTTGGATTTGTAACATAAATTTTTTTATTTTTTTATTTTTTTTTCTTTTTTTAATGTTGACAGTACTATGTTGCTTTACGTTAATGAGTCTTCAAATCTCAAGTTTTATTTCGCTTCTTCAAACAAAATTATGTTAAAACTTTTACAAATACATTCATATTGTTATTAAGAAATGTGATTTAGAAAGTTCATTGTTTTCTATTTGCCTTATACCGGTTTCAAAAATTGTCACGCAATTGAAGGGATCAGGGGTGCAATCTGAACAAACTGCCACAACAACTTTTGTAATTTCCTATTTTAGTTTATAAGCCCATCTGATCCACCCGACCCGCTGAGCATATTAATTATTTTGTATGTAAGATGTTCACCTTAAGGTAAAAAATTATAAGCTAAGATTTAAACTTTTATTGATCAAGTAATTAGAAGGAAGCTTCCTAGAATGTACACTTAATTTTGAACGCATATTAATATTAATATGATTACATGAAAAAGACATCATCATGTACGTCCTATTTACGTATATTAGTTTAAGACCCGTGTAATATGATGACACTTAATATAGTTTTGTTATAAATGAACTAAAACGTGGAAATTAGACATACGTATTTGCATTTAATCCATGTCAATGGTTAAAGTGAAAAATGAAAAGTTAAGAATGAAACAAGGAAAAAATAAAAAATGAAATGTTAAAATAATTAATTATGAGCAATTTCAATTATTAATACACATATTTTTTAAAAGGGAAAATTGTCTAAAAATACATCGAACTTGCCACCTTTTACTATTGTATGCTAGGAACTTTTTTTTTTTTTTCCCTATTATATGCATAAACTTTCTTAATCATCCTATTGTATGCATAAACTTTCTTAATCACTTTATTGTATGCATCGTTAGTCCTAACTGAGTTAAAATATTTGTATCGTTAGTCCTCATTGACTATAGAGTTAAAATATTTGGATCGTTAGTCCTCATTAAGTTAAAATATTTGCATCGTTAGTCCTCATTGACTATAGAGTTAAAATATTTGCATCGTTACTCCTCATTGATTTAAAATATTTGCATCGTTAGTCCTCATTGATTTAAAATATTTGCATCGTTAGTCCTTATTGACCATTCTTACGTTTTTATGAATTTCATCCGTTTTTATACGTTTTCATCTCTCATGTTTTTATCAAATCTTTTGCCACACTTTTTTTATCAAATATTTTGCCACATTTTTTATTCATTTTCGTTTACGGTTTAGGGTTTAGTGTTTAGGGTTTAGGGCCTAAACCCTAAACCCTATAGAGTTAAAATATTTGCATCGTTAGTGCTCAGTGAGTTAAAATATTTGCATCGTTAGTCCTCATTGACGATTCTTACGTTTTTTTTTCATTTTTCGTCCATTTTTCATACGTTTTCGTCCGTTTTTCTCATGTTTTCATAGTTTTTTTTACCAGCTTTCATCCGTTTTAATACGTTATCATCCCTAAACCCTAAACCCTTCTGATCCGAATTATCAAAAGTGTAAAACATGAACGTTATCCGGAATGATGTTTTACATCAAAACTTGTGAGACTTTAACCTAAACCCTAAACCCTTCTGATCCGAATTATTAGGGTTTAGAGTTTAAACCCTAAACCCTAAACTCTAAACTTTAAACCCTAAACGAAAATGAATAAAAATGTGGCAAAATATTTGATAAAAAAAGTGTGGCAAAAGATTTGATAAAAACATGAGAGATGAAAACGTATAAAAATGGACGAAACTGTTAAAAACGTAAGAATGGTCAATGAGGACTGACGATGCAAATATTTTAACTCAATGAGGACTAACAATGAAAATATTTTAACTCTATACGGTTTAGGGTTTAGTGTTTAGGGTTTAGGCGCTAAACCCTAATAAACCCTAAACCCTAAATGAAAATGAATAAAAATGTGGCAAAATATTTGATAAAAAAAGTGTGGCAAAAGATTTGATAAAAACGTATAAAAACGGATGAAACTGATAAAAACGTAAGAATGGTCAATGAGGACTAACGATGCAAATATTTTTATTCAATGAAGACTAACGATGCAAATATTTTAACTCAATGAGGACTAACGATGCAAATATTTTAACTCTATAGTCAATGAGGACTAACGATGCAAATATTTTAACTCAATGAGGACTAACGATGCAAATATTTTAACTCTATAGTCAATGAGGACTAACGATGCAATTATTTTAACTAAGTTAGGACTAACGATGCATACAATAGTGTGATTAAGAAATTTTATGCATACAATAAGATGATTAAGAAAGTTTATGCATACAATAGGAAATAAAAAGTTCATAGCATACAATAGTAAAAAGTGGCAAGTTCAATTTATTTTTAGACAATTTTCCCTTTTTAAAAGGAAACTATTAATACACATCGAAAACTAGGTTGACTCGGCCGCTTCAAACCCGGCGGGTTGACCCAGTTTAATTTGACCGGTTTTTTTCAACCCAACCCGTCGAGTTGACCCGGTTTATATTGACCCATTTTTTCGATTGGAACCGTTCAACCGGTTGAACCACCCAGGTCGAACCGGATTTCAAAATATTATATTTAATCCCCAAATCCTCAAACTTTTATTAATTTTTGTTTATAACCTATAAACTTTTTTTTATCACTAAAACCATCTGCCCCTATAAAATCTCATTGCTATGCACGGGTACTCGTTTTATTTTTTATAATGTCGTGAAGTAAGAGCAAAAATTTTAATAGAAATGGGTTGAAAGAGATTTACATGTAGATGATTCATGCATATTAGAAAGATCCACTTCCATGTTCCATACGCCAGATTTTATGTTAATTCAAACTTAAAAAGAATGTCACATAATAAATTTTCATCATCTGACGAAAATTTTCTTATCCTGCTCTTTTTTGTTCAATTTCTTATCTTTCAAGACTATTAATTGGTCATCATAAATTATTTAATTGTCTTTGCAAGACTCATAAAAAAATGTTTATATCATGGTAGTGGACATGTTTAGTCCTTGTGTTGTGTCCACATATGCTTCTTAGTTGTCAGAAATATAAAATGTTAGTCTATAATTTTGTCAAAGAAAAAAAATGAACACACTTGTAGCCATTCCGTGCACCATTGAAGCTTAAAAAAACCTGTTATATTTATTACTACCGATATTTATGTCATTTTATTTTAATAAAAACACCTTTAATGTCTATTTCTATTAGAAATGAAGTTGAAAGTCAATTAATCCAAACACTTTTTGCTTACAAAAGTTTCTCTTTGCTCTTCAAAAACTTTTAAGAGCTGAACTTGCGTTTATTAATACCATTTGCATGACTTAAATTGTGATTTGATAGTAGAAATCTAACTTGAGCTCCCATTTATTAATTATCCTCTGCTTTTTAATCCATTGGAAAATCAGAAAGTCATCATCGGAAAATCAATAAGTTTTGGAACGTATATACGTATTTGCTTCTTTACTTTTTACACTCATCCACCAAACCACCTACCATATTGATTGTTTTCAAGGTGAGATTGATTTCTTTATTCATTAAGTAATTAGGAGGAAGTTTACTAGGAAATAGACTTAATTGTCTTCGTTTGCTAATCTGATTATATAAAAGAAACGTCATTTATGCAGGTCCTACTTAAAAATATATTAAGACTACGATTGGCCATCATAAGTTATTTAATTGTTTTTGCAAGGCTCGTAAAGACGTGTTTAACTTTGTCAACAACGAAAAAACTCGTACACATCTAGCCCATTGCAACATTAGAGCTAAATAAAGCTGTTAACTTTATTTAAACCGATCATTTATCATTTATTATAAACCAAACACTCTTATTGCTCATTTCTATAAATTTAAACATAGATCTAATTTAAACCAAACATCTAGCCCATTGCAACATTAGATCTAATTTATAAGAGTTGAGAAGGTGTGCTTACAAAAGTTTCTTTCTTTGCATTACTTATATGAGTTGAGTTATTTCAAAAACCATACTTTACTCACATACCAAGGGACAAATATGGACCATTGATTTACTTTTGATCAATGGTTGAGATCAAAACAGATACTACTACTAAAAAATACGGAGGGGCAATTAAGTAAAATCACACATCCAACAAACACCACTAACGCATTTCATTTCCTCACAAGATCGCTCACCAAACACACACTAAAAACACACACTACTCACGCATATTCAAACCGATCAAAATCAAACCCTAGAAAACACCAGATCTACCAAAATCTCACCGGAAAAAATGGCGGAAAGCGGCGGAGATGATATAGCACAGAAAATGACGGAGAAAAAGAAGAACAAAAATACGGTTAAAAAACCGATTAAAGGTATACTTATACATTTCAAACAACAAATTTACTATCTCTTACTATCATATATGTTTTAAATATTGATGCGTACTATGCATAGAGAGTATACTGAAGATGTTATGATTTTACATTGATTATTGAATGTTTATGCAAGTTATTGTGATTCTGTGAAGAAATAAGTAACTAGAAATTAGGTTTTCAAAGTTAACATACTAAATAAGTGGATATTGAAATAAAAAAAACAGATTAGAAGAATTTACTCAAGGCGTCTTAGGCTTAGCCGCAGAAGAAGGAAAAGCCGAAGGCATCTTCTGCGGCTAAGCCACAGAAGACGCCTTCGGCTATGCCAAAGGCGTTCGTTGTGGCTAAGCCGCAGAAGAAGGCATTGGCTGCGGCTAAACCGCAGAAGAAGGAAATGCCGAAGGCATCTTCTGCAGCTAAGCCGCAGAAGACGCCTTCGGCTATGCCAAAGGTGTTGGCTGCGGCTAAGCCGCAGAAGACGCCTTTGGCTTAAATGAAAACACATTTGGCATACACAAAGGCATAGGATGCGGCATATATGTAAATGCCTTTGGCATACACAAACACTACGACTTTGGAATAGAAAAAGCCATAGGATGCTGCTTAGTCTGCATTTTATCACATATGATATATCAAAAATATTCACCTATAAATAGATTAAGTTGATATTGAATGCATTTTATCACATATGATATTGAAAAAAAACACTTGTCTTAACTGCAGTGATAGCCTTCGGCTGGCTTTGCCGAAGGCTATCAATGCAGCTAAGCCTTCGGAAAAAAAACTGATAATGTATCTTAATTGGTCTACTTGAACATAATTACTAAACATGCGTGTTTTAAAAATGTACATAAAGGTAAAGCAAACGAAACAGATGAGGTGGAAAAAGTAATAACAACATTGTCGTTCTTAAAGTCATCCGCAAAAAAAAGACAAACTGCAAAAGGTATATTTTAAATGCTTTATCATATATGATATTTCATTTTTTTTTTCAAATAACATGCTTTATCACATATGATACTTGATTTTATTTGTATTTGTTATTAGTTTATCACATGTGATAAAATTTTAATATTTTTTTGCAGTACATATACAAGATGTAGAAGACATGGAAATAGAAAGGGAGGAAGATGATAACAACAAAAAGAATCCAGAGCCAAAAAAGAAGGAAATAAAAAAAGAAGTTGTTCAAAGAGAAAAAAAGAGATATGTGAAGACAAAGTGTACGACAAGAGGGCGTGCACAGAAAACAAAAAAAGAAGCAGCAAAACCTGCTACATCTTCTAAGAGTTTGAAAAGGCAAAACACTAAAAAAACAAATGAAGAAGCAGAAAGTAGTCAAGAGCGTGAAGAGGAGGAGGAGGAAGGAAGCGAAACACAGGAGGAAGAGAAAAACAGAACAAAAAAGAGAAAAATAGAAATTAAAGAAAAACAAGATGATGCAGACGAAGATAATGAGGATGAGGAGGAGAAGGAAAGCAAGGTTGTCAAGGCCAAAAAGGAAAAACCGAAAAAAGAAAAACAAAGAAAAGCAACCAAAAAGGTGATACACCCAACCTGCATTACAAGGTCATCACCGAAAGCCATGTCTGATGACATGGCTGGTTTAACAGAACTAAGAAAGAAATGTCTCAGAGATATTGGTTTCGAGAGATACATAAACTTCCCGATAACTGAACTTCCAAGTGCTTTGATATACCACGTGCTTGATAAATTCCATCCACCAAGCATGGAATTGAGATTAGAGAAGGGCTCAATAAAGGTAACAAGACAAAAAATCAATGACATGCTTGGTGTGCCAATGGGAGCAAACAAATTAGAAGAGCTAGAAGAAAGAGATCATGACGATCTTTTCATCAAACAATGGGAAAAACAATACTCTCAACTGAACAAAATCACACCAGCTGCAATATCAACGGAGATATCTAGCACATTCAATGCTGATTTCATCTTCACAATAAACTTCTTGACACTCTTTGCTAGCACGATGGGAAAAGTTGATAATGGTGCAAAGGTGTTTAAGACAGTGTTAAAACATGTCAAAGAAAGTGATGAAATTTCAGATATTGACTGGTGTGGATACATAATGGATTGCTTAGAAACAAGTAAGCAGAATTGGGAAAAGGTGAAGATTGGTGACTACTTTTATGGGCCAGCAACCTTCCTCTGCGTAAGTTGTTCTACATGTTTCTATACATTTATCAAATGTGATTCAATACTATACTAATATTACAATCTAACACAAATTGATTTTTTGTATGAAAAAGCTGTTGTACTTGGACTCAACAAACTTCCCAGCATTTCAAGTTATGCGTCATCGTCCAGCACTGAGAAATTGGAACACGCAAGCAATGAGGAAGAGGATTGGGATGGAAATGAAGGAAGAATGCATGGGGAAGCTTGATCATCACAAAGAATTTGATACAGACGAAGAGCAAACAGGTCTCAATTTATACAAGGGAAATGATGTGTACAATGAGCCATTGCCACCAAAGAGACCAGAAACCATAGAGGTTAATTTTACCTTATATTTTGATTGCTATATAAATTGATTGTGTTATAAATTGCAGCATAGCCTTCGGCTATAGCCGAAGGTTATGCCTGCGGCTTAGCCACAGTCAATGCCTTTGCCTAAAGACGCCTTGAATAAATGATTTTAAAAAAACATGTGAATTATCATATATGATAAACCTATTAAAAATACAAAAGAAAATCAAGTATCATATATGATATAACAATTGATTTGAAAAAACATGTGAATTATCATATATGATAAACCTATAAAAAATACAAAAGAAAATCAAGTATCATATATGATATAACAAATGATTTGAAAAAACATGTGGATTATCATATATGATACTCCAAACGTTTTTGTAAAATAAAAAATATCACATATGATTTTAAATATAGATTAAAAAAACTAATACATATTACTAATTTTACAGGAGTTTATTGAAAGAATAGAAGAGAAGTTTGAAATCATAATAGATGAAAGGAAACAGCTAGCTGAGACGATGAGGGAGGGTATGATTAAGTTCAAAGGAGACAAGCAGTTGTTAGGCTTATGTAAAAGATACAAATCAATGTTCAAAGAGATAGATATTTATATTGATGAAGGAAAAGAAGAAAATAGTGAAGAAAGCAACACTGATGATGGAGACACTGATGATGATAGAAGTGATGATGGAAGTGATCATGGAAGTGAAGATGACGATGAGAAAGATAAGGAAGATAAATCTAAAGATAAAAAAGAAGAAAATGTCAGTGATAATACAGATGAAAGTGGGAGTGAAGAAGAGAATGGAAGTGACGAAGAGAGTGGGATTGAAAATGAAGAACGTGAGAAGAAAAATACAATGCAAAAGGAAGAAAAGAGTGAAGAAGAGAGTGGCAGTGAAGAAGAGAGTGAGACTAAAGATGAAAAGAAAACAGGTGTTGAACAAGAAAAAATAGAGGAAAAAGAACATAGGGAAGAAGAGGATAAGATGGAAACAGAATTGGAGACGAAAAAACAAGTTCCGGTTGAGAAGGAAACAGAAGTGGAAAAGGAGATAGAAAAACCAGTTGAGAAGTTAAAGGGAAGCCCAATTGATTCTTTAGAGACACTAAAAAAACCGGGCATCAATCAAGAGAATCCAAACAAGATTTTGGAAAAAGAACAACCATCATCTATGACAGGAGGAGATGACCTAGATGCCTATTTCGCTGTGGATGATAATTATGAAGCCTTTATGAGTCAAGCACAAGAAAATTTGGAAAAGATTAATCAATCACAACAGAAATCGACAAAAACCACAGCAAGAAAATCCACCTCACCACAACAAAAAATGACAACAAGAAGAATGAAATCAATTTCACCGCCAACTTTCAGTCTTGGTATAAGCCCAGTTAGCAACAAACCTGAACTTCAAACTGACACGGTAGCAAAAGAAAAAACACCAATGATTGAAAAAGCGGCTGCAATTGAAACACCAAAGAATCCAAAAAGGACGAGAAATCAAGTTGCTGAAGAAGCTAAAGAGGAAGAAGAGCGACTTGAAAAAAGAGCCAAAAAGCCTTCAAGATATCTGGTTTCACCATATATGAACAAGAAAACTGTCATAAATACACCATCTCAGCCAAATGAATTGACGGTAACCAATGCTCTATTCTCCATGCAAGGAAATCCATAGTAAGCATGCTTTATACTATTAAAGAATCAAATGAATAAAAAGTCTGAAATTGTGCTAAAAATATATCTAACTATGCTTTTATCTATTTGTGTAGCGAATTTATATTTCAAACAGAATGGGCATGGGGCACAGCAACCCTCAGAGACAACATGCAAACACTAGCACCACAATTAAAAGTGGCCTCTAGCGTAATCGACAGCTTTGCTTGTATTTTAAGCTATGAAGAAACAATCAACAACAGAGGAGGAAAGATCAAACAGTATTTTCACACGAGAATACTTGTAAGTTACCTAAAAAATTACTACCTCCGTCCCATTTAAAGTGTCCACTTTCATAATGCACAAAGTTTTAGGAGATTCCACTAACTAATCTCTCCACCAATCAAATATTATTTTTACCCACTAAACTCTCATTTTATTGGTTGGAAGGTACAAGTGGACACTTTAAATGGGACATGCAAAGATTCCATTGTGGACACTTTAAATGGGACGGAGGGAGTAGAACTTAATTGCTAAAATCTTAAATTTGTTTCTTTAACATATGTTGATTTATAAAAACAGACAACACAAATAGTGCAAGCAAAAAAGGAAGATGAAGAGAAGTAGTATGAAGAGTTTTGTAAAAACTTGACAACCGTGTTTAAAGTCAATCCAGAAGATAAATCAATGGATCATGTGGAATTGGTAAAAAAATAATTTGACTTATTATGAAAAAAGTTTTACTTGTATTAAAATGAATCTGATTGTTCTTAATCTATTTATACAGGCATTCTTCCCAATAATTGCACATGAACACTTTTATCTGGTTGTTTTCAATCTAGTCAAAGGTACTTCTGTCATCCTTGACAACTCCAACTCAGGGGCAACGTATGAATCAAAATACTCGAAAGAATGTGATATTCTAGTAAGTAATTACAGATTATGCTCAAGTAACGACGCGTACTGATTTATTATTGTGTTTTCACTATCACATATATGGGGAAAAAAGTATCACATGTGATTTAACAAATGATTTGAAAAAAACATGTGAATTATCATATATGATAAACCTATAAAAAATACAAAAGAAAATCAAGTATCATATATGATACAACAAATGATTTGAAAAAACATGTGAATTATCATAAATGATAAACATTTAAAAAATACAAAAGAAAGTCAAGTATCATATATGATATAAAAAATAAAAACAATGTGATGTTCTGGTAAGTGATTAGATATTATAAATTTACATTGAAGGGTCTTATTCGGCTTAGCTGTAACTGAAGGCGTCTTCTGCGGCAAAGCCGCAGAAAACGCCTTCGGCATATGAGATAATGAATTGTCTTTGTTAAAATGAATTTTCTATTTTGTGTAGAAAAAACCGTTTTCAAGATATCTGGAATCCCACAAGCATAAAAAAGCATCTGACATAGCGAAAAAAAGACAACAGTGATGAAGCTAAAGTGGGGAACAACACAGAATGTCATTGATTGTGGTATTTTCATAATGATGCATATGGAGCACTATGGTGGAGAAACTTTGAAGAACTGGAACTTTGAATTTCCAAAAGAAGGAAAAGCTCAGGAGATGGAGATAATAAGAATGAGAATCAAGTATGCAGCGAAGATGTTAACGCATGAACTGAACAATCACCGAGAAATGATAAATGAAGAAGCACTTGAGTTTGCAAAGAAACACACAAACAAGGAAGAGTTGAAGAAGTTGATAAGAGAAGAGATTGGAAACAAGAAGGAAGAGCAGAAAAAGGAGCATGTTGCAAGTGCAAAATGATGGAAAAGTTTAGCAGTTAGTGGTGGAAAATTCAGAAGTAGGACTAACAACACAAAGAATAGAAGGACGGGGGCGTACAGAATCTTTTTGGGGCAACTAATGCAGATTAAGATCTAATTTCTTTAGACTTTATTATGTAATATCGTATGCCATATAATATGGCTTAAACATGTTAAAACAATGTCTTATTTCGTATGTCGTATGCTAGAATATCACAAGACAGTTTAAATTTCCAGGTAGGATAATGGTTTAACTTTCCAAGTACTACGTTGCCATCATTTGTCAAGAAATGAAAATGGCGAAACATTTCTGGATGTGATTTTGAATGTCTTGTTTAAGTTTTTATTGCACAAATTGATAAATCAATTCTAATGGCTGTTGTTTATCGAAAGTCGACTCTATTTTATAGCACACTGCAAAAAAAAGTATCATACATAAATATCATATATGATAATACACTTAAAAAATTTGCTTCAGAATTTTATCATATGTGATAACTAAAACGAAAGAAACAAAAACACTTGAACACAATCATAATATACTCTTCTTTATAAGTTATCATATATGATAAATCAAAATGGAAAAAACCAAGTGTAAAATCATATATTGTAACACCCCCAATTCATGATGCAGCGGAATTCAACTTGGGTGTTACTCGACGGCACAACAGTCATAATAATAGAAAACGATCTCTAACCGAGTCGTAATAAAAAGAGTTGTCATTCATATTTATTCAAATATATCAGAGTTTACATAGTAAGGTCCCAAAAGGTTCCATTATTTCAAAACACATCAATATAAAGTCTATGAAGTTTTATCGAATGACATAATAGTTTATAGCCTTCTTCCTTCGGTACGTGCCCTTCCGCTCCATTCTTGATTATCATGGACCTGAAATACATGCTTAAGAGGTCAACACAAAGGTTGAGTGAAATTCATAGAGTTTGTTTAACGGTTGAACACAATATGTTGGTAGTAAGAGTTAACTAGACTCATACTTATGTTAGAAAACAAAACAGTTATTATTATATACTAAGCTCATGCAACCAAGACGTTAACGGGTACCAATATCAATCGGCGGTTTTGTTGCCCCGGTAAGTACTTTGCCGTCATACTTAATGTTTCAAATATAGTGCATTTGTTGAACTAATCTGCTCAAACAAATGGGATTCGTCAATCCCAATAAGCCTATTCATAATACTCACGCTCACTAATACTAGTGATTTAATGGTTCATGATAGGGGCCTAGGATTGGCAAGGTAGGTACTTAGTAATAATAAAACAATCAGGCAGCATACAGTTCAAAGCATTGTGTTCGGTTTAAAAGTAGCATGTATTCCCCCCAAGGGTTTGTAAAACATTGAAGTAATGTAAAGTGGGGCTATGAACTCACCTTAAGTACGATAGCAAGTAATGAAGGTGATGGTTGGATCGTGTAGGTTTCTACGAGCAACCTATAATAGAATGTTGCGACTTAGGATTTGTGTAAAGAATATAACGGAGTGCCTATATATATATATCTTGCATTTAGTCCATGATGTGGTATGATGTATATTGTATGTCTTTGAAAGAAAAGATTCATGAACATGTATGTTTTGTATATCGTTTACTACCGTTTGGGCTGACATATTTCAGAAGTCATGTTAGTAAGCGTTCGAGGAGCCAGCACACTTTAACTCGTAAATCCACAACTCATCTCGACGGCTTACATAATGAACTCCTCACATGAGGCTCCCTACTATTGTAGTAGTTGATAAAATATATAGATATAAGTTTTGATCCGAAAAGTTACATGTCCGATATTTGGATAAACTTAGGAAAGTTTATTTAGTACATGAAGATTGTTATTAGGGGTAGTTTCGTAAGTCTTGAATGACCATTTTCTCTTGGTAAAATCTCATGGTTTCCTTTTAAGTGAAGTAGATCCAAATTGTTTGTTCAATATATCGCCAATTCCATTGTTTCATGTTTACGCCTATGTAAGTTGGTATGGTCATTTCGTCATGGCCTAGCCATGACCTTTGGTCCTTGTTCCATGGTCATGAGACACAACCTTGGCTCTAGCCATGGTGGTGGTCTTGATTATAGGTCATAAGACTTCTTGTTCCTTTTAAAGTATAACCATAATATAGTGACTTATATATATGTAAATAGCTGTTAAGAAACTGAGAAATATCTCACTCAGAAAGCGTTTTCAAGGCTCGAGCCTCTTTTTTCCTGAATGAAAACGTGATTCTGGACAACTTTCGTGTTTTAACTTTTTCATGAATCGGACCAGAAAGGCCTCTTTTTGCGTGTTTTAGGTTCTGTCACAGAAACTTTTAGGCAGTTTTGCCGGAAATCTTGGTAACTTCAAATCGCCATAACTTTTGACTCGTTTACTCTTTTTAGGTGGTTCAAATTGCTATGGTTTCCTTGTTAAGTCCTCTAATGTAATATGTAATAATCCAATAACATAATTTTTCCATTTTGATCAGGTTATACCAAGAAATTCACTAGTTTGTTTGTTTTAGTAACTTAACTTAACAATCCATTATAACAACATCTTTTACTCATTTTTATACATCATGGACATAAATACAACACATAATATAGCAAGAATAACATGTAAATGATATGAACATGATTAATTAACAAGAAGCATGTTAGATATAGGCTTACAACTTTTGGCTTTCTAATTAAAGAAAGGAGTAACAAGTAAGGAAATGGACTTTGATAGACTTGCTTCAACCCTTTTTCACTTCATGCAACCTTTCTACCCTTGGTATTCTTGAATGATGGATGATGAAGATTGAGGTGAATTGAGTGGATTTAAACTCAAGAGAAATCACCAAGTATACTAGGGTTATGGAAGTGTTTTGGTAACTTATGATCAAACTAGGGTTTCTACTTGAACTTGCACTTGATCCTTGCTATAACTTTGAAAGAAATTAACTAAGTGTGAGATGGTTTTGGGGTGTGAGATGGACGGCACAAGAGGGAGGGAAGGGGGCTTTTATAGCTCAATGAGGAGGTTACATTTCATGACTAGTCAAAGCTTTCTAAACAAGCTTCAACACATGTAACACATCCAAGATCACTTAGCCTAGGATCAAGCCACACAAGGGATGACTCCCCCCCCCCCTTATGGCGGTTCACAAGGGATAAGGGGGTGAGGTGGCTTGGCTTGATAATATCCTAAGTTATTTGGATGAAACTTGACTCCGGGAAATGCCAGCCGTAAATGATTAGGCCTCAAAACGTAAAACCGGGTGTCGTAAAATTATGAAACTTCAAAGTATTGTTAGACATGTCCATATGTCCCATAATAAAATATAAAATGAGTGGTAGGTTCCATTTGGGTGGTAAACCCTGCTAAAAACTGGAAACACGGGTCTAAAACGCGTAATACGTAAACTGTATGAATATTGCGTAAAATTGAGAAAAGTAAAATGTTACTTTTCTAATATTATATAAATGATTTAAAATGATTTATAATGTCTAGACTGGGCTCAGTCTAGTGTCGGTTGGTATTAAATGTCTTTTAGACATCAAACCGTAAGCCTAAAAATCACGAAATGACTTGTAAAATCAAGGAATGATTTTTGGTCAATGGAGGAGGGAAAAATATGTTGACTTATTATAATAAGTTGAAAACTCAAATCATTTTAAAAACGCGGTGCAGGTATAGGCTAGGGTTACGGCTGAGTAAAAACGCTTAAAACTGAAAATTCCAGTTTTTCACGGCCGAGGTTTATTCTGATCATATTTTTCTCAGTCATGATTTATTCTCAAATAAATCATGAGTGTGTCAAACATTTTTCTGATGTGGGGTCACCTGACGGGGTCAAATTTCGTTGTGCGTAGAATTTCTGGATGACGTTTTACCCTAAAACGTGTAATTCCTTAATAACTTTCACGAAAATGATCTGACGAATGTCAAACATTTAATTTGTCATGGAAATGATTTATCACTTGAGAATATGAAATAACAATCAACTTTCTGGAAAATTTCGGGGAAAATGAATAGTAAAATGAATAGTAAAATTTTCCGGGAATAGTAATTAAACTGAATTTGCGAATTGTTACAGTCTCCACCCCATATGAGAGCTCCGTCCCGGAGATCAATTTGCGTTGGGAGTAGAAGCTTCGTTGGTAAAAAGATGTGGGTATTTCTTACGTATCTGGTCCTCTCGTTCCCATGTGTATTCAGGACCACGTCGTGAGTTCCAACGAACTTTGACAATTGGAATACGGCTTTGCTTGAGTTGTTTGACCTCTCGGTCCATGATTTCTACGGGTTCCTCAATAAATTGAAGATCATCATTGAGTTGAATTTCATCGAGTGGAATCACGAGTGATTCATCTGATAAGCATTTCTTTAGGTTAGATACATGGAAAGTGGGGTGTACACTACTGAGTTCTGATGGAAGCTCAAGTCTGTACGCCACAGGGCCAACCCTGGCTAGGATTTTGAATGGTCCGATGTATCTTGGGTTTAGTTTTCCTCGTTTGCCGAATCGTATCAAGCCTTTCCAAGGTGATACCTTTAGCATAACCCTATCTCCGACTTGGAATTCTAGGGGTCTGCGTCGTGTGTCGGCATAACTTTTCTGTCGATCTCTTGCGGCTTGTAGTCGATTTTTGATTTGTACAATTTTATCCGTTGTTTCACGGATGAGTTCTGGTCCAGTGAGTTAAACTTCTCCCACTTCAGCCCAACAAGCAGGTGAACGACACTTTCGACCATAAAGTGCTTCAAATGGAGCTGCTTGAATACTTGCATGATAGCTGTTGTTGTAGGAAAATTCGACTAATGGTAGATGAGTATCCCATCCTTTTCCAAAATCTATTATACAAGCTCGAAGCATGTCTTCAAGAGTTTGGATGGTTCGTTCACTCTGACCATCGGTCTGAGGATGATACGCTGTACTCATGTCTAGATTTGTTCCAAAGGCGTCTTGGAGTGACTGCCAGAAATTGGAAGTAAATCTACCATCTCTGTCGGATATGATGGATATTGGTGCACCATGTCTTGAGACTATTTCTTTGACGTACAGTCGGGTTAGTTGTTCCATTTTGTAAGTCTCTTTGATTGGTATAAAGTGTGCGGATTTTGTGAGACGATCAACTATGACCCAGATGGAGTCATAACCGCTTGATGTCTTTGGGAGCTTGGTAATGAAGTCCATAGTAATTCTTTCCCATTTCCAAGTAGGAATCTCTGGCTGTTGCAATGGACCGGATGGTTTTTGATGTTCGGCTTTTACTTTGGAGCAGGTAAGACATTTGCTAACGTATGTTGCAATGTCGGCTTTCATGTTCGGCCACCAATAGAGTAACTTAAGATCATGATACATCTTATCAGATCCTGGATGTATGGAGTATTTAGACTTGTGTGATTCATGCATGATCAAGTCTCGTAGGCCACCATAAAGTGGTAACCAACTTCGACCTTGGAAGCATAGAGTTCCATCTGAACGGGTTTCAAATTTCTTTTGTATCATGCCATCCAACTTTTCCTTTTGGATGTCTTCTTGTTTCACCGCCTCAGTTTGAGCGTGAAGGATTTGAGTAGGAAAGTTTGAATTTATGGTTAAAACTAAGGCTCGGACTCGCAGTGGTTTAACCCGTTCCTTTCGGCTCAGGGCGTCGGCTACTACGTTTGCCTTTCCTGGGTGGTAACGAATGTCGCAGTCATAATCACTTAGTAATTCCAACCAACGACGTTGTCTCATGTTTAGTTCTTTTTGGTTCAAAATGTGTTGTAGACTTTTATGATCGGTGTACACAGTACATCTAGTACCGTATAGATAGTGTCTCCAGATTTTTAGTGCAAAGACCACAGCTCCTAACTCTAAGTCATGAGTGGTGTAATTTTCCTCATGAACCTTGAGTTGTCTTGATGCATAAGCCATGACCTTATCGCGTTGCATTAACACGGCACCTAACCCTTGGTGCGAAGCATCACAATAGACTACAAAATCTTCTATCCCATCTGGCAATGCTAGGATAGGAGCACTACAAAGTTTCTGTTTGTGGGTTTGGAAAGCTTTTTCTTCGTTTTCATCCCACACGTATTTCTTGTCTTTCTGAGTTAGCTTAGTCAAAGACTTTGCTATTGAGGAAAATCCTTCAATAAACCTTCGGTAATACCCAGCTAGACCCAGAAATTGACGAATTTCTGTAGGTGTGGTAGGTGTTGGCCAATTTTTGATAGCTTCAATTTTAGCGGGATCGACATGTAAACCGGTCTTGTCAATCACATGCCCAAGGAATTGTACGGATTGAATCCAAAATTCACATTTGGAAAACTTTGCATACAATTTCTCTTCCTTGAGTAGTCCTAAAATTGTTCTCAGATGTTCTTTGTGTTCCTCTTCGTTTTTGGAATATATGAGAATGTCGTCTATGAATACGATCACGAATTTGTCCAAATATGGTTTACACACCCGATTCATAAGATCCATGAATACTGCCGGTGCATTTGTTAACCCAAATGGCATCACTTGGAATTCATGGTGACCATATCGTGTCCTAAAGGCTGTTTTTAGAATGTCTTCATCACGAACTCTAACTTGATGGTAACCTGATCGTAGGTCAATTTTTGAGTAATAGGTTGAACCTTGCAATTGATCGAATAAGTCATCAATTCTTGGTAGTGGGTATCGATTCTTTATGGTTAATTTGTTTAGTTCACGGTAGTCAATACACATTCGTAATGACCCATCTTTCTTTTTCACGAATAACACTGGAGCTCCCCAAGGTGAGGAACTGGGTCGAATAAATCCCTTGTCCGAAAGTTCTTGTAATTGATTTGATAGCTCTTGCATCTCTGAAGGTGCTAGCCGGTATGGTGCGCGGGCAACTGGCGCCGCTCCTGGTATTAAATCAATTCTGAACTCTATTTGACGATTTGGTGGTAGTCCGGGTAAATCTTCGGGAAAGACTTCAGGAAACTCACGGGCAATAGGAACATCTTCGAGACGTTTTTCATCGGATTTTTTTTTGGTTACGTGGGCTAAGAAAGCATAACATCCTTTCTCAATGTACTTCATGGTTTTGATACATGAGATGATGTTTATTCGAGTTCCACTTTGATCACCACGAATGATCAAAGTTTCATTGTCACATGGAATGTGCACAACTCTTTCACCACAAATAATGTTAGCTTGATGTTTAGACAACCAATCCATGCCAATAACAACATCAAAACTTCCGTGTTCGATTGGCATAAGATTGATGTTAAAGGGGTGGTCTAAGAGATTAAGGGTACAGTTTGGGATTACGGTATTGGTATTTACTAAGTCACCGGTAGCAAGTTCAATACTATAACTAGTGGTTAAAGTGATTGATGGAATATCAAGTAAAGGCGCAATTCTAGTAGATATAAAGCTCATATCAGCACTAGAATCGAATAAGACTTTAACAGGAATGTTATTGAGTAAGAACGTACCGGTAACCACGTTCGGGTCCTGGTGTGGTTCTCCATTTCCCATGACATAGGCTCTACCATGAGCACCTCCGCCTTGGGGTCCTTGGTTTTGAGGACAGTTGTTCTTGTAGTGTCCCCTTTCACCATACCCAAAACATGTAACTATGGGCTGTGTGTTAGCCCCAGTAGCTATACCCTTGCCTCTACAATCCTTGGCAAGATGTCCGGGCATTTGGCACTTGTTGCATTTGGCCGGGCAAGGACCTTCATGATGGTAATTGCACTTGGTACATTGTGGTAGATTACCAACGTACTTACCACCAGCTGGTGCAGCAACATAAGCCGTCGCGGCTTCTTGTCTCTTGTTCTGCTGATTGTGATGGTTGTTGTTTCGGGTTTGGTTGTTGTTGTTGTTGTTGTTGTTGTTATTCCCACGGTTACCATCCCATGGTCGCTTGTTGTTGTTGTTGTTACGGTAGTTGGAATTGTTGGGGTTGTTGGCATTGCTGTTGTTGGTGTTGTTGGTGTTGTTGGGGTTGTTTTGCTTTCGGGTTTCCGACATACGTACCACTTGATCCATGAGGCTACGGGACATCCGCATAGCCTCATCAAGTTCCTTGGGATTTGCCGAAGTCACATTCCCTTGTATGCTTGATGGAAGTCCCCAGATATACCTTTCTAACAATTTTTCCTTTGTGGAAACCATTGTTGGACAAAGTATCCTCAATTCCTGGAATCGACGATTGTAGGTTATGATATCATTACCCCTAACCGTATGATCCCCGAATTCAACCTCCAGCTTTTGCATTTCGCTGCGAGAGCAGTATTCCTTAATCATCATTTGTTTCAAATTTGCCCAAGTAATTTTGTAGGCATTCTCAATGCCCATGGGTTGAGCAATTGAGTTCCACCAGGACAACGCCTCATTCAACAAAGTACTCGTGGCATACTGAACTTTGTCACCCTCAGTACATTTACTGACTAAGAATACTGACTCCGCTTTTTCGAACCAACGGGTCAAACCTACAGCCCCTTCAGTACCCTTGAATTTGATGGGTTCACATTTCAGGTAGGAAATGAACGAGCAACCCTTTGGTACTGTAGTAACATTGGTCACCGGAGGGGTAGTTGAGTTTGGTCCTCCAAGGTTAAGACTGGCAATTCTGGCAGTCTCTGCAGCTAAAGCAGCTTCCGCAGCAATGGCGGCTTCCGCGGCTGCTGCAGCATCAGCAGCTGTTGCAGCCTCAGCGGCTGCTGCAGCATCAGTAGCACCAGCAGTTGTGGCGGCTTCGGCAGCTGCTGCTCGTTCCGTGACAAGTGCTGCATTGACACTATCCTTTACCAGTTTGTGGATGGCAGCTTGCATCATCGTTGGTGGTGTCTTTCTCTTTGGCGCCATGATTCTATTTGTTCAAAAGATACATTGTAATTAGAGAGTTGTGAGATGAGCACAATTTTTGATAAGAATGATAGGATAATAATGTTTGAAACTTAAAAACATAACATATGATAGTATATAAAACAAGAGTTTTATTTATATAACGTTGATTACAAAATCAAACTTATTACAAGTTCATTCAAAACTTACTAACTGATACTTTCAGTTAGTAATTACAACGTTGTACTAAAGATAACTAGTACTATAACACTAGTCTAACGTCGGTTGGGAGGTTGTTGTAGTCCGGTTGGATTATTATTTCCGCGTGTTGCTAACACGTCTACACTTTCATTTGGACGGTATTCTTTGACATCCTTTTGGTATAGCCTTTGTTGTATGGAACTCATTTGAGTTTCCATTCCACACAAATCATTCTTAAGTTGATACCTATCAAAGTTTGCAACATCTAACCGGATTTCTGCGGTGTTTAGGCGGTGAAGTAGTTTATGAATTTGTACCGCATCCTGTTCTTGGGCCCTCTCAACCAAAGTGAGTCTATCCTTGACGTTATCCAAGCCAGTCAAAGGATTTAAGACTACTTCCCCAACATGAGTCGAGTCACTCTTCACGTAGCTCATGTCAAGCTTAAACCAATATAGGTCGTCTCGAGCATTCATGGTATCCATTCTAGCAGAATTTACCTTGGATATATATTCGTGCATTTGACTTGCCATTCTTTGAACTTTGAGTTGGGTTAGGTTGAGAGCTTGTTTCAAAGAGTAGATTTCGTATTGAGCTGAGTTCACGAACATACGTGTAGATGTAGATGTTCCGCCGGTTTGGTAGGTAGATTTCGGAACTTGAGCTGGAGTGGTACGGTTAGATTCGGATGAAATTGGCGAAACAGGAGGTGGAGATGTTAATAGTGATAGATGTGGCACCACTATTTGTTCCTCCGCTTCCTCATCGATGACTTCGATGTCAACATCCATTTCAGGATCCTCTTCGTAATCATCGATGTTTATGTTCATATCCATTTCAGGATCTTCGTCCGAATCTACATCTAGATCCTCATAAGGTTCTTCCTCGTCGTCGTAGTCAATTGGTTCAAAGTAAGGATCATCGGGTCCGGGAAGAATTGGTAAATACTCAGGCATAGCAGGAAGATGATCGGGAGATGGAGGTGCGGACATGATGTCTACAATTAGTATTTCAATGTCAAAATAAATCAAATGCTTATGGAAAATGCTCAAACTATGGCAATGTGCATATAACAATATACAAGTATGTTCATGTAGCATAACATGTGTAATAAGTCCATAATCTTCTGGAGGATGGAAGGCACGAAGAGCGGAAGGCTATAAAAATGTTTTTGCTTGTAATTGTAGTTATAGTTTAGGTCTCACTTAGACCCGTTTCTCTATAACCATGGCTCTGATACCAATCTGTAACACCCCCAATTCATGATGCAGCGGAATTCAACTTGGGTGTTACTCGACGGCACAACAGTCATAATAATAGAAAACGATCTCTAACCGAGTCGTAATAAAAAGAGTTGTCATTCATATTTATTCAAATATATCAGAGTTTACATAGTAAGGTCCCAAAAGGTTCCATTATTTCAAAACACATCAATATAAAGTCTATGATGTTTTTATCGAATGACATAATAGTTTATAGCCTTCTTCCTTCGGTACGTGCCCTTCCACTCCATTCTTGATTATCATGGACCTGAAATACATGCTTAAGAGGTCAACACAAAGGTTGAGTGAAATTCATAGAGTTTGTTTAACGGTTGAACACAATATGTTGGTAGTAAGAGTTAATTAGACTCATACTTATGTTAGAAAACAAAACAGTTATTATTATATACTAAGCTCATGCAACCAAGACGTTAACGGGTACCAATATCAATCGGCGGTTTTGTTGCCCCGGTAAGTACTTTGCCGTCATACTTAATGTTTCAAATATAGTGCATTTGTTGAACTAATCTGCTCAAACAAATGGGATTCGTCAATCCCAATAGGCCTATTCATAATACTCGCGCTCACTAATACTAGTGATTTAATGGTTCATGATAGGGGCCTAGGATTGGCAAGGTAGGTACTTAGTAATAACAAAACAATCAGGCAGCATACAGTTCAAAGCATTGTGTTCTGTTTAAAAGTAGCATGTATTCCCCCCAAGGGTTTGTAAAACATTGAAGTAATGTAAAGTGGGGCTATGAACTCACCTTAAGTACGATAGCAAGTAATGAAGGTGATGGTTGGATCGTGTCGGTTTCTACGAGCAACCTATAATAGAATGTTGCGACTTAGGATTTGTGTAAAGAATATAACGGAGTGCCTATATATATATCTTGCATTTAGTCCATGATGTGGTATGATGTATATTGTATGTCTTTGAAAGAAAAGATTCATGAACATGTATGTTTTGTATATCGTTTACTACCGTTTGGGCTGACATATTTCAGAAGTCATGTTAGTAAGCGTTCGAGGAGCCAGGACACTTTAACTCATAAATCCACAACTCATCTCGACGGCTTACATAATGAACTCCTCACATGAGGCTCCCTACTATTGTAGTAGTTGATAAAATATATAGATATAAGTTTTGATCCGAAAAGTTACATGTCCGATATTTGGATAAACTTAGGAAAGTTTATTTAGTACATGAAGATTGTTATTAGGGGTAGTTTCATAAGTCTTGAATGACCATTTTCTCTTGGCAAAATCTCATGGTTTCCTTTTAAGTGAAGTAGATCCAAATTGTTTGTTCAATATATCGCCAATTCCATTGTTTCATGTTTACGCCTATGTAAGTTGGTATGGTCATTTCGTCATGGCCTAGCCATGACCTTTGGTCCTTGTTCCATGGTCATGAGACACAACCTTGGCTCTAGCCATGGTGGTGGTCTTGATTATAGGTCATAAGACTTCTTGTTCCTTTTAAAGTATAACCATAATATAGTGACTTATATATATGTAAATAGCTGTTAAGAAACTGAGAAATATCTCACTCAGAAAGCGTTTTCAAGGCTCGAGCCTCTTTATTCCTGAATGAAAACGTGATTCCGGACAACTTTCGTGTTTTAACTTTTTCATGAATCGGACCAGAAAGGCCTCTTTTTGCGTGTTTTAGGTTCTGTCACAGAAACTTTTAGGCAGTTTTGCCGGAAATCTTGGTAACTTCAAATCGCCATAACTTTTGACTCGTTTACTCTTTTTAGGTGGTTCAAATTGCTATGGTTTCCTTGTTAAGTCCTCTAATGTAATATGTAATAATCCAATAACATAATTTTTCCATTTTGATCAGGTTATACCAAGAAATTCACTAGTTTGTTTGTTTTAGTAACTTAACTTAACAATCCATTATAACAACATCTTTTACTCATTTTTATACATCATGGACATAAATACAACACATAATATAGCAAGAATAACATGTAAATGATATGAACATGATTAATTAACAAGAAGTATGTTAGGTTTAGGCTTACAACTTTTGGCTTTCTAATTAAAGAAAGGAGTAACAAGTAAGGAAATGGACTTTGATAGACTTGCTTCAACCCTTTTTCACTTCATGCAACCTTTCTACCCTTGGTATTCTTGAAAGATGGATGATGAAGATTGAGGTGAATTGAGTGGATTTAAACTCAAGAGAAATCACCAAGTATACTAGGGTTATGGAAGTGTTTTGGTAACTTATGATCAAACTAGGGTTTCTACTTGAACTTGCACTTGATCCTTGCTATAACTTTGAAAGAAATTAACTAAGTGTGAGATGGTTTTGGGGTGTGAGATGGACGGCACAAGAGGGAGGGAAGGGGGCTTTTATAGCTCAATGAGGAAGTTACATTTCATGACTAGTCAAAGCTTTCTAAACAAGCTTCAACACATGTAACACATCCAAGATCACTTAGCCTAGGATCAAGCCACACAAGGGATGACTCCCCCCCCCCTTATGGCGGTTCACAAGGGATAAGGGGGTGAGGTGGCTTGGCTTGATAATATCCTAAGTTATTTGGATGAAACTTGACTCCGGGAAATGCCAGCCGTAAATGATTAGGCCTCAAAGCGTAAAACCGGGTGTCGTAAAATTATGAAACTTCAAAGTATTGTTAGACATGTCCATATGTCTCATAATAAAATATAAAATGAGTGGTAGGTTCCATTTGGGTGGTAAACCCTGCTAAAAACTAGAAACACGGGTCTAAAACGCGTAATACGTAAACTGTATGAATATTGCGTAAAATTGAGAAAAGTAAAATGTTACTTTTCTAATATGATATAAATGATTTAAAATGATTTATAATGTCTAGACTGGGCTCAGTCTAGTGTCGGTTGGTATTAAATGTCTTTTAGACATCAAACCGTAAGCCTAAAAATCACGAAATGACTTGTAAAATCAAGGAATGATTTTTGGTCAATGGAGGAGGGAAAAATATGTTGACTTATTATAATAAGTTGAAAACTCAAATCATTTTAGAAACGCGGTGCAGGTATAGGCTAGGGTTACGGCTGAGTAAAAACGCTTAAAACTGAAAATTCCAGTTTTTCTCGGCCGAGGTTTATTCTGGTCATATTTTTCTCAGTCATGATTTATTCTCAAATAAATCATGAGTGTGTCAAACATTTTTCTGATGTGGGGTCACCTGACGGGGTCAAATTTCGTTGTGCGTAGAATTTCTGGATGACGTTTTACCCTAAAACGTGTAATTCCATAATAACTTTCACGAAAATGATCTGACGAATGTCAAACATTTAATTTGTCATGGAAATGATTTATCACTTGAGAATATGAAATAAAAATCAACTTTCTGGAAAATTTCGGGAAAAATGAATAGTAAAAGTGAATAGTAAAATGAATAGTAAAATTTTCCGGGAATAGTAATTAACCTGAATTTGCGAATTGTTACATATATGATATCGGAGAATTATCATATATGATAACACACCTAAAAAAATTACTTCTGGAGTATCATATGTGATAACTCAAATAAAAGTAACCAAAACTCTAGAAAACAATCAGCAACAATCTGTTTCATATAAAAACTCAGTAATAATCAAACAATCATGTCTAGGCCTGTTACTTAAATTTCTTCAACACAATCCGACAAAACAAATAATAATCAAAGAAATTAAAAAAAAAATATGAAGACGATTTATGTTGAAATTCATGCTTAATCCAAGACCTCTCCTCTTGTAACTTCTGATTGATCCAAATCCCCTTCCCTTGTAACTTCAACTTGATCCAACTCGGCCTCTGTAACACCCCCAATTCATGGATGCAGCGGAATTCAAACTGGGTGTTACTCGACGGCACAATAGTCACAATAATAGAAAACGAACTCTAATTGAGTCGTTTTTGAAAGATTTATCATTCAAATTATATAAATATCAGAGATTACAAAATGAGGTCCCAGATGGTTCCATGTTTACAATTTACTTTAAATGAGTTTTTGAATGATAATAAAATTTGTAGCCCTCTTGAATATCCGTGCTCCTCCGTGCCAGCCTCGTTCATTATGGACCTGAAATACATGCTTAAAACAGTCAACACAAAGGTTGAGTGGAATTCATAGAGTTTGTAGTTAAATCGTTGAACACAATAATCATAGTGTGAGCTATAGACTCACACTCATAGTTAGAAAACAAAATCGTTATTATTGCACTAAGCTCATGCAACCAAAGCATTAACATCGAGCCAAAAATTGGCATTATAGAAGCCCTACCAAGGTAATATTGCCATTATACCTCAAACTATCAAATATAGTGCATTTGTTTGAACTCGTAGTTGTTCAACACAAATGGGATTCGTCAATCCCAATAGATCTATTCACAATATTCGCGCTCACTATAGCTAGTGACTAATGGTTCATGATATAGGGACTTCGAACATGGCAATCGTTACTTAGTGACAATAAAACATAGTCGGGTAGCATACAGTAGAAAGCATTGTGTTCGAGTAGAAAAATAATAGCATGTATCCGCCCCATGGGTTTGTAAAATAGTTAAACAATAGAAAGTGGGGCTACGAACTCACCTGAAGTTATGTAGTAAGTAGTGAATCTGATGGTCGAATCGCGAAGGTTTCTACAAGCAACCTATAATAGAATGTTGCGACTTAGGATTGAAGTAAATAATATGAAGATGTGCCTATATATATCTTTCAATTTAGTCCATGATGTGGTATGATGTATAGTGTAAGTCTTTGAAAAGAAATGATTCATGAAACATGTATAGTTTATATATCGTTTATTACCGTTCGGGCCGACATAATTCAGAAGTCATGTTAATAAACGTTCGAGGAGCCAGGACACTTTAATTCGTAAATCCACAACTCATCTCGACGGCTTACATAATGAACTCCTCACATGAGGCTCCCTACTATTGTAGTAGTTGATAAAATATATATATATATATATATAAGTTTTGATCCGAAAAGTTACATGTCTAGTATTTGAATAAACTTAAGGAAAGTTTATTATTACATGAAGATTGTTATTAGGGTAAGTTTCTTATAACTTGTATGACCATTTTCTTTGTAATATCTCATGGTTCTTTTAAGTGAAGTAGATCCAAATTGCTTGTTCAAGTTATCGCCAATTCTTTGGTTCATGTTTTCGCCGAAGTAAGCTTTTATGGTCATTTAGTCATGGCCTTGCCATGACCTTTGGTCATTGCTCCATGGTCTTGAGACTCATCCTTGGCTCTAGCCATGGTTGTGGTCTTGATTCTAGGTCATAAGACCTCTTGGTCTTATTAAAACATAATCTTTATATAGTGACTTATATATATATGTAAATAGCTGTTAAGAAACTCAGAAAAATCTCATTCGTTATTGGTTTTTCTGGAGACGTGCTCCTGAGTTTTTGAAGAAAACGTGATTCCGGACAACTTTTGTGTTTTAACTTTTTCATGAAACGGACCAGAAAGACCTCTTTTTGCGTGTTTTAGGTTTCTGTAACAGAAGGTGTTTGGCAGCTTTGCCGCAAAGTTTTGGTAACTTCAAATGGTCATAACTTTTGACTCGTGTACTCGTTTTAGGTGGTTCAAATTGCTATGGTTTCCTTGTTAGGTCCTCTTTAACAGTAAGTAAGTGTCCAATATCATAGTTGTACTATTTTGGTCGTGGTTCTCTAAGAAAGTCACTAGTTTACTTGTTTAAATAACATAAGTTAACAATCATTTATAATAACTTGTTTTACTCATTTTTATACATCATGGACATGATAACAGGACAATATATAGCATGAATGATATGTAAATAACATGATTATGATATTTAAGCAAGGAAGTGTATTATGTTTTGCTTACAACTTTGGGCTTTCTAAAGAAAGGAAGTTAAGAACAAGGATTAGGACTTTGATTGAACTAGTATCTTTAGCTTCCAACTTCTCTAATCTCTTGACACCAACTTGTGACTACTTGAGAAGGCACTTGAAGTCTCTACTAGAACACTTCTTGTGTGGATGGAAGATCACCAAAAGAATGAGAAAACTAGTACAAGGATCATGTGAAACTTTACAAGAGCTTCAACAATGATATAGACTTTGTAGCTTGAAATCAAAGATGAATCTCTCTTGGAATATACATATGGCTGGATTTTTGGTATTAAAATGAAGAGGAATGAGCTTATATTTATACTAGGATGAGGAGGCTAGGTTTATACTAATACATGGTTCAAAATGTTACACATGAAACCTAGAAATTCTATACTTGTAAGTATTTTGACCACAAAACTTTCCAAGGCTCATCACCAAGCCACCAATGCATGGTGATGTGCATAAATTGTTGAATATATGGATAAATATTAATATGTAAATGTCTAGTATCGAACCCGAGACCTCGGGATTGCACACTTTACAAACAAGAATAATGAATAATAAATAGATATATGTTAAACGTATCGTATATATGTATTTATAAACACTTAATGGACTAAATGGTCGTTAGTTATTAAACGTATGGACTAACTATCATTAGTAACGAAAGATAAGGACTAGAATGTAACTTGGGAGTCAAGAAGGATCTAGAACACCCTTGTGGGTGCCTAGGCCGGTCGATCATGGTGAGGGGAAGCCCAACCCATGCTTGTCTTGTCCTCCAAGTTTACTCTAGTATATATACAAGGCCAAGGATTAGGGTTTCACATCTTTTGTGCACACACACTAACCCTAATTCTTTTCTTATTGTGTTTCTTTTCTTGGCCGATCGGTTCACCCCCTCCAAGGGATCTTGGATCGATTTTGGTTAAGCAAAATATAAGTGTTTCGTTTACTTGCATCAAACCTTTATTCGTTGGTAGTTTGTGTGTACAAGAACGAGGTAATTACTTACTTTAGTAATTATCAAGGGATCGATTAACAAAACGGTAAGGGGTTAATCATTGATCCATATAAACCCTAATTAGGGTTCTTCATATTGTTAAAGACAATTGCTTTTGATTCTTGTTCGGGCTAGAATCACCACAGTACATTCCTATTTAATTTATGTTAATCTCTTATGTGTTATAGATGTTCCTACGCTTCTGCAAATGTGTTTACCTATTTATGATTGTCATGATTATTATATTCTAACAGTGGTATCACGAGCTTGCTATAACATGTAATTGATTACATAAAACACATAAAAAATGAATTTTGATTGTTTTAGGTACATGTTTTGGATCTAGGGTTTTGTTTTTTTTTTACCCTAACCCTAATTTTGGGGGGGGGGGGGTCGACAAATTCCATGAACCCTAATTAGGGTTTGTGGTTTTATTAATTAATTGGATTAGAAACCCTAGGTTGCCTACATGTTTATGTGTTATTTGGGCGTATCCTTGACCTAATTGGTAATTGTTATGCTTTGATCCGTGACGAAACATGCATGTTAGTCATGGGTTATTAATTGTTTATTAATTGTTTAGCTTTTTCACATGTTTAGATAGATCTTATATTGGGGAAGACCCCATAATTATTAAAATCAATTATGTGCTATGTGGTATGTGATTAGCTTTGGCCTATTCAATTGACTTGTCAATGTATGTGGCTCACTTCCTTTAAGAGGTGAAGGCCCTAGTTAATTATATGCATATAAAAACCTAGAATTGATTTTGTTAGGATCTTTTCTAAAAGGATTGCATGTGGCTAATTGTTTCACCTTTATAATCGTTATTTATTAGTTGTTTTTATTTGTCTTTATTACTTGTTTTATTGTTTGATTGTTGGACATGTTTGTAAGCAATAAAAGGGTAATTTTTCCATAAAGAAAATAATACGGACTAATAATGGTGAAACCCTAAGTGATAAAGTAAGAATCTTGCAAGGTCTTAAGTGCCGCTAGTGGTCCGATTCGCACGGTAATCAGCTCCCAGGTGAGACTAGCAAAATTCACACTTTATTACATAATTTTGAGATTGAATCCATAAACTTTTGCTTGATTGATGTTTTATACAAGTATGCTTTTAAAATTAAGTCTTTTAAGATGATATTCATAACCGTGATTTGAAGGCTTAGAAAAGAGCCTTAGAGTCTGCCTTGGTTATCACAATCTTGAATATATCTTAAACGAATTACTTTTAAAATCATAATTGTAGAAAGTCATCTTAGGGTTTTGGCATAAACCTCAAGTAAAACTTTGTGTATTAATTTCACGAATTGGATATAAAAAGGTTTTATGAAAACTTATGTTATAAAGATGAGTGCATGCATCTTTGTACATATTTTGATTGACATATCAAAATTAATACCCTTAATAATTTAAGTTACATGCCATCTAACTATAAGAAACACTTGAAGTTTTTATTTAGTAAACGTGAGATGCAGGCTAAATTTTAATGACAAGGTAAATTTCCGAGTGTGCGTGAGACCACACATGGAGAATTTGCAGTTTCTAAGTTAGACAACTTAATTAAGTTGATGCGTGAGACCTAGAGCTTAAGGCATGAGATGGGATGAAACATGCTTACATGACAAATTGATGAATCAATTTGATGTAAATCCCATAATGATCTAGGAATTGGAAAAGTGTTTGCTAATTATTGTTCGACAGATTACCATCTTTTATACTTTCACCACTAGCAGATCAACTGATGTGGTGGAATTTATGTAAAGTTGGATCCTAGATTTTCAAGAAAATATGTTGGTTATATGAATATATCCTTGGGTATTATATTTTCTTGGAAATATAAATTATCGAAAATACTAAAATTGAATTTTGTAAATTCTTTAAATGTATTAATGCAACTCAAAACCGTAAACGTAAGTTATTCTTTTAATTGATCTACACCCGTTTGGGTTTTTGGTTAGAGTCAATATTTACAAAAAGAATAAATATAGTCTTCTTTCCATTACGAGAAGTGTGAGACTTAAATCCTATTCCTTTTCATGAATGAGAAAGGTATAATAGGATGATTAGAATTGTCTAAAATTCTAAATACATAACTCATAGCAAACTTTAATAGTAAGAGTATATGCACCTTATGAGTTATTAAATTAGAAGCTAGACTGATTACTGCATAATGGTAAAAGACAAATTAGATTATTTTATCTAGTTGTTTTGATTTGACCATTTAAAGATACTACATACAATTGTTGGAATGGTAGATCTATACAGGAAGAAATTGCATGCCCGAGCCTTTTCAAGTTAATAATTTGGAATGTGATGAATCACATTTATGTAGTAGATTACATCCTTTTATAACCTATATAATTGTTTGAATGGGTTTTCTTAAAAGATGTAGGAAAGTAAATAGTACACTATTTCTTTCACTGATTAATGAAACATTTACAATGTTGTCAAATTCAGTGGGAGTATTGTGTTCTTATGAATAAATAAGGGATTATTATTATGTTCTCTAATTCAGTGGGAGTTACAAGACTTATTGTCTTGATTATAACTTAGATTATCTTTTGAATATCTCAAGGTAATCACTTTCCAAATATAGACACTAATATTTTCAAGGATAGTCATGTACGTTTCCTTGATTGATTGAGTAAACTCTATATCTACTAAGTTATGTTAATGACACAAATCATATTGTTCAAATTAACAAACGCGTGCGTGTTGTTTATATGATACATGGTGTTGTACCATGCACAAGTGGGAGAAATCTTCATTATGTGCAAAGTACAACACATGAGCATATGATTTAAAGGACTCTCTTAACTACAAAGTAAGAGATTATAATTCTAATTAGATTAATACATCTAATCTTAGAAACACTTGGTGTTGAAATTTAGTAAACGTGAGACGCAGGCTAAATATTAACAACAAGGTGAATTTTCATGTATGCATGAGACCAACATGGATAATTTACAGTTTCTAAATTAGACATCTATTAGAACAATTATGTCAAATAACAATACTACTTCAGCTTTAATATTTATGTATTATTGGAATGACATAAATGCATGAAGTAATATAAAACTACTTCAATAATTATGTATTCTTAGAATGACATAAATAAATAAAGTAGTGTGTTAACTTGAAAATCTTATTGAAACCAAATGATGGTGTTCATGATTACTTTAATTATACATGTTTATACTTTATTGTATAGCTATAAACATGAAGTCTTTTAAGCATTACAAGACTTATAATAAAGTAAGACGTTAGCTTGTTATGGTCTTTTAATTAAGACATATACAAGAAGTCATTGAGTTGATCAATGATTAATAACGTATAATGTGATTATAACAAGTTTATGTTTTATAAGACATAAACATGAAGTGACTTGATTAATAAGTACTTGGGTTATAAAGCATGCAATTGGCTTGAAAATACTATTATACCATTAAGTTGATTTAGTTGGTAAATAGGTATGCCAACAGGAATATGGTTATCTTATATATATTGTTAGATCTTCTTACAATATTAATTCTAATTGAAAAACCACATATAGATGGTATGTTCAGTTAGGGAATCAAACTCTTGTTAGATTGTTTGATTGAAAATAACTATGATTTCTATTCTTCTAAAAGTTATCAAGGTTAGAAATTGAGTATGGCTTGAATATACTCAATTAGACTCCTAGAAGATTAATAAGACGTTATTGAATTATGAAATGTGATGAATCACATTAAGTCTTAAAATTGAAGTTCTAAATTTGTTAAGTTACTTATGTGAAGGTTATTAACAAAGAGCTATCAATGCGTATTTGTAAAGTCCTAAAAGAGAATTGGATTGTTGATCTAAATTGCTAAGTAGTTATAGATAGTCTCTATATTGCTAAAGGCAAGTGGGAGAATTTTATCTAGATAAGATAGAATTACAAGATACATAATCTTCTAAAACCACACTAGTTAAAATCATGATGAGGCTTAACATGTAAATGATAAACCTCAAGATGATGGAATTATCATTCATAGATCCACTTGGATATCTCAGATATTTTATGAATATACTGACGATTATATGATATAGTATTACCAAAATAATGAATTGGGTAAATTACTTATAATATGAATGTTATAGATGCTGTTCATAAAGATATTCAAATTTAAAATTTGGTTTATCTTAATTCTTAATGGTTAGAGAATGGAGATGAGTTTATTCAAAGATTATGTAACCCTAGTGGTTTAAATCTTTGTGAAATAATCATATGGACAAAATTGTACACATATCTTAATGAATATCTTATGACAAGATTATTAATCATACTTAAGCAATTAACTATGATTGAATACTCTTTCTTAAGTACATTAAAGATATAAAGATTGTAATTGTCATATTTACATGAATGTGAAATTTGACAATGGAATATCAAAAACTCTTTCTTGAATAATTACTTGAGCGAGGACTATAAGTAATCAAAAAGAGTTTATGAATTCAAGAAAATCTTTGGAAGTGTACAAAGTGCAATAATCCATGAATGGATAAATGCATGCATCTAGGAGATTATTCTTATGATAAATTATTAAATCTATGTTTAGGTTTATAATTAAAATAAGGTAATTTCTAAGTATTCCTGAAAGCTAGTGGGAGTATTATGTTTGATTTACTAAATCATATATGTTGTATAACATATAAGAGTAACATTCCATATAAGTAAAAGGTTAGACTTAATTTGGAATGAAACGTTACTTGAAAGATTTAGGAAATATAACATACAACCTTGAAACAAAAGTTTATTATTAAATAAACAAGTGCGATAAATAAATTCTAAATAGAATATGATATATTATTTAGGATGACTAAATGGATATACATATTTGTAAAGATCAAACATGAATAAAATCTAAGTTTGACTGAAGGATTTTCATGTGCATTATATTATTGTTGTATCATGCTTAAGTGCTTAAATGATTTGACAATATTTGATATCCAATTAAAAGTTATTATATAACTTGTGTAATAGATATTCTAATGTAAAATGTTTGAAATTAGAATAATGATCCTCAACCTAGAAAGCTCCTAAATATTACACAATGGATATTATGTTTACGGAAAATTTTAAAGAGCATATTGTGATTATATACAATGATGCTGGATTAATTGAGATGACACTCAATAACTAGTCATGGTAGGATTTTATCCTTGTTAATGACCATGTAAACTAGTTGTGCTCAACTAAGAGCATAATTGCATTATACATTAAAGAATTAGAATACTTGAAACTTTAAAATGTTTGAAAGTTTGATTATTATAAATTGGTGATTGAGGATATCACACTATTTATGAAAAATTATGTAAATATATCAAGATAGTTGGATATACACATACAAGAATTTTAATTATTGAATTCTTGAAAGAAGTATTCTCAAAATTCAAATAGATCAAAGTTAGATGAAATTATGCCATGTCAACAAGTATGATTACTTGAGGCATAATTGTCTTCAAGTTATTACTTGAGACAAGATTCATTAACTAGAATTATCATGCATTGATCTATTTTGGTATTTGGATAAGAGACATTAAGCAATTATTATTTATAATGAATTAAAGTACTTAGTACGTTTGTTTTCATTAATAATAAATTGTGTCCTATATTTGCATGTTTAAATCCGTGAATAACTTATGTTATTCTAAATTGTCCGTTGTCGATTAATGATATGGGAATATCATTAAAATAAGACAAATCTGAGTAATGGTTAAAAATATACTTGAAAGTATATTGATGCGTTGACATACCAATTTCACATGATATTCGATGAATTGAATATTGGACTTATCCCAATAATATGATTTAATATTTAATGTGAGAATCATATTTAAAGTTATCCTCAGACTTGAGATACCAGATAAGTGTCATGGATGTAGTGCATTTTTGTGAAGCAATCTACCGTTCACCGTAACAGGGAGTAATAAGGGTTGTTTTCCGAAGTGTTGCAAAGTTCATGGGTTATTCTTGTAGTCAAGAAAGAATTTGTTCCTTCTGATTTGTTCAGAAGTTTAATACTGCTGGGCCCCTCGTAGGGTTGACAAAATGTTTGCGTGGCCACGCCCAAAGTCTATCTGGAATACGTTCAGATGTTTTGGTAATTTTGTTAAATCATAAAGAGACGAGAAACAGAAATTTAATAAAGAACCTCACATCTTTATTAATGTGGTATTAGTAATGAAAGGATAATTATAATGATGAATCATTAAAGGTTTTTCAGGAAACCTAGCTCGGATTGAACTAGGGGCATTGGAGTGTTGCAAGACGCTAACCAATGTCATTTTGCTATTAATAGATATCCAAGTGGGAGCTGTTGAATATATGGATAAATATTAATATGTAAATGTCTAGTATCGAACCCGAGACCTCGGGATTGCACACTTTACAAACAAGAATAATGAATAATAAATATATATATGTTAAACGTATCGTATATATGTATTTATAAACACTTAATGGACTAAATGGTCGTTAGTTATTAAACGTATGGACTAACTATCATTAGTAACGAAAGATAAGGACTAGAATGTAACTTGGGAGTCAAGAAGGATCTAGAACACCCTTGTGGGTGCCTAGGCCGGTCGATCATGGTGAGGGGAAGCCCAACCCATGCTTGTCTTGTCCTCCAAGTTTACTCTAGTATATATACAAGGCCAAGGATTAGGGTTTCACATCTTTTGTGCACACACACTAACCCTAATTCTTTTCTTCTTGTGTTTCTTTTCTTGGCCGATCGGTTCACCCCCTCCAAGGGATCTTGGATCGATTTTAGTTAAGCAAAATATAAGTGTTTCGTTTACTTGCATCAAACCTTTATTCGTTGGTAGTTTGTGTGTACAAGAACGAGGTAATTACTTACTTTAGTAATTATCAAGGGATCGATTAACAAAACGGTAAGGGGTTAATCATTGATCCATATAAACCCTAATTAGGGTTCTTCATATTGTTAAAGACAATTGCTTTTGATTCTTGTTCGGGCTAGAATCACCACGGTACGTTCCTATTTAATTTATGTTAATCTCTTATGTGTTATAGATGTTCCTACGCTTCCGCAAATGTGTTTACCTATTTATGATTGTCATGATTATTATATTCTAACATAAATTTCGTCCATATGGTTATATGGATGACTTGGTTGGTCATTTTGATATTATCTTGATTTATGGAGTGAGTTTTGGTCCCGTTAATCGCTAACCGTAAGTTGTTAAGCTACTAAACGTAAAACCGGGTATCGTAAAAATGTGAAACTTGGAAGAATGACTAAACTTGTCCATATACTCCATAATAAAATATAAAATGAGTGGTAGGTTCCATTGGGGTGCTCAAACCCTGCTAAAACTGGAAACACGGGTCTAAAACGCGTAATACGTAAAACGTACGAATATTGTGTAAAATTGAGAAAAGTAAAATGTTACTTTTCTAATATGATAATAATGATTTAAAATGACTTACAATGTCTAGACTGGGCTCAGTCTAGTGTCGGTTGGTATTTAATGTCTTTTAGACATAAAACCGTAAGCCTAAAAATCAAGGAATGACTTATAAAATTAAGGAATGATTTTTGGTCAAAGGAGGAGGGAAAAATATGTTGACTTTTTCTAATAAGTTGAAAACTCAAATTGTCTTAGAAATGCGGTGCAGGTATAGGCTAAGGTTACGTGTGAGTAAAAACGCTTAAAACTGAAAATTCCAGTTTTTCACGGCCGAGGCTTATTTTGGTCATGTTTTTCTCAGTCATGATTAATTCTCAAATAAATCATGAGTGTGTCAAACATTTTTCTGATGCGGGGTCACTTAACGCGGTCAAGTTTCATTGTGCGTAGAATTTTTGAATGACGTTTTACCCTAAAACGTGTAATTTCGTATAATTCCTTAATAACTTTCACGAAAATGAGCTTATGAAGGTCAAACTTTTAATTTGCCATGGAAATGATTTATCACTCGAGGCCATGAAACAAAAATCAATTTTCGAAAAAATTTTCGGGAAAAATGAATAGTAAAATTTTCCGGGAATAGTAATTATCCTGAAAATGCGAATTGTTACTGTCTCTACCCCTTACGGGGAACTTCGTCCCGAAGTTTTATGTGTGTCATACGTTGGAGTGGTGTCGATGAAAAGGTGTGGTTACTTATGAGAAGTTTGTTTCTAAGAAAACATAGAGGTGATTGCTCCCAGCATAACATGATCCCTCCCTAATTAGACATAGGTAGCTAGGCTATGTATAATTAAGGACCGATAATGTGATGTTCGGTTTAGTCACACAGTATTTTGTTTCTTAGAAGTTTTTCGATGGTATTCAATCTTGTAAAGCTGATGAGGGTGCTTGTGGTGTAACTAAGGATGATTTGAGCTTTAAAAGTGCATCAAGATCTGTCAATGAGCTTGTGGTTGCAACGGTTGTGAAGATAATGATGGTGAAAAGATGAACGAGGCTTGTGTTCTTCATTTTGGTTTGATGAGTTTTAGTGGTTTAAGATGAAGCTAGGTAAAGAAGACATGGGAGATATGATAAGAGGGTTTTTGATAATGGTGTTGTGTTTTCTTCGTTGGTGCCATGATTCTATTATATAAAAGATACGTCGTGAGTAGAGAGTTGTGAAATAAGCATGATTTTTGATGGTAAATGATAGAATAATTACATTGGAGGTTTGAATCGTAACACATGATAGCATAAAGCAAGAGTTTTATTCATAAAACGTTGATTGATTACAAGATTGAAACTTATTACAAGTTTCTTCACAATCTACTAACTGATACTTTCAGTTTAGTAATTACAATGTTTTACAACTACTGCTAGCTATTATATGGATTCTACAGAGTTTACTAACTGAGTCTATTCAGTGTAGTAGTACAAAAGATAACTAATATCTTCACACTAGTCTATTGTGGGTTAGAAGGTCCGAGCAGCTCTGTTTGATCGGCAACTTCTTGGTTTAGTGTGTCATAGAGGTATGAGTCGATGAAGTTTGAGAGGCTGCAGTTTCCTTGCTGACTTTCTTGTTGGATCAATGGTGGTCGAGATACGATCCATAATGAGTGATCCAAATCATCACATGTAGGGATATCAAAGGGAAGTGATAGTGGTGGTGGTAATGGCTCTAGTACATATTCATATTCATCATCCTCCTCGGAGTCCGCCTCAACCCAATTTTGTTCAAAATAATTAGAAATATTCATCGCAAAATTAGTTGGCATTGGTTCATCCTCTTCTTCGTCAGTTGAATTTTCGAAAGGTTCTTCTTCGTCATCAGAAGCGAAGGCATTTACGAAGTCAAATCCGAACTCGGGTGAGGGTGGTAAGACTTGGAAGTTATTAGGTAGAGTGGGCACATAATCGGGAGAAGTGGGTACGCACATGATTTCTATGAGAAGAATTACAATGTTAAAATAATTCTAACGTTTATGGGGAGTGCTCAAAATATGGCAAGCATATATATAGCAATATACTAATATGTTTATGTAGCATAACATGCATAATAAGTCCATAATCGTCTAGAGGATGGAAGGCACGAAGAGCGGAAGGCTATAAAATGTTTTTGCTTGTAATTGTGGTTATAGTTTAGGTCTCAATTAGACCCGTTTCTCTATAACCATGGCTCTGGTACCAATCTGTAACACCCCCAATTCATGGATGCAGCAGAATTCAAACTGGGTGTTACTCGACGGCACAATAGTCACAATAATAGAAAACGAACTCTAATTGAGTCATTTTTGAAAGATTTATCATTCAAATTATATAAATATCAGAGATTACAAAATGAGGTCCCAGATGGTTCCATGTTTACAATTTACTTTAAATGAGTTTTTGAATGATAATAAAATTTATAGCCCTCTTGAATATCCGTGCTCCTCCGTGCCAGCCTCGTTCATTATGGACCTGAAATACATGCTTAAAACAGTCAACACAAAGGTTGAGTGGAATTCATAGAGTTTGTAGTTAAATCGTTGAACACAATAATCATAGTGTGAGCTATAGACTCACACTCATAGTTAGAAAACAAAATCGTTATTATTGCACTAAGCTCATGCAACCAAAGCATTAACATCGAACCAAAAATTGGCATTATAGAAGCCCTACCAAGGTAATATTGCCATTATACCTCAAACTATCAAATATAGTGCATTTGTTTAAACTCGTAGTTGTTTAACACAAATGGGATTCGTCAATCCCAATAGATCTATTCACAATATTCGCGCTCACTATAGCTAGTGACTAATGGTTCATGATATAGGGACTTCGAACATGGCAATCGTTACTTAGTGACAATAAAACATAGTCGGGTAGCATACAGTAGAAAGCATTGTGTTCGAGTAGAAAAATAATAGCATGTATCCCCCCCATGGGTTTGTAAAATAGTTAAACAATAGAAAGTGGGGTTACGAACTCACCTGAAGTTATGTAGTAAGTAGTGAATCTGATGGTCGAATCGCGAAGGTTTCTACAAGCAACCTATAATAGAATGTTGCGATTTAGGATTGAAGTAAATAATATGAAGATGTGCCTATATATATCTTGCAATTTAGTCCATGATGTGGTATGATGTATAGTGTATGTCTTTGAAAAGAAATGATTCATGAAACATGTATAGTTTATATATCGTTTATTACCGTTCGGGCCGACATAATTCAGAAGTCATGTTAATAAACGTTCGAGGAGCCAGGACACTTTAATTCGTAAATCCACAACTCATCTCGACGGCTTACATAATGAACTCCTCACATGAGGCTCCCTACTATTGTAGTAGTTGATAAAATATATATATAAGTTTTGATCCGAAAAGTTACATGTCTAGTATTTGAATAAACTTAAGGAAAGTTTATTATTACATGAAGATTGTTATTAGGGTAAGTTTCTTATAACTTGTATGACCATTTTCTTTGTAATATCTCATGGTTCTTTTAAGTGAAGTAGATCCAAATTGCTTGTTCAAGTTATCGCCAATTCTTTGGTTCATGTTTTCGCCGAAGTAAGCTTCTATGGTCATTTAGTCATGGCCTTGCCATGACCTTTGGTCATTGCTCCATGGTCTTGAGACTCATCCTTGGCTCAAGCCATGGTTGTGGTCTTGATTCTAGGCCATAAGACCTCTTGGTCTTATTAAAACATAATCTTTATATAGTGACTTATATATATATATATGTAAATAGCTATTAAGAAACTCAGAAAAATCTCATTCGTTATTGGTTTTTCTGGAGACATGCTCCTGAGTTTTTGAAGAAAACGTGATTCCGGACAACTTTCGTGCTTTAACTTTTTCATGAAACGGACCAGAAAGACCTCTTTTTGCGTGTTTTAGGTTTCTGTAACAGAAGGTGTTTGGCAGCTTTGCCGCAAAGTTTTGGTAACTTCAAATGGTCATAACTTTTGACTCGTGTACTCGTTTTAGGTGGTTCAAATTGCTATGGTTTTTGTTTGGTCCTCTTTAACAGTAAGTAAGTGTCCAATATCATAGTTGTACTATTTTGGTCGTGGTTCTCTAAGAAAGTCACTAGTTTACTTGTTTAAATAACATAAGTTAACAATCATTTATAATAACTTGTTTTACTCATTTTTATACATCATGGACATGATAACAGGACAATATATAGCATGAATGATATGTAAATAACATGATTATGATATTTAAGCAAGGAAGTGTATTAGGTTTTGCTTACAACTTTGGGCTTTCTAAAGAAAGGAAGTTAAGAACAAGGATTAGGTCTTTGATTGAACTAGTATCTTTAGCTTCCAACTTCTCTAATCTCTTGACACCAACTTGTGACTACTTGAGAAGGCACTTGAAGTCTCTACTAGAACACTTCTTGTGTGGATGGAAGATCACCAAAAGAATGAGAAAACTAGTACAAGGATCATGTGAAACTTTACAAGAGCTTCAACAATGATATAGACTTTGTAGCTTGAAATCAAAGATGAATCTCTCTTGGAATATACATATGGCTGGATTTTTGGTATTAAAATGAAGAGGAATGAGCTTATATTTATACTAGGATTAGGAGGTTAGGTTTATACTAATACATGGTTCAAAATGTAACACATGAAACCTAGAAATTCTATACTTGTAAGTATTTTGACCACAAAACTTTCCAAGGCTCATCACCAAGCCACCAATGCATGGTGATGTGCATAAATTTCGTCCATATGGTTATATGGATGACTTGGTTGGTCATTTTGATATTATCTTGATTTATGGAGTGAGTTTTGGTCCCGTTAATCGCTAACCGTAAGTTGTTAAGCCACTAAACGTAAAACCGGGTATCGTAAAAATGTGAAACTTGGAAGAATGACCAAACTTGTCCATATACTCCATAATAAAATATAAAATGAGTGGTAGGTTCCATTGGGGTGCTCAAACCCTGCTAAAACTGGAAACACGGGTCTAAAACGCGTAATACGTAAAACGTATGAATATTGTGTAAAATTGAGAAAAGTAAAATGTTACTTTTCTAATATGATAATAATGATTTAAAATGACTTACAATGTCTAGACTGGGCTCAGTCTAGTGTCGGTTGGTATTTAATGTCTTTTAGACACAAAACCGTAAGCCTAAAAATCAAGGAATGACTTATAAAATTAAGGAATGATTTTTGGTCAATGGAGGAGGGAAAAATATGTTGACTTTTTCTAATAAGTTGAAAACTCAAATTGTCTTAGAAATGCGGTGCAGGTATAGGCTAAGGTTACGGCTGAGTAAAAACGCTTAAAACTGAAAATTCCAGTTTTTCACGGCCGAGGCTTATTTTGGTCATGTTTTTCTCAGTCATGATTAATTCTCAAATAAATCATGAGTGTGTCAAACATTTTTCTGATGCGGGGTCACTTAACGCGTTCGAGTTTCGTTGTGCGTAGAATTTTTGAATGACGTTTTACCCTAAAACGTGTAATTCCGTGTAATTCCTTAATAACTTTCACGAAAATGAGCTTATGAAGGTCAAACTTTTAATTTGCCATGGAAATGATTTATCACTCGAGGCCATGAAACAAAAATCAATTTTCGAGAAAATTTTCGGGAAAAATGAATAGTAAAATTTTCCGGGAATAGTAATTATCCTGAAAATGCGAATTGTTACAGCCTCTTCTGCAAACTTTTTTGGGCTCGTCCTCCTGTTGTGACCATCTGTCTCTCCACATAACGAACATGCATTCCTGTTCTTCGAATTCTTTTCAAGAGCTTGCTCTTTACCTCCTTTTATGCGCATCTTTTTACGGCCTTTAGGATTACCAAGAGCTGGATTGTTAATGGTTTTTTCAGCTGGCTTCGGGACTCCAACAAGTTCCTCCAAATTGTCAGCCTTGTTCTTAGAAGGAGGATTTGGGCAATCAGCCTCGACATCAATCTTTAGCAACCTCAACTTTTCAACAAAAGAAGACAACCTCGCCTCATCTTTACTCAACATATGGATACAGTGATCAACAATGGAACTTGCCTCATTTGCATAATTCTCAACAATCCCATTCTTCTCACCATATCGGTTCCGTTTGTTCCTCAAAGCAGCAGGTATAAGGTTCTTTGTCCAACGCCTCAATATGTATTGACTTGGAATCACTTCAATATTGGCATTCTTAAACACACAAAAAACATGCCTGCATAATATTCCAACTCGAAGAAAAAGCTGACAGGAACATACAACTGATCCATCCTCTTGGTTACGCAACACCTTAATGGAAAAAAAAAAGAAAGAAGATAGTAAAAAATCATATATGATAAAACAACATAAATAAGGTAGTAAAAAATCATATATGATAAAAAAAAAAAAAAAAAAAAAAAAAAAAAAAAAAAAAAAAATAAGTGGCTGACATACCTTATATAATCCATCAACTCTATAAAACAGGTTAACTGTCTCTTCTTCTTCAGCTTTATCGTTATCCTTACCTTTATCCTTAACTCTCTTCCTAGCTTTCTCTCTCAACTTAGCTTTCTTCTTCTCCATTAGTGCATCAACAAATTTTGTTTCTCTAATAACAGAGACCTCAGATCCTTCAACCAAGCTTTTGGTTTCTATTTGACAATACCATGTGCCTGCAAAAATCTCTGCTTGAACAAGCTCGAACAGAGGACGAGTAAAAACCTTCGAAGCATGATGTTCAATCTTAAGATAGGTTCTAAACTTCGGAACAGAATCAATAGTCTTATGATCAAGCCTCTCTTGTATATGCCTCTGCTTTTCCATTGCCGTCTCAAAACAATTCATAAAATTCATAAGAGTGGAACCTTGATTCGTAAAATGAGAGAAAAAGGAGTTCTCACTCTCAGATCTAAACGTCGTCCTCATCAAACCACACAAGGGAGAATCAATAAAATAAGCAGGAATCCAACACGAACGTATATTAAACATTTTTGTTAACCACTTATGATTCTGCAAACTAAACTCCTCCAGTAACTTTGACCATCTATCCTCAAACTCCTCCGGACCGATATACATATTCCATACAATTTGATTAAACTTCTTTTTAAAGTCGGTATCATCATAGATTTTTGAACATATCTGTAAACAAAACAAATAACATCTGATTTAACAAATGATTTGAAAATAGATATGTGTTATCATATGTGATAAACCAATAATAAATACAAATAAAATCAAGTATCACATATGATTTAACATATTATTTGAAAAAAAGTTAAAATTATCATATATGATAAATCAATAAGAAATACACAGAGAATCAAGTATCACATATGATAAACAAAAAGGCAGAAAAATACCTTTCCAGGGAGCTTTTGAGTAATATGCCACATGCAAAGTCTGTGTTTAAAACCCGCAAACTCAGCTTTAATGGCATTTCTCATAGCCCCATCCTGATCAGTAACAACAACATTTGGAGCCCTACCAAACGCCTTTATGAACGCTTTCAGCAACCAAATATACGAAGCTGTAGTTTCGTTCTTCAACAAGCCTGCTGCGACTGTTACACACCTCCGATGATTATCTATGGCTGTAAAGGGAACAAACACCATTTTGTACATGTAAAACAAAAAACAAAAATACTTAAAATAACAGATTAAATAGAAAATCATATAATCAAAATATCATACTGAACATACAAATACTTACTTGTTTGTTCTGTAAGTAGCATCAAACGAAACAACATCACAAAACTCTCTATAGTTGAACTTAGAAACTTCATCAGCCCAAAAAATAGCCGCAAGCTCAGCATTTTCGACCAAATAATCAAATGAAAAATCCGGCACGTGCTTCTTCCTATTCTCCATCTTAGATATAAGCATATGCGCATCACTATCACCTATATAGCAGTTCACACCCCTAAAAAAGTTCTTAAAATCAACAGTCGTTCCATGAACAAGAAAATAAGAACCCTTCAAACCAGTTAAGATGTGATGAGCTTTCGTTGCGCCTATATTTACGCTAGCAGCTTTAACAATGAACAATTGCTCAGCATACGTCAATTACCTCTCAGTCTTTGACAAATGCTTATACTCTTCACGTTCAAGCTCGTGATTATGAATACTATCAAAGACATTCAACCTGTACTTAGAAGTACCAGGAATCAAATAAAAAATGACACGTGCTTTGCACCCTGTGATATGCAGGTTCGAACTTTTAACCTGCTTGTCACTATTCTCTAAGTCTAACGTGTCCACATGAATTCCCTTTGGACAACCTTCCCTATTACACACTAAATACTTTTGCTTCACAGTACCATTCCTCAACCTTTTCTGGCATGACTTCCTAACCACAAACCCTGCTTTAGCAGCATATTTCATATAAGCAGCAATGCACTCATCAATCGACTTATAAACTTTGCCCTTAACAAGTAACACATCCACAGGAACTTTCGGAATATAATAAACAGTTCCACCAGGAGTATCAAAATTAGAGTGAGTAGCAAATGATTCAGGAGTTTTCAAAGCATTCAAAGCTGGAAAAAAAATAAAACAAAAAATTAAAAACAGAGGTTTACTAAAAATGAAATCACAGACACATGTTATAATTATATCATATATGATATAACACATGCAAGACAAAAACATTGATATATCACATGTGCTATATCATATATGATATGACAAGCTTAAAACTACTTATTCAAAGCTGAGATTAATATATCACATATGATATATCATTTGATACAAAAACATTAATATATCACATGTCATATATCATATATGATATCCAAACTACAAATATAATCAGCTACTCATTCAAAGCTTAAAACTACTTATTCAGAGCTTATAACATCTTAATAACATATTCAGAGCTTATACCATCTAAATAACATAGCTTATTAACACTAACAAACGGATTATAGAAAAAATTAAAATAATCAAAAAACTCACTCTTAATTGCTACGGATTCATCACCGTGTTCATAAGCAACAATCTCCTCAGCATACTTAGCTGAAACATCATCACTAACAACAATCTCTTCAAAAGCAGTAGAAGAATCATTAACAGCGATCTCTTCAGAAGTAGTAGAAACAGAACTTTGAAGTGAATCCATAAAACCTGCATATAATATGAAAAAAATAAGTAAGTTAGCTCATAATTCAGCTTATAGAAACAGATAGCTTATAATTCAGCTTTGAATTAAGCTTAAATAAAAATAAACGATAAAAAATTATGGTTAGGTGATGTACGGGATGAAGAATGAGATCAATTAATGAATTTAGAAGAAAAAATTAGGGTTTCTATGATGATTGCAATGAAGGAGATGGTTAGAGGAGCTCGTTACAAGAGGTAGTTAGATGAGAGAGAAGAAACAAACACACACTTTGTGTGTGTGAAAAAATGACACATTAAATGAGAGATAAGAGTAAAAAAAAAAGTATTTAAATAGTACTAAAATACCCTTGTAGTGTAAATATTAACTCTAATCTAAGCCATTAGATCAAAATGAATGAAAGGTGGGGATTGATCCCTTGGTATGTAAAGAATGTTTAGTCCTCAAATGATCTTTGTTCTACTTATATTGGTGTTTGAGAGTAGAAATCTAACGTGAGCTTCCATTATTAATTGCATTCATCATATCCTCTACTTCTTAATCCATCGGATAACCAGTAAGTCATCATCTACTCTTTGCTTATTCCCTGGTTTTTTATTTAATCGTATTTTGTTTTATGCTTATCTATACTACTATATAAATCATTTAAGTTGTGGGCTCTACCAAAAATTAAGATAAGTAGCTCCAATCATAGAGTGACATGTATCACTTCCCAACTAAAAATTCACCTTTATTTTCATTTTGAAATAACTTTTTATACATTTATTATTTTTATGATCTAATTTCATCATATTTTCTAAAATTTCGTGCTCTTTAATTCAACATCCATTTTGATATGTTTATATCAGTTTTTAGTTTTTACATTTTTAATGGGTTTATTTTATTTTGATTCAAATTTTTACAACTTTAACTAATATTTTAATCAATACAATCTTAATTCGTCAAAATCATATACTTTTGAAAGGAATATTTGACAGGTAAAAGATTGCGAGGGTCTTTCTATATGTGGAATAATGATGTCACGGAAAAGTTACGGGAAACCCAAGCAAACACATACAACTAACACATATACATTCGGAGTGTTGTGAAACGAATTCACTAAGCGGGTAGTGAATTGCGAAGAGAGTTAGGCTAGCAATCCATTTAATATATTTATAATATTAACTATATTTATCGTCACCGCTGTGCGCGGGTATTTAACTAGTCATTTAGAAAGAATAAATTATTGTTTATTAAGATCATAATCATGGAGAACCAAATCAAATGAAAGGAAAATAAAAACTAATTGAACACTTAAGAAAAATAATGATAAAGAATATCTTACAATTAGCAATTTTAAAACACAACTCAAATAAACTTGATTATAGTTATGTTCTTATGGATAATTTTGGAAAGTCAACATGCATATACATTTGTGTAACCAGTTTGGTCTCCAAAACCAGTTTTCGGGTAAAACCGGTTGAACCAAGAATCGGACACTCGTATATAACGTAACTCATGACTCTTTCTATGTTTGGGGATTAAAATTTTCAATGAAACATAGAATAAGTGGGATAATAGTTCATCTATTCAACGACTATATGAGATAGTTCATCTTTATTAAGTAATTTAACGATTTAAACAACTATAGTATATGAGATAGTTCAAGTTTATTTTAAATGACCTACTAACCAAGTGAATCATTAAAAAGTACTCTGTAAATGAAGTTATCAGCAAGTGTGTCTGTGTCAACATAAAACTTGGAGAAAAATAAACTTAAAAAATATTTGATTACAAAGTTTCCAAGCCTTATATTTGTAACGATATAAAACTTGGAGGAAAATAAAACTAATTAAATAAAAAACGACCTAAACAAACCTTTAAACTTTCCTAATAAAAGCGCACCAATGCAACGCCCGCATGATATTGGGCGGCGGTGCATTGGCCAAAAGGGCGCCTAGGGAAGTTGAGGGGCAAAGCACCTTCATGTAGCGCCTAGGACTTTGCATCCTAAACCCTCGTTGATTCATGCGATCTTTCACAAGCTCTTCTAGCTAAGGTTGTAAACAAACTGGACGTTCAATGAACATTTCATGAACCGTTCGGTAAAAAGTTCGTTTATGTTCGTTTATTAATTAAAATAAACGAAGATGAACAATATTTTATGTTCGTTTAGTTAAATTAACGAACATGAACAAAAGTCGTGTCCATTCATTTATGTTCGTGAACGTCCGATTATGCGTTCGTTTATGTTCATTTATTTATTTATTTTAGTATATCATATCTTTTAATTGTATAATTTTAAAATTAGTTTGTCTAAAAAAACAACACCTATAAAATAATATTAGATGCATAATTTAATAAAGTTTATGTTTGTTTGTATATGTTCATTTATGTTCGATTAGCGTTTGTTTAGTGTCTTAATGAACAAACATAAACGAACATGAACAACTCATTTTTTTAATAAACGAAAATGAAAAAGAAAATTCGTCTGTTTAAGTGTTCGTGTTCGTTTATTTGTCCGGTTAAAATTAAATGAACGAACAAGAACAAGGCTCCATTCGTGTTTGTCCGGTTCGTTTACAGCCCTATTTCTAGCCAATTTATAGTTGTTGACGACCCCGTTTACCACCCCCACCACCATCCTCAAAACCAACCTTGTTGATTCTTGGCAAAGCTTCCACATGCATTATCAAGCTTGTCATGACACTTGATCTTGACAAGCTCAATTATAACACGTGATATGAACTCTTTAGATGACATTGTCATATGTTTAAGGTTCTTCACATCATTGAGGACCCCACACTCTTAACTAGCACAATTGACCCCGATCTTGATCAACTTGATTCTCTCGTTGTATCAATTATTTATAGCATGATCTGGGAGAGATTAGAAAGCATGATCCTCGACCCCACAACCACGGCTAGTTCTTTATGGAAGTGTCTTGAGACGACCTTCCATGATAACAAAACAAACATGACTATTCAAGTTGACAACCAACTTTGTACCTTAGAACTTGGCACTCAGTCGGTTGCGGACTATTATTAATAGGTAATGTTGTCCCATAATTATCCGAAATGTATATTAATTTAGAGAGAGAGAGAGAGAGAGAGTGTGTGTGTGTGTGTGGACACTTATTAATCTATAGAGAATATAGAGAAGTATTGGAATTTTTACTAATGAACACACCCATCCAAAGTGATGAGGTGATGAGGTATTTATACCCTTACAACCAAATGGTCCAACCCTTGGAACTCTTGCTCCCCTCGAAACTGGGTAGTGAGCTTACACAGCAATGTTTATTACATAACAACCTACCAACCATTACTTAAATACATAAAAGACCATACACGAATGATTTAAACTTTTTATGCTCTAACAATCTCCTCCTAAGGGTAGATCATTGGGGTTTTTCCTTGTACGGCATTTTGTCCTTATAACTTCGAGCTCCGATGTACTGCTCCATGCGTTTCCATGAGTCTCGAAGTTCCAATCTTTCCTTGATAACTTGCACAACTATGCACATCAATGCTTGTTGCTCAACATCCATCTCCAACTCTTTGAAGAACACCTAATCCAACATTTCTTCAAGCTTTTCCAAAATTCATATCAACGTCCCTGTACTGAACTTAGCTAGTTCATTTGCCCTGAACAACGTCTTCTGCCTTGTACCAATTAAGTATATTAAGCAGAGTCCAAGATTTGGCTTTTCAAAGCATAACCATCTCTTGACCCTCTGAATACCTAGACAAATTAACACGAGAGGAGTCAGTTTGATCATCTTGTGATAGCTTTCAATCCTCATATGGAAGATATGTACCAAAATCAACCTCGACCTCATGAATATCCTCAGTGATTTAATGATGTCTTGGTCTACTGATTTCTTGATGTTGTGTCTGATTCTGGAGTGATACATGTCTTCTATGTCGCGAGGATGAAGGTTAACGTATCAGCCTTAGTGGAACAGTAATGATTGTCGTCGTCTCTAACAACATGGTATTCAATGAACCCATGATATAATAGGTTTTTTGACTTGACGCTCTGACATTGCATTATCCTTTGAGGAGAATATATAGATGATGTGGTTTAGCCTTCCTCTGTCTTACTCTAAAGAAACTTCTTGTACGTTCATCCAAGTTAGTAATCCCAAGATATGCATCTACATTGTACAATTCTAGTTGAAACATAACGAATGTCTTTGCCAAGATACCTTCTTCCAGAAATCTTCCTAGATAATCCTCAAACAAAGCACTTATTTCAGTCGATTTACAAAACATTTTACAAAACAAACTCAACAATCGTAGGTTTATTTTAATATAAAATGATCAAATGAAAATATGCTTTAGTCCATTGGTAAGAGCTCTTGGGCTTGGGTCAATAGACCCAGGTTCAAACCTCTTCCATGGCACTAAAGATCATTTGGTACTATTCCCCCACCGCAAATGCTCAGATTGACTGATCAATGAGGGGCCTATTGAAGAAAATGGCTAGGGTTCAAAGCCCACCTCTTGATAAGTACAGTCACTGGGACAGGTGCTCATTGCCTGGGGCGGGGTCCTTGGGGGAGGGTCCGGTTAGCATCCATAGGATGCATGGGACCAGGGGGTGATCCCACCGATCCTCACCTTTTGAAGAAAACATACAAATAGGTACAAACCTTAACCGATTATAAACATAACTTTGAGGTTTAAACAACCATAAGAGACCATATAAAGCTTTAGCTCCATATCTAAATTAAGGTAAAAAAAAAAAAAAAAAAAAAAAAAAAATCATGTCAAATAAGAGTGTAAGACAGAACAAAATTGAAATCTTACATTTTCATCATAAGTTGATTGACCGAGTTATTCCCTCTCGAAGGTTGCATCCTGAATTAAAAAAAAAAAATAAAAAAAAAAATAAAATAAAAAAAAATAATTTGTGTTATCAATACAAATTTGACCTAACCCTAATCTACAACAAATCTAAGAAAGGTATTAAAAGAGAAGAAGAAAATACACTTGCTTGTAAGATCGATTTGAGAAAAAACCTACAAAGTAGCTTTAATTGTATTTGTTTTTCGAAACTTTAGTTAAATTTGAAATTGTAAAGGAGTGAATTTTGAAGCTTTTTGGGTCGATGAGCAGTGATAAATGAGATTTTTGATTTTTAGTATCCGTTTGGCAAAAGAATGGTGAGCTTTGTTATTTTTTAGAAAAACTTATTTTTCTAATGCTTCTTTAAGAAGCTGTGATCAGTAAGCAGTAAGCTGTGGCTACTGCTCCAGCTCACTGCTATTGTTGACAACTACTTTTGCCAAACATAGCCATAGAAGCAGGTAGTATAATTTTGAATTTGAATTCTCGAATTAAGAGAAAGTGAGGAACCAATAAAACAAAAAGTGCGTGCAAAACTTTTGCTTTCCAACGAATACGTACCCTACTGTGTATTTGATACGCCTGGGCCCGACCCCATGGCTTATTTAGGTCTTAGGGTTTACTTTGTCTTATAAATACTCTTGTAATCATTTATTATAATCAATCAATCAAAAGTTAATAAACAAATCTCTAGTTCTTCTCTTCTATTTTCTGACGGAGCCAGCACACGCTTGAAGTGGTGCCTTATCCCGATACAACCCATAACCGGGTCGTATCAATTGGTGCTTTCATTGAGAGCTCTCGTTGAGAGGGTTTTTTATTAGGGCTCCAAAAAAAAAAAAAAAAAAAAAAAAAAAAAAAATCACTGTTCACGACACTATTCACATGTACTGTTCATCGACCACTATTCATCGCTACTGTTCGTCGGCACTGTTCATTGATACTGTTCATAGTTACTGTTCATCAGAATATTATTTTTTTTAATACTTTTTGAGTTAATGTTCATGGCATCGAGTGGATGTGATCGGGACGCGGAATATGCACTATCTAAGCTATTGCAAATGGGTACGGTAGCCGAATATGAGAGTGATTTTGTGGTACTTGCAAATCGAGTTACAGGGATATCTGAATCTTTACTTACATCATTTTATATCTCCGGACTTAAACTGACGTTACAAATAGAAGTGTTGAGGGCAAGGCCTACAACTTTAGGAGAAGCCTTTTCTTTAGCCCGTATAGTCGAGGCTCGTTTTGAGACAATTAAAGAGAAGGAAAAAGAGCATATAATTGAAAAGAAATCAGATGCCATTCCATCATTACAAAGTGAATTCGCTTCACCTGAGATTAAAGGGTCCTTAGATGTTGATAAAGATATTGGTGTTGATGTGGTTAATAACGCGATAGATGATGTTTTCGATATTGGTGAGAGTAATGAAGTTCATAGCAAGTTTGAAGAATATTCAGAAAATAAGAAAAGTATAGAAGAGATTGTTGTGGGTGGTCGTGAATTTGATGGTCGTTTAGGCAAAATAAATTTGAATTTAAGTGAGGAATTAGCGAATTCTCAATTTGTACATTCTTCGTATCACCTTGAGGGCAAAGTGATTTTTGAAGGAGTGAGGAGTGTTACGGCATGGGTAGCGGAAGGCGGAAGAATTATGTTGTGTTATGTCCAAGGCAAAGGAATACGAAAGAAGGAAAAGGTGAAGGCTGCAATTCAAAGAAGATTATGGGATCCCGGATTACGCCAATGTTGCAGGAGGACGGTCTGCCCAAACGACTCAAGAAGTCCAAACGTATGGCATAAAGATTATGTCATATAATCTATCTTTATTTACATGTCTTTGTTTAGGATTATTTTCATGTTTCTTTAGGAAAGTCGATTAAGAATGTTTTAAGACAACACCTTGAGGGCAAGGTGGTTTTGAAGGAGTGGGGAATGATACGCCTGGGCCCGAGCCCATGGCTTATTTAGGTCCTAGGGTTTACTTAGTCTTATAAATACTCTTGTAATCATTTATTATAATCAATCAATCAAAAGTTAATAAACAAATCTCTAGTTCTTCTCTTCTATTTTCTGACGGAGCCAGCACACGCTTGAAGTGGTGCCTTATCCCGATACAACCCATAACCGGGTCGTATCAGTATTTGACAAAAGAATACCCGTATATAAGCTTTTATCAAAATAAAAGAATAATCGTATATAAGCTTTTATCAAAAAGAAATTCTAACTGAATTTACATAAGCAATTTTAAATCAAACACCCTAATTGAATAACACCTAAGCCAAATTGCAAATTCATAATGTCATGCAAAAGTCCTTTTCAATAGAATGTAAAGATAGATAGATTGACATGTTAATACACGAAATTGCATAGTATCTAAAACCGAGGACTGAAAGTGAAATTAAAGTTGACTTAAAGTCAAAACCAAGTTGCCTTTACTCTTTTCTCCTCAACTTCATTTCACCTCTTTTCATTTTCATTGCATTCATTCGATCAATACATCCATACATCCGTCAACAACTGTAAGTTAATTTCAGTCACCAATTAATTATATAGTTGTAGTTTTAAATAATCCGTCAACAACTGTATATTTATTTCAAATTTATAGTATGATGAGACTTTTCAGTCTGACTCGATTAATTCATTGTAATAGTTGTATGTGATATTATTGAAGTTTGTTAGTTTTGGTTGACCGAAAACTGACAATTTAAAGATGTTCTGATGATAGATGCAGTTAATTAAGGGGCTGTTTTTCTTGGCCTATTTGCTGGGTTTTGGTTATTCAATCAATAGATTTTCATATTTGTAATTTCCAGTATTATTCATTTGATCTTTAAAATTGTGCTTATAAAAAGTTCAGTAAGCTCATCTAATAAGTTAAACCAAACACCCCTTAAACTAGTTGGGATACAATTGACATGATTGACTGATTTGAGTATGTGAGAGATGTTTTTTTATTTTTTTATTTTTATTTTTATTTTTTTTATTTTATTAAGTTATGTAGCATAAGATACATGGCATTTAGTGATTGATAAACTTTGTCAAATGAATGAGTTTCATTCATTTTAATAAGTAGTTTCATATAATTATACGAGAAAATTGATTTTTTAATGCGTAAAAGGTAATTTCGAGGAAGTTTACAGGAGACACAAGATAGTGGTCTTTGTTTTGAAAGTGTGACTTATGAATATAAAGTTGACTTGAGGTCAACCTACTTGCATTATTTAACTTCTGATCGACATGAGTATAGTAGAATTATCATTTCATTTTTGATACCCATTCATATCCTGTGCTTGATTCTTAACCAATAAGAAAAGGTTCAAAAGAATTTAGTACCGACTTTTGTCTGCAAGGGTTAGAACTGTGATGCCCAAAAATCTTTTAATGACAGAAAGTTCAATAAGTAAAAGTTAGAAAACACTGTTTAAACCAGGTTGGTACATTTTCCAGCATTTATTTCAGTTAAATCTGTATCTTAAACAATACAATGTATTCACAAGTCACTGAAAGGCGCATAGCTAACTTTTTATTAGAACCCTGCTAAATGTTTGTTCTGCACATAAATAGCATTTCATCTGTTAGTTAGTAGTATGTATGAATGTGTGATCAAGTTTGTCATAGTGAAATTAGGTGAAGTTTTGCGTGATAAGTACTCTACAGAATCATACATTAATTTTTAGGAGGCTATATAGATTATAAATACACTTTGGGTGACTTTTGGGACATATTAAACTTCATTTCAGTGGTAAGCCAGTATCAATACCAGACATTCCTTAAATTTTAACTGATCCTTTGTTAGATGTACTTTGACTTTTGTGGTCAAAGTTGTTACTATGTCAAAGCTCAAATTGTTGACATATAGCGAAAGGGGTAGTGTTTTATTAGATTTTGTTAAAATTATATCTACTACAAAGTTGTGAATAATCACAAAAGCGTCAACTAATAAACAAATTGTGTTATCGCATCTGGACCTAAACAAAATTTAAATAAACAGAAAAATCTTGAAAGATATGAGTTTGGTTTAATGTTAACAGTGTGAATGTCGGCTAAACTCTGAGTTTGGTTTTTGGTTTTTAGTAAAGATATTTCCTAAACAAAGTTTAAACAATTCTCAGTTTGGTTTTTGGTAGACATAATCAGTCTTTTAGTCAAGACTCCTCAATAAGACTGATCCAGTCCTAGCCTAGACATGGTTTTTATGCATTGATATAATCTTTTAAAAAAATGATTTAAAGATTTTTTTTTAGAAAGGCAATAACAATTATAGAACCCCACAAATAAGCCAAAATTACAATACATGGCATCCCTCCTCACTTAAACAAGCTAACATTTATAGAACACCACAAATAAGCCAAAATTACAATACATGGCTATTGTTGTAATGATTTAAAGGTTTTTTATAAGATATATTTTCATACATAATCTAAGTTGTTGAATTACTGCTCCACTTTTAAAGGTTTTCTTAATGTATGTACATTCTGGTTTTGTATGTAGAATCTTGAAAACTTCAATATGTTAAAACATGTTAAACAAAGCGGGTTTTAGAAAAGGACCACTCAAAATCGGGTTGCTCACTATGCCTGACATAGTTGTATCATTGCACCACTATAAAAGCCACTCGACCCAACCCAACTCCGTAGTCAGCCAACTTGTTTGACCCGTTGTATAAAGTGACCCATTTTGATTCTAATCTGTTTTGAGATGCTACCAAATCCTAAATCATTAATCATATAATTTTTGGTTTTCTTTCTCATTATTTAGGAGCTAGCTTGTTGAAGACAAAAGATCGGAGAAGCTAGCTTTCAATGATATTTTGTAAACAACGAAACATACTTAGAAATTGCTTTGAAAGTGTTATTTTAGTATCGGAGGTTTAATTAGTGTAGTATGAAATTGCTACAGATTTGAGTATCTAAAGTACATGAAGCATGATGTTGCTATGAAATTGTATGTGCAGAATTATGCTGCAAAATTTGCTTTAAAATGTAAAATTATCAAAATAGTGACACTCAAAGGCATGTAGAAGTTTGCAATGTGTTTATGATTAAAGCAGCACTAGTTAAAGCGTGTGCTTTTCAAAATTTGCGACAGTTCTAACTAGAGCGTGTCTTTTGAAGCTTTTTCATTTTAAAAAGCGTGGACTTTTGGATCAAATTTTCCAAGTGACAATTAACTTACTTTCTCCACGCTCTAAGATGTCGTGCATTTTGTGACGCCAAGTATTTCCACGCTATCCTCATGCGTGTACTTTTAGTTTTAACACACCAAAAAAACATGGAAATATGCCCCAACCAGTGTGTATTATTACACCATTTGCTGTAGGTCCTATACATCAAACATGGTCTAACTGTAGCATGCTACACACATATATTGAACCTAGTTGCACATTTATTGATTGATAAACTTTGACAAATGAATGAAAGTTTCATTCATTTTAATAGGTAGTTTCATATAATTATATGAGAAAATTGATTGTTTAATATGTAAAAGGTAATTTGGAGGAAGTTTACAGGAGACAAAAGATAGTGGTGTTTGTTTTGAAAGATATCATGTACGAAATTTCTAGAGCCATTCATATAAAGTTGACTTGAGGTCAACCTACTTGCATTATTTAACTTGTGATCGAACACCTAGTGGAATTATCAATTCATTTTCGATAGCCATTCATTTCATCTACTGTGCTTGATTCTTAACCAATCAAAATTATTGTAAGTCTTCTCCTCAACTTAATTTGTTTTTATTTATGAATTTGTTGATTGTTTTTGCATTTGTGTTTATTTATAGCTTGAACCTAATACGATTGTTTAAAAGTAAAATACACGTGACGTGAATAGAAGTGTATGATTCTGATATAAAAGATTGACTTGAAGTAAACCCAGTTGCATTATTGTAGTTCTAAAAACCGTAAGTCATCTTCTCTTTTTGTACTTTTTAAATGTTGATTCTTTTACTCTAACTTAGTGCTTTTATAAATCATATTCTAAATGATTTCAGTTTTAATCCGGATCCTTTTTGATTTGATGAGGTTCGTTATTAGATTAATGGTTCGTTATTAAATTTCATAAGCTTAAATTGATCAGTAGGGGTTGAAACTAGCTCAAATATAACTACAGATAGAATTATATAGACTCGGAGACTTTTGAGTCAACTTAATTATGATATTGATCCAGCCATCTATGTTTTGAAGTTGAAAATTTCAATAAAAGCTTCATTAATCAATAATCATCTGTTTTAAATTCTCAAACAACCTAGTTGATCTTTATCACTTAATTTATTATACTTTATAAAGTTTTCAAACAACCTAGGTTTTTTTTTTTTTTTTTTTTTTTTTTAACTAATAAAAATTGTAAGTTTACTCTTTTTAGTTTGTTACACATCAAGTTAACATTAGAAATAAAAATAAGTTATTAGATTTATGTTGAGAATAGTAAGAACTAAAAAGTAATAAAAATGAGTTTGATTTGTTTTCCCCATTGAAATAAATATGAAATAAAAAAAGGAATAATCAAAGACTTTTAATATTTGAATTTTGAAAAGAGGAATACATTGCTTTGATTGAACTGAATAGAGATAATGAGATGGTGTGATGTCATATGACATGTAACTTAATACACGAAATTGCATAGTATATAAAACTGAGGGACTGTAAGTGAAATTAAAGTTGACTTAGAGTCAACCAAGTTGCCTTTACTCTTTTCTCCTCAACTTCATTTCATCTCTTTTCATTTTCATTACATTCATTCACAATCTTCCAACCATCCGTCAACTGTAAGTCAATTTCACTCACCAGTTACTTATTTATTTCAAATAATCGTTGTATATTTATTTCAAATTTATAGTATGATGAGACTTTTGAGTCTGACTCGATTAATTTGAAGATGTTCTGATGATAGATGCAGTTAATTAAGGGGGTGTTTGTCTTGGCCTATTTGCTGGGTTATATGAGCTTGTATAAGCTATATCCTCAAGTTAATAAAAAGTTCAGTAAGCTCATCAAATAAGTTAAACCAAACACCCCTTAAACTAGTTGGGATACAATTGACATGATTGAGTGATTTGAGCCTGTGAGAGATGTTTTTTTTTATTAGGTTATGTAGCATAAGATACATGGCGTTGAATGGAATGAATAATTAGATTTTGGTAAAGAAAGTAAATACTAATCGGAAAATGCCACTGTAGGAGAAATAGTGTTTTCATGTAAATGACATGAAGTTAACCTTTTGGTTTCTTGATGCTTGTGAATGTATTCTATGAAAGCTTTAACAGTTACTAAAACGTGTCACTTATAATTAACATTAATAGTGGTAAATTTAATCTGCATTCATATTCTTACGAAACATAGAAGACAGAACGCCTCTCTTAAGCTAAATGCAATGGTACTATTATGTGCCACAGTTTTTTTTGTCCCTCTACTTAAGATTTGTATAATAGTTTGTTTTCAAGAGAGATGGCTCTCTATTTATGCGATGTTGTTTCCACTATCTATGGTATAACACAAAAGCACTCAATGTTTGATTGTTTTATGCTATTAGTCATGAATTCTTGGTGCTAATTAATTGTTTCAACTTTATTTTCACTTTTTTTCTGAAAACGTTTACTGTACTTGTAAACGCAGCTTGATCTCAATATTGATAATGGCTACTACGTCAATTCCTCATCGGTGGAAATATGATGTCTTCGTAAGTTTTAGAGGTGAAGATATCCGCAAAAGCTTCATAGACCATCTGTTCAACGACTTCAAGCAAAAAGGAATTTATGCTTTTAGAGATGATAGAGAATTGCCTAAAGGAGAAGAGATATCTCCTCATCTGTACAAAGCCATTGAAGAATCGAGGTTTTTGATTGTTATCTTCTCTAAAAATTACGCTTCTTCATCATGGTGTTTGAGGGAACTTGTCAAAATACTCCAATGCAAGCAAATGGGGAAGCCTAAACACGAGGTTCATATAATCTTTTATGATGTTAAACCGGATGTTGTGAGGAAACAAACTGACAGCTATGCTGAAGCGTTTGCCAAACATCAAGTTTCAAACAGAAAAGAGGTGGATAAATGGAGGGAAGCTTTATCCATGGCAGCTAACTTATCTGGATGGGATCTCCAGGACATGACAAATGGGTAAGTTTCTTGTTTTTGTGTAATTAGTGTTGTAGCTCTACTAAAGCTTATAATTAACACTATGTAGTTTCTCTTACTTATTGTGTCTTTGTGGTTAACAGGTTTGAGTCCAAGTTCATCGATTCCAATTCCAAAGAAATTCTCAAAAAATTATGTGACGGACCCTTACATGTTGGTGAGAACATTGTTGGCAGCGATTTCCATTTCAAAAAATTAAACTTGTCACGCTTTGTTGGGGCAGATAAGGTTAACATGATTGGAATATGCGGTATAAGCGGGATAGGAAAGACGACCCTTGCCAAAGCTATTTATAACTTAATGTATGTCCACTTTGAAGGAAGTTGCTTTTGTGAAGATGTCAAAGAAGTCACAAAACGACAAGGCCTGATTCAAGTCCAACTGCATATGATTTCGAAGATATCGAAAATTGAAGATTTGAAGATATCAAGTGTTGGTGAAGGAATTATGGTGATAAAGAAGATGATGTCATCGAAGCCGATCCTGCTTGTTTTGGATGATGTGGATCATCGGGATCAGTTAAAGGCACTAGCGGGTTTAGCTAGTTGGTTTTGCCCCGGAAGTTTGATTATATTCACAGGTAAAGATAAACAGTTGTTGAGATCTCATAGAGTGAATGAAATCCATGACATGGACTTTCTAGATGAGGATGAATCTCTTAAGCTCTTCAGTTTCCATGCCTTTGAGGAAAAACAACCTTCTGCAGGCTTCCAAGAACTTGCTGAGAAAGCTGTGAACTATGTGCAAGGTCACCCTCTGGCTCTCATAGTTTTGGGTTGTTTCTTATATGGCAAAACTGTGAGTGAGTGGGTTAGTGAACTGAATAGGCTCAAGTTACATCCCAATGAAGAGATACAACAAGTGCTTCGTTTAAGTTATGATGGGCTAAACTATCAGCAGCAAAATATCTTACTTGATATCGCATGTTTATTCATTGGAGAAAACAGTGAAGTTGTAGCAAGCATACTAGATGGCTGTAACTTTTTTGCAGATTCAAATATGAAAGTTCTGGTTGATAAGTCATTAATTACGATCTGTAGTGACATGTCACTTCAAATGCATGACTTGATTCAAGCAATGGCAAGGGCGATTGTTCGTGAAGAATCTAGAAGATTGTTGATTTCATCTAATGTTAACAATAAGGTTAAAAGTGGCATATGATAATTGTCCTTTATATTAATACTATAAAAGTATAAGCAATTGACTATGTTACTGTTTATAATTTAAGTCACATGTTTTTGTTTTTCCAGGTGGCAATAACTGAAGCGGTTGAAGTTCTAGTCATTTCGTTAGAGAAATTTAGTCAGAAGGTTCACATAGATGCTAATGATTTTCAACGTATGAAAAGCTTGCGGGTCCTGAAAATCTATCAAGAGGAAAAACCATATGAGCAGAAACTTGAATTGGATGGCCATAATGTGATCTTCTCAGGAAAAAAATTGTATTATTTGTCCAATGAGCTAAGCTTGTTTTGTTGGCATGGATGCCCTTTCAAGTACTTACCTTCAGATTTCTATCCAGAAAACATTGTTGTCATCGACCTCTCTTACAGCAACATAATGCAACTTTGGACAACACCAAAGGTATTTACTTGTTCATACATGTGTTCATATTTGACACCTCGAGATATAAGGACTAATCTTTTTTCTATTGATATCAGTGTTTAAGAAGGTTGAAAGTAATGAAGCTAAGGTACTGCTGCAACCTAACAACCACCCCTGACTTCTCAGAGATTACAAATCTCGAAGAGCTAGATCTTGAAGGTTGTGTGAATTTGGTTACAGTTCACCCATCTATTGGAATGCTTAATAAGCTTGCTGTCTTAAATCTGAAAGACTGCACACGGGCTAGGAGTTTTCCTGAAGCCTTTTGGTATAGATGCTGGACTTCAATCTCTGGTTTCATATGGAACCAACAACATCCCCAAAGATCAGTTTCATTGGCAGGTTTAAATATGTTAAAGGAACTGAATTTCAGCTACTGCAATTTAGTTCAAGTGCCCGATGGCATTGGAGGCTTATCATGTCTAAAAAAACTAAACTTGGAAGGGAACAATTTTACTAGTTTGCCTGGAAGTTTGAGTCAACTTTCTAGTCTTGAATGGCTTGATGTTTATGGTTGCAAGAAGCTGGAAGTGTTGCCCGAACTTCCACATAGCCTAGATTACCTTGATGCATCTGATTGCACCTCCTTAAGTTCAATTATGGGATCAAACCCAATCATGAGCACAAGGGAGACTTATCTCAACAATTGTCCAAAATTGTTTAAGGTGTCGACATCGGAGACTCAATGTCTCGACTCATCTGTAACTTCCCAAGGCTCTCGATTTTCTTCTTTCCTTCGGTATGTGGATAACAGATGTGGATTGTTCTGTTTGCCAGGAAGTTCCATTAGGGATTTGCAAATGTTTTATGATGGAAAAAGCATTCCAAATTGGTTTACAAATAAAAGTTTGGGAAATCATGTAAAGGTTGAATTGCCATCAGATTGGAGCTTCACTAAGTTTAGGGGATTTGGAATCTGTGTTGTTTTTAAGAGAAAAAAACCTTCCCCATATTTTGGATACTCTGTAAACAACTTTGATGGAGATGATTTGGGAGAATACTTTCCATACTACTATGATGAATATTTTGAGGATAAGCCAATAAGAATCGATGAGTCAGATATGATATGGTTGCATTATACGACAACTGAAATACAGCGGTGGAAGAAAGCAAAGAATTTTGTAACATTTTGTTTCAATGATGAAGATGAAGATGATGATGAAGATGAAGATGAAGATGAAGATGATGAAGATGAAGATGATGAAGATGAAGGAATTGAAGTGAAGGAGATGGGTGTAAGACTTGTTTGTGATGAAGATTTAGATCAAGAAGCAGACTTGATTATGTTCCAAGACCTTCCAACTCTATCACAGCATGGTGGGGTCTTGTGCGTGTTTGAGAAGGATGGAATGATCAAGTGGACATGGTAGATTTTGTAATTTTTATTTGGTCTTTTCATTAGCCACAATAATCTTTGATAAATCCATGTAGGAGACACCCACCACGTGTTTGATGAAATGCATGACTAGAAATCATTTGCTATTTACTCTACAGCCTGTTTATAGATTTTTTTGGATTTTACGATGTACTAAGAATTGATGTTGTGTTTTGAAGTTGCGATTTGTACTGTAAGATAATAAACCTTGCTGTAGTTTATGACTTTGGAAATTAGTATGGTAGCAATTATGTGACTGGTATGGTATCATGTTAAAACATGCACCATCTTTGGAAAGTGTGCTCTTTCGAGTGCCAGCTCAACCAACATTTGAGACAACATGCTTATTGTTTGGTATAAAAACTTGACATTTGTTTTGATTGCTGAAAACGCTCTTCTTTGATACCTGCCTTCTGCATCTGTTCTTCGTTGCACTAATAGCTCAAGATCCATTCCTTGAGGTAGCTGCCTGGACATGCTACATGTTTTTCGACCCATTTACATACGGGTCAGATTTCAACCCGTTCCCAAAATTACATCTTTTACCATTTATGTGAGTATTAAGCACCATACGGATAAACAGAGAAAGTATCAATAGCTTGTTCCTTCACTTCACTTAACCCATGTTGTTATCTTCTGTTTCATTACCCTCACCCTAGTGGTTTCTTGAGACGATATGGATATCATTGTACTTTCTGCTAGTGGTGGTAGTCTAACTGAAAACCAAGTGGGGTGGTAGGAAAATTCATTGTTTAATTTTTATTTAAAAATAAATAAAAATCAAAGGGGAAGAATGGGCATTTTAGTCATTTCACTTCGCCCATAGAGACAAATAAACTCGAAACTTTCTCATGGCTGCCTGCACTTTCAAAACCACTAGGACCGCGCATGCAATTTAGCCAAACCACAACGATGGTTTTTGCAACATGAACTTTTCATGGAGCGTACACCAGGTGTTTGTTAAAATGGAGTATATCAGTATAAATCATTGACTATTATTTTGGCAAACTGTTTAGTAGCTATTACTCGTCAACTTGTTCAAATTTGCTACCTACCGATGTGTACTTGCAGTTAAGAACAATGTGTTTTTGTTGTCCAGTTTTTCAGCTCTTTATTTAGCTCTAAACCAGTGTTTGGGTAAACACTTAACTTCATGATCTCAGCTTGTGCCTTATGCTCCATTGCTTGTACTTGCCTCTTACCATGAACCCATTGTACTGGTGGTTTAGTGGTACCTCTGAATAACATCTTATTGTTGTACTCAAACTCCATTATCAATTCTTTAAAGTTGCATTTGATGTTACGCAATGTAGCTAACCATTGTATGCCCAATACCATTTCACAACCCCCAAGTGGCAATAGCATGACATAAGTAACAAAAGTCTCTCCCTTAATTTTCTAAGTGAAATTCTTACATTCACTAACACTCAATGGTCTTGTCTACCTAATGTTACAACCCTATCTTTTTGCCATATTAATATAAAGGAAGTTATGGGTGGAGCCTGAGTCCACCAAAATATGCAACTTGTACTTATTAGCCGCAATTCCAATCACTCCCATGGTTTGATAGGAATTCCAATCACAATAGAGAACAATTGCCCTTCACATTTATGTCCAGGTACAAACTTTTGATCACAATAGAAGCACAAATTTGTGGCTTTCTTCTCCTCATACTCTCTTTGTGTCAATTGCTTCCTCATTGGTGTTCTTGTAGTAGTGTTTGGCTTATTCTTCCACTCATTGTTTGGAGCAGGTAAAGGCAACAATGGTCTTTTATTACTAACTCCCAAACCACTACCACTATTTTCATTCAAGAAAATAGTGATATTCCCTTTTTTCTTACAGCTTCTAGGGTAGCCTCTTGCAAATTGGTCAGTGAATAAGCATTTGATAAAGTTCTTGGCTTGGACATTCTTACACTCATTTCTAACTCAGTTGGTAAACCCCCCAAGTACAAGCTTATAACATGCTCTTCACTAATATCCACCCTGCACAACAATGTATCAAATAAATCCTGATATTCCCTTACATTCTTTTCATACTTGGCATTTTTCAAGGCAGAAATGGGGTCATCAAACACAGAGCCAAATCTTTGAATAATAGCAGTTTTATACACCTCCCACCACACATTATCACCATTGATTTTAACAAGCTACCTATGTCATAGCAAAGCTTTATTAGACAAATGAACTGATACAATTTTTACCTTTTCATCCTCTGATGTGTTGTCAATCAGGAAGAATTGGTCACGCTTAAACACCCAGCCTCTAACATCCTCTCCTTGAAACTTTGGGAATTCCACTTTTGCCAACCTTCGATACTGATTGGATTGCCTTCCCATGTTTTGATTCATCACAGTATTCTGCATACTCAAAGTTGTGATCAATTCCCTGAGTTCAACCACAGCTTGATCCACATACTGCTTTGTAACACCTTCTTCACTACTACCAGAAGCACCATTGATTCGGGTAACAGGAGCCATAGTTAAAAGAGTTTGTATGCTATTTCTATGATTGATTGAGTAAACAACTGTTAGTTATTACTCCTTCGTCTTCAATTGAACAGTAACTAACAATCCTAACACTTTCTTGGCCAAATCAAGTCAAACGAAACTGATTAACAGAGGGTTTAAGCACTAACGCATTGTTCTCGTGGTCGCGATGAATACTTGACAATTGGTCTTGTTTCTGAACGGATAGCATACAATAGATCAAAGTACAAGTGTAGTACATTGATTCTTGTCAGATTTTTGGCCAGAATCTTAACAAACTAGTCGGAATTTCACCGGAAAAGGTGATCGGAGTGCCAGGACGCTCTTGTACCAATTGATAGCAACACTTCTAGGATACACTTAAGAATCATTAGAAGGCAATAACAAGCCTGGATTACTCAATGAGAAAGAATGAGAATCAAAGGTATTTGCTATTAATGGAGGGAAAAGTAGTTGGACGGTTACAATGGAGTGAATGTTTGTTACAGACAGAAATATCAAATTCAGACTAAAATGAAATGAAGGTGTACATCAGATATTTAAAGGGAGAAATGGCGCCGAATTATGTTACTGGATATGTGAGTAGTGTGGAGAACACACGTGCACCTCACGTGTGCAGTTTAAAAACCACACACATGCCCCTCACGTGCCAACACTTCACACATACCTTTTGCTCATATCATCAAATTCGTATAAAGATGACACCCCTCGTTTACGTGCTTTTCCTTGTTGGATGTCAAAGGACAATCGTATTAATTTCATGTTAGGCATACTTATTTTTGTTATCTTATAAACCAATAATGAGTTGTGTCTTTTGCTATATACGCTTCGGGTAATTATTCTTTTAACATACAAACGGTTTGACCCGACGATCCAATAGTGATCTGATCGACTCGGTCGGATCAATTAAAAATTCGTGAAAACTCTTCTATACTCTATATAAATGAAAAATCCTCAAAGTGGAAAAGTGGAAAAATTAAGTAAACTATTTATGGAAACTATAAACTTTTATTGTTATTTTCGTTTGTAACACATCTTATTAATTCAGTTTAATTCTTGGCATATAACTGCTTATGTAACTAGTTTATTACCAATAAAAATTTTAAAACTTTAGTGTACATTATTTTTACAATAAGCATCTAATAATCAATACTGGATATTTATAGTAATTGCAATCCAATATTAGAATTTCTAGTCAAAAAATACCAAAGAAATATCGTAAAGTTCTCATGCAATGGAATCAAAGACAAGCAAGTGATACAAACAGAAACTATCAAGCTGGTAGAAGACAAAAATAACACCACCAAACTCCAAACTAAAATGCCCATTTATCAGTTTCATTTTTCCCCGTTTGACTTTCTGACGGCACCTTAAACGGTCCACTTGACCCAAAGGGAAGTCATCAAATGAGTATGTATGACCATGGTCAAAACCTGCATTGCTACTCATTGAATCAAACCTTGCGAAACTACAGTCTTGTGCCGTGCTGCTCATTGAGTCGAATCTTGAGAAATTATCCTGTGTGGAGCTGCTCATGGAATCAAATCTCGAGAAGGTTTCTTGTTTGGGAGAACCTCGGTCAAAGGCACTGAAAGAGTCATATCTCGAGAAATTATCAAAGAAAGAATTCTCTGCTCTTCCCCCACTGTATCGGGTAAGGTGCCAGCTCGAGAAGCTGGTGAGCCAGGAACCGAATCATCAAACCCAAATGGACTTTTTTCTGGAAGAAACTGTTATTGCCTTGCGGGGAATCACTTTTCCTTGGACTTGCAGTGAAATGTACTGTATTAATTTTCATGCAATGATATAATTGAAAAAAAGATATGAACTCACCTTAGCTGTGTCACTATTGAATCCCCACACCGAATCTACATCATCATTGTTGTCAAAAGTACCCCATCAATAGACTAGTGCATGTTTAGATCTTTCCACCAAACAAGGTACACATTTTGTTGTATTTAGACAATGAAAGATCAGACCATAAACTGAATCCAATCAGTACCTTTCTGTGTCAGCATCAAAACTCTTTCCGTAACGTTTAAATGAATCCTCCTTGGTTGGACTTTCAAATATTTTTTGTGCCGTGGGACTACCAGCTGGGCTTTTAGCCGACTCGTCTTCGCTATGTATGTATGCTGATTCAGTCTCGAAAGGCTTCTCTGACTTCCGGTCAGTATTTGAATATGAATCCTCAGAAACGTCATCCATCGGAGCCGAGTTTTCTGCCTGAGGTGTTGATTTGGTATTTGCAGGCACCGTAGCATCAAATGAGAAACCTTCGTCTTCGAATTTATCCCAATCCTCGTCCCACACTGCAGATATCTCTGGAACTCGAGGTTGCCAAACCTTGACAATCAAAATAGGTGAACCATAACGCAATATCAATCATTCTATTAATACAGATACAGTAACGTTATTGCTCATGACTCATGAGATAAAAGATGATACCCTTTGGAAGCTCAATAACTGCAGTTGACTTGGCATCAATTCCATGTTTTTTTGCAACGTCCAGTTAAAGCCTTAAGTAGTTCCTCGAGATTGGATTAGATACGATCAGCACGAACCTGGGTCAGCCGAAAAAAAAAATGACGGGTCAGTCAAGGCATCCTTAAAACTTACTAAAATCTGTTACTCGGGATCATATGAACTTACTTGAAGTTCCTCTCCTAAAAGTCGACAGAAAAATCAATTCAATTAACAAAAATGGGATTATACTCCAAGTTAAAATTAATGTGCTCAGCTGCCCTTATTCTTACCCAAAAAAAAAAAATCCAATCACAAAAACTAGATATAATGTAGAGTAAGCTGCCAGTCCAGTAGAAGGCGATAATGCAATGCTATTTCGCAAGCCATTTAACAATTTTGAGTAGAAGGGGATATTTTAGCGCATTTATGTGGAAACAGGCCAACTTGGGTGATATTTTATCAATAACGGGTGGGTCAAACTCATAAAATCATAATAATCCCTTGATATATAGGAAGACAATATAAAGACAATCAACATCATGTCTGCACTGGAGTCGGAATTTGACCCTGGTCACACGTCTAAACGTAGGGTTACGGTTCAAGTCTGGTTTCGGATTTGGATCCTGGTCAGGCCTAGTAACAGGTTTCCCCACGTGCTTGTGCTTTTGCTGTTAAGTGCATATATGTAATCCTTAACATTGGGTAGTTCACAGGCATTGTGAAGTGCAAAACATAACCTAAGTCTACTTATTGATGCTTAAATGAGTAAAAATTGTCACACTTGCAGCAGATATCTATGTAGTTTTCTATACTTTGTTGCAGAATGAACTGAACCAGTACAAAAACATGTTTCTCGGGCCACCAATCGGAATAGTTTTAAACATAAAAAAACCTGAAAATTGCTTATGAAACTCCCATCGTTTGCTTCATGAATCCAATCGAATTAACAAAAATTTCATCATGAATGAAGACACATCCATTTCACGAGCCACCTGGTTCTTCGACGCATGAACCCACTTCATCTTCGGGTTCGAGACATCACACATTGTCAAAAACTCCATCACCTGTCCGAATATCTTAAACATTTCTATCCCAAAAATCAGGTTCTTAACAGCTACAAATAGCGAATTCCAGTCCATGGGTGCATCATCAGATACAATTTCACCATCTCCGAACTGCTTTGTTTCTCCAAGTTAGGTTCTTAAACATTTCATTCCAAGTTAGGTAAACGAGATCAAGCTCCCACAACTTCCGAACTGCTTTGTTTCTCCTTCCAATTTCACCATCTCCTTCACACCATGAAACCGACACCACGTTGACCAGCACAGGACACTAGCCTCGGGGTGTACTTGTGGACCCTTGGTGGGTGTAGAGTCGATTGGACTCGAGTCCAGAGACCATGTCCAATGTCATACGCTGCGAGCTTATCAGCCTCGGAATACATGTAAAAGACCCCGTCACAAACGACTCCAGAGTAAACAACCCCAAAATCGACTGGTAGCCGTTGAATTTCCGTCCATTTGTTTGACGAAGAATCAAAAATCTCACATGAATTTAAAGCCTCATCCCGTGAACCAATCCCCCCTACTGCTATTATCAAGAACCGTCCTCGGTCTTTCACACTACTCGTGTGCTTGGTTTGGTCGTTCCTTGATGTACGTCTAACTGAAACCCTGTGAGGATCCCCGTAAACATCCGATACTCCACCAATCAGCATCCGTGTCCGGAGTTGATTTTTGATGGTCAAACGATCAGAGTTGGCTTCAAAAACCCCTAGAGTGGACTTTGACCTTGCGTGTTTCATTGATGCAACCTTGTTCCACGATTTTGACATGGGGCTAAAAACCAACACTCCTCTGTGTGTCTTTCGGTCCATTCTTCCGGAGCTCGAACAACCTCCGACAATGAAAATGTTATCATGGACAGTGGCAACTGAGAACAGAAACCGATTCTTAAGAATTTCAAAAGCATATATCTCATGAGAGCTAAGACCATTTGTAACAGTACCGAAAAGGAACAACCATGGACTCGGGTAATACCCTTCTCGTCTCATCTGCATAAAACGAGGTTGCATAGTCAAAGATTTCCATTTCTTGCACACGAGCCGAGTGTTCATTAAGCTCGTCAATGGAAGCCTCATGAAACACAACTCGAGAAGATCATCAGGAAGAAACACATGCATTGTGTTGTTTCCGTGTGACTCTTCAATTTCAAAACTCTTTTTCCGATTATTTCTCTTCCACAACCTATCCACTCCATATGAGAAACAATCCACACTTGTGTCGTCGGTCCCACACACAGGTTTGTAACCTTTACCCACAACTTCACCGAACTCGTCACTTGTTGCGGCCCCAACCTTGCACCCTCCGCCCCTAGTATACAAACTCAGATACCTTAATGAAATGACTCCCGTGTCATCATCATCAATATCATCGTCCATCACACTTCCATGGTAGTCGTTTTTCAACTTTTGGCTAATGCTTTTAACTAGATGTTTCGACACATTGGAAGCCTCATGTTCTTTATGTGATGTTTCACCCCTAAGTTGTTCAGGTATCATCGTGCATTCTAAGCCTGGTCATACGAACAACACAAATTAGAATATGAATGCAAAACAAAATGCTAAGAGATTGAAACCAGACTAGCACAAAAACATGGCTAATTTGTAATCGGAAAGTCAAATGACTAATTTGAAATTGACACTTCCACATGTTTGTATACAGCACATACTACAGATATGACTTTCAGCGCAAAGAGATATTTGTACATCTTAATGTGGTTGCAGCACAGCACAGCACAGCCCAGCCCAACCCGTTTTTACATGTTACCAGGCATGTCCAGCACACCTATTCTGCTACCTCTAGTCTAAGCAGTGTCAGAGCTTAATTGGCTTGTAATAAAGAATGATAGGCTCAAGTTCAAAACTCATGGCCAGGCGGCTCAAGTTCAAAACTCATGGCCAGGCAAGATTGAAACTTAAGTTCAGACCTTTCACTAGTAAAAAAGATCGCTCTGTGACTTGTATAAGTTTGAGAAACCATAAAATCTATGAAGGGGGCACAATTTACAAATACATTACAGCTTACTTCTAAGTGTCAAAAGTTAGTTACTGTGTACTAAGGGCGTGTTTGGGTGCGTGTTTTGCTAAAGTGATCATCTCATATCTAGTGTTTGGATAAGTACTTCTTCTGATTATGAAATAGTAGAGTATTATATACCTTTATTTTACACGAATTCTCCTTAATCAGTTAAAATTTGTCGCAACTCAACCATATTAAATGTTATAATTACAGTTTACAACTTCAAGCTACATGACTACATGAGCACATCCAAACACCATCTATAAAACACATAAGTAGTTGATCATCTGATATCAAAACGCAGATCCAAACATGAACCGCCCCCCAATTTCTAATCACCTATAATACGAAACTAGTAACTACATATTTAAAAATTCCTCGTTTTGAAAATTAGTCATTTTGAAGGACGACAAATAACAAACTGCTTTATGCCATTAACACCATACGGACAAACCGAGTACACGTTATTTATAGTGTACATAAAAACATCAAAGTCTAGAAGTCAAATTTACATAAATCCATTAAAATACATAGACCCTAGTCCCAAAACAGTCAACTAGCTTTTTTTTTCCCTTCAAAATTAACAATCTTACAAATCATTATCTAAAATACATTTAACAACCCACTACTAAAAACTTATAAACTATTAGACCTGATACATTTTTCAGATCAACAATCCAAAATCCAGTGTCAAACATGAAATCCTAAAATGCTATGTTTGACCATCTAAAGTCAATAATAACACCAAACCCATGTACTGTATCAAATATTAGTCAGGCAAAAGCTCGAAAACTATGGTTACCAACAAGAAAAACAAATAAAGAAAACAAACCTCATGAAGTTTATGTTCAAGATTCTTGATTTGAACCCAAGAATCAACCCAGACATATATTAGATCCAATAAAACGGTATGTATGATTATTTATTTAAAATGGGTCATTTTAGTAAAGTGTGAAAAGAAACATTTTTCAAGAGAGAAGAGAGAGAAGTGATGGATCCTCTTTATTTTGAAGTGAAGTCATGATAGGTGTTCCTGTGTTTTTGTTTTATTTACCTGGACTTAGATTATATTTCTACTTTTTTGTAACTTGATGAAAGTTGTTCATGATATGTCCCAAAAATAATTAAGTACGGTAAATTGAATGGTAATAAAAAAAAGTATTTTGTTATTCTTTATTTTTGTAAAAAAATTAAATTAAAACCAAACATTTTAGTAAGAGTAAGGCTGCGTTTGTTTTTTTATTTCCAACCTCTTAACGCGTCTGAATGGGCAGTGTGTCTGAATCGGTCAGACATTTTTCCCGTTCAGACCATTTTTTTTTCTCGTTCAGACGCGTTCAGATGCAATTAGATCTTAATGGTCAAGACTTGAGAGGGGTGTCTTAACGCGTCTGAATGCCTCTTGTTGACACAAAAAAAAAAAAAAAAAAAAAAAAAAAAAATCCCGTTCAAACATGAGTTTTTTTTTCGTTCAGATGCGTTCAGATTCAGACATTTATGCATCAGATTCAGATTCAGATTCAGATTCAGATGTGCGGTTCATATTCAGATTCAGACCCTCTTAATAAACAAACACCACCTAAATTTAAAGAAACGTCTTTATCACCTCATGTGTTATATCCAAATTGTATGGCGCAGTTAGTGTCTTTTTAAAAGTGTTTTTTATTTTTTTTTATTATTTTTTTTAAACAATTGATGCAAATATCATTTATGCTCTAAAGTGAAATGAATAAAATCTAAAATTAATCAAATTGAAATAAAAAAAGTCTCAACAAAAGGAAAAGCATTTTAGTTATTTCATTTTGGTCCATAAGTAGGGTTGCAATCGATTCAAGCCGAGCTCAAGCTCTATAAGGCTTGAGCTTGGCTTGAAAAATACTAGGCTTGAGCTTGGCTTGATAGCTTGTCAAGCTTTCATCATCCAGGCTTGAGCTTGGCTCAAGTAGGTTTCGAGCAAAGCTTGAGTTTAGCTTGAAAAGCTTGAATGTATACAAAAATATAATATTCAATAGCTAAACTCAACAATAAATATATGTATAACATGTTCATATTACTAATCTAATATACACATCAGCGGCTATATAACCTGCATTTTAATAGCAGCTAAATAAAGAGCCGCCAAACACAAGCTATTTTAGCACTTTGTTACATATTACCCATTTTGCCACATATGATATATCTCATTTTGTAGCCTTAATGATCATTACTAAGTTGAGCTTAATAACCAAATTTGCTCTTATAATTAGCATAATAACCAAATTTGCTCCTAATTACTTATATGAAATTTATTTCATATATCTATATTAAAGCTTGAAAAAGCTTGATACGAGCTCGAGCCGAGCTATCCAAAGCTTGAGCTTGGCTTGTTAAATGTTTCGAGCTATTTTTTGGACTTGAGCTTGATAAAAGCTTGACTTGATCGAGCCAAGCTCGAGCTCGAGCTCGAATTGCTTGATAAAAGTTTGACTTGATTACAGCCCTACCCATAAGCGATATCCGCACCAAAAAATTTTCACAAAGATGACACCAACACTTTCATATGAGTGGTCCCAAATTTTTTCTTTGAAATTTTATGAGTGGATGAGTATTTTTTTTGGGACCCAAAAGGTTTTTTTTTTTTTTTTTTTTAAGGAGGTGTTTGAGTTGTTGATGTGTTATTGAAAGAGGATTAGATCAGGGGCGGAGTCAAAAATTTACGTTAAAGGGGGCCATAAATAATTTGTATAACAACATATAAATCATAGGTCGGTTACTCGTTCATTGGTTCATCAACAGTCTGATTGACTTTTAACACATTTGAAATTACAAACCGTTCATCAACAGCCTTAAATTGTTAATAAAATACTAATGATCTTCTTATTACATCAACAAATTTTACATAAGCAGTTAAACTTTCTAAATTAACTAGATATCATGCTTTGGTAATTCTTTTTGCATTATGTTAAATAACAAAATAAAACAACTAGTTCAAGTATAATAAAGAATGAACTAGAAAGCAAACAATGAAAATCAAGTTTCACTTTCCCAAGCAATATGACAAAAAAACTCTGAATACATGTACTATTATTAGAGCACTTACAACAATCACACAAGTTTAAGTTTTAACACGGTGCCACGTCAGCGCCACATCAGCTTTAACTCTTTCACCTTAACTCACATAAAAACACCCACAACAATAACTCAACCTTAACTCAACAACAATTTACAAAAAACACTCCTTCATTTATGGGGGAAAGTGATTTTTTTTTTTTTAACACAGTACACCCTTAACGCTGAGTTAAGGGGTTAACACCGGGCATTAACGCCGGCTTAACGCAGCACCATGCAACAATAACTTATCTTTAACGTGGATTAATACCCTTTTAACGCAAGGGTAGCATTATTGATGCAACTGCTCTTACCACACAACAATAATATTTAAAACTTTTCTTCCAACCTCACCACATTTACATCTATCTTCTACCTCACATGCTCAAATACTTTTCCTTCAAACTATTCTTTCTCCAACCTTCAAATATTTTTCTCTACCATGTTGACAATGGAACTAAGGGCACATTTGGTAGAGAGAATTTTAGAGAATAGAAATAAAGCAGAGAATATAAATTCAGAGAATATAAATCAGTAGAGAATTTTGTTCAATTCTAATGTTTGGTAACAATAGAGACTTGACCCGAGAAATGAAATTATATATATATATATATATATATATATATATATATATATATATATGTATATATATATATATATGTATATATATATATATATGTATATATATATATATATATATATATATATATATATATATATATATATATATATATATATATATGTATATATATATATGTATATAGATATATATATATATATATATAGATATATATAGATATATGTATATACATATATATATATATATATATATATATATATATACATATATATATATATACATATATATATATACATATATATATATATACATATATATATATACATATATATATATACATATATATATATATATACATATATATATATACATATATATATATATATATATATATATATATATATGTATATATATATATATATATATATATATATATATATATATATATATATATATATATATATATATATATATATAGTGTTGTATTCTATGCAGTACTTATATTAGATGCAGTACTTTACAGTACCATTCTAAATAAATATAAACCGTTAGATCACTTAATAAATGGATGAGATCACTTGTGCCTTTAATGTAATTACTTGAAAGATCAAGCTATTAATTAAAATGCTAAAAAAAACTAAAAGGGCAATATAGGTATTTTGTATTAACCCTAAAAAAGGGCAGCTTCCCATAGTCCCACATCGATTCGGTTAAAATAAACTGATCCATCGATTCGATACACACCTCTCCTCCCTCACTTAACCTAAAAACCACCAGCAGATCTCATTCACAAATCCATCGCCTTCATCCCCTCCACGCGCCGCCATCCACTTCCTCAAACACCGTCTACCATCAATAAAACCAACCCTACACCACATATGTCGATCTCTTGTATCATCATGTCGCTGGAAAAAGATGACAAAGCTGATCCATCTTGTGAGATTTTTATCCGTGAAACACAAAGTCGTAACAAAGATCAGAGGTTTGATGGGTATTTCGAAACTAAGAATCTGAGTTTCAATCTCTGCTATTTCGATGGATCGGTGATGGGTATTTGTAGATCTCTTACTATCGTAAGTCAATGATCGAAAGAATGATCAAAAGAGATGCTAGTGTAAAGGATTCAGGATCCCTAATCTCATGGTAAATGATTATTCTCTCGCATATAGTGTTTGATATATATATATATATATATATATATATATATATATATATATATATATATATATATATATATATATATATATATATATAGGTGGGTTAATGAAAAAAACCCACTTTGGTAGAAAAGTGAAAAAAGTGTACAAATCACCCATTCCATTCTCCCCTCATTTTCTTTCCCAACTCAAGGGACCTCATTGTAACTTCTTTAATTTTATAAGGTGTGTATCGTACATTTTTACAAATTCACTGATTAAACCACCATCCCCTCCCTTTTTTCCCTCCCAAGTCGAGGGGCCTCGTTATCACATTTGTTATTTCTCAAAGGCTATTTTGTAACTTTTTAAATATTTCCGTATTATCAAATATGAAGGGTAAATAATTCACGATTTATTCTTTTTCAGATAACGACTTCATTAACAATTTCATCATTAGTATCTTATTTAAATCATCAACTTATAAAAAATGTTACAGATAGAATAATTCATGAATCAGATTCCTAAAATTCACTTTACGAAAAGGGATCACTTGATTTTGGGTCGTACTTCTGAACTTGCAGCTTACTTCCTCTAGAAATATGCCGAGTAGTCAGCGAGATATACTTGAATGGCGCCTCTGTAAGTAAATAGTTTCCAGTTTGGCTTAGATATGAGCTGCTACTTTTGCTTATTCTTCTCTTCTTCCTTTCGTGCAGCTGCCAATTCCCTTCAGTTCACTAATCATATTTATACACTCATTCCGGCCACAAATATGCAATCATGACCTTCGATCCCACCGGTTGAACCTGGTTGTAAACCAATAGCAGCCATATTTAAATTGGAACACATAAGCTATAAATGTTCACTTGAGACAAACTGTCTGCATTCTCTTATACCAATTTATGCCAAACTGTCTTACAAAGGTGAATATCGAGTGGTACATAAATATTCTGCTGGCATTAACTTCAGCGATTCAGAAAAAATCTAATGTTTTACAGGTGGCTGATATTCCATTGTAACAAAGAAAAAGGTTTAGTAAGCTATATGTCCTTTATATGAGAAAATGTATTGAGTAAGCATAGAATAATCTATATACTTTTAAAAGTTGAGATCCAATATGACACACTGATAAAAGGACAAAACTAAATACCATCAAGAGCTAAAAAGTTGTGTACCTAAAGCTGTAAATCCAGGATCTTTCCTTGCACGATTTAGTAAAGTTTTCACCACCTCGTCTTTGTTCATATACAGCTGCAAACAACGTTCTATTAAGTTCTGGACCTACAACAATCAAGTATATGATCAAAATCTGAATAGTACAAACTAGTGTTGCAAATACATTAAAAGTAACTATTGCTCTTGGTTACCTGAATAAAGTCTCAGTTACAGTTATAACATCCTTTTAAGTTAAATGACAACTTAAAACGGGTTCTAGAAGATGAGACAGAATAAATCAGTTGATAACCATATAGTTTATTCTTACTTCTGTAACACCCCCAAAATTTGATACAGCGGAAGACTCAACAAGCTTTCGGGGTGCTACGGGGATTGGTATCCAACACAAGACAATATAGAACGAGATAAAGCAAACATAGTAAAAACACAACCAAATACGGGGTTTTAAGGTTTACATTTATCCCAACATCATTCAGAGTTAGGCCCAAAATAAAATAACAATAGGTCCAAATTTTATTATCAGAGTTTAGAAAATATAGATCCATAACCGTGTGCCACAGCCGAGCCTTCCAATCCAAGCAAGCACCTCAACACTTAATTACCTGAGAAAACGTGCTAAAAGTCAGCTTTCGCTGGTGAGATCATAGGTTTAAATTCAACTAATAATATAGTGGACATGAACGCAAAACGCTTGCTAGCTAGACTAAGGATTCGCTAAAAGCCTGCGGATACCCTCCGCTCTCAACATAACACACGGAAACCCTTCCGTAATAACCAAAACACACGGATACCCTTCCGTAACCACATAAGTATTCGGGTAACCCCCGCAATACCAATAAATACTCGGATAACCTCCGAAGTATTAATAACCTATAGGTGCACACTACAGTATCTAATAAGTCAACCTTGAATAGTACACACTAACCGTGTGACTAAAGCTGACAATAACAAATAAGCCAACCTTGAATAGTACACATAAGAAGTGACTAAAGCTGACTATACATCCTAGTCCATATGCATAGCAAGTTTAGAAGTAATATAAAAGCGATAATAGTCCACGTAAAATGATTTGCACGTTTCTCACCCCAATCGTTGAAAACATAGTTCAAGAGTAAAAAGTGGGGCTATGACTCACCTCAAGTCCAGAAATATAGCAAGACGAGGTAGGTAGCAATAAGATGTATGATAACTCACGAAACAGCAACTACGGACTTGGCACGACCTAACAATATTAACTCTTTCAGAAATCATTTCCTCAAATATATAATATTCCCAAACCCGGACGAGAATCCGTTTTATTACCGAAAATCCATTTCGTATTAGTTTGGTGTATTTGCGTTTGGTATCCATACGGGTGGTGGGTCGACTCAAAACAAACCAACAAGATCGCACATAGAACATATAATAAACTATAGATCTAATATTAGCCCAATATATCATTTAAATAAATCGCCAAAGTTTACCAAATCCGTCGATTTGATAATCCTCACATTTATTTACGTAATATACCGTTCCAAGATTACACCCAATCTAAAGCACAAATAAATCACATAGCACATAATTACTATATAGTATATATCATAGTTTAATAAACTCCTCGTATATATCGTCAAATTGGCCAGATTTCCCGATATATACACTCGCAATCTATTACCCTTTACATATACTACAACCTATGGGCGTCGTAGGATACGATGCCCACTAATATATTCGTTTCATATAATCAAACAACCCGGCTCAACCTTACGGTTGGGTGGTTATTTATTTATAGGAAACGTCTATATTAGTCGTCATATATCCGAGACAACACGAATGTCGCAAATAACTTACCTGGACCCGAGTGACGACAATTTCGCCTAACTCAATAAGTTTATTCATTATATATCCAAAACGACTTTTTATTAAACATTTCATAATTGTCGGGAGTTTCCCGTTTATAACACAATTTCTAATAATAATAATACGTTTAATTAATATTACGCCACTTTCGTAGCCTAATATGTATCTAATCGTATTATTTATAATACGACTCGTGATTATTATTATTATTAATATACGCGTTTATATAGTTATATATACGTTATTCACGTATATACTTTCGTATAAACGTTCATATTACTAATAATTATTATTACGAGTTTTATTATTCTCGTTTTACTTTTAATGTTTATTGAGTTACACGAAATGGTCATATGTCCGAGTCATGACTCTCGGCTCATTGTCCAAGTCCAATAATAAACCAAAGTCATAAACAATAAACTCCGTCCAATCACAATCTCAACCACGGGCTACAACAATAAGGTCCGACTACGGTACCCGACTAACCTATCTCCGTCATCTAACGACCGTCTCATAACCGGTCCTCATATCATATCCCAATCGACAACAACTTCTCAATATCGAAACATAACCAATATACAATATCCATTTCGACCAACGTGTTCGGCCGAGAAATAGTACCACAACGGCAATATATACCAATAATAATCATAACCAACAAAGTTCACATTTATACATTTAATGACATTAACCAAGTTAACGTGTGGGTCGGTTTACCAAGCCGACCCGAGCCCTCGACTCACTTGAGTCTCGGCTCCGCATCGCGAGTCCTTTAGACTCAAACCAACACAAGTTATCAAATAGCTCACTTGAGCTAACCAAACAATCACATAATCCATTTGACCCAAATGGTCAATTCGGCAAAAATGCAAGTATTCGGCTAAAAGCCGCGACTCAAAAGTCGAACCACATAAACATACGAGCCCAAGGCTCGAACCACATTTCAACGAGAACCCCCCCTGAGGGTCTCGGTATGGCCGAAGGGTACAAGAGAACCCCGAGACCTCATGGTCTCGGCTAGCATCGAGTCGAGGTTCATCACACCCTCGACAACAATCAATCGATCAAACATCACCAAGAACTAAAGCCAACCGTGGCTTCGAACCAAAATAAGCCGAGAGTTGCTCTCGGTTTCGAGTCAACCACGACCCAACCATGAAAACCCGGATACCAAACTTTCAAGAAAACGTTTTTCCATCCAAGATCCATGTATAATACTCGTTTTTAGATAAAAACCCATTCGAATATCAACATGTCGTGACCCTAGGTCACGATTTTATTAACCATACGAGTGAAAACTCGTCTCACCTTCGATCTAGAACTCCAAACCGTGATAACTCTTCAAGAAACAATGAATATTGGTGAATAAAAATGAGGATTCGAAATGAAATAGAGGTGTTATAGGCGCGTGTTGTTGTAGATCCAAGAGTGGGGATGATGGGGGTTCGATTTATGGTGGTGTTTTAGAGTGGTGGCCGGCGGTGGTGCAGCAGTGGCCGGATTATTTATGGGGCGGCTAGGGTTGAGTAGTAGAGAGGAAGAAGAGAGTGAGGTGAGAGAGAGATAAGAAAATTTGTGAGTGTTTGTGTGTGTGTGGTGAAACCGACCAAACGGACCCTTATTATCTTTTCATTTTTTTTTTTTTTTTATTATTAAATGGTAAATGTAATAATAATAATAATAATAAGTGTAATAATAATAATAGTAATAATAGATATATTATTACGGGTGAGCGGGTAGCACGGGTAGATGTAAAAACACGAGGCCCGAACCCGAACTCAATTTTTAAAACTTTCATAACACACGAGAGTCTCTCGTAATCAATTAAAATAATAACGGCTCGTTAAGACGAATCATAAAATTATGTTAGGTAATCCTAGTGCCAAAGTCAACGTAGTACCAAGTGAGATTTCAAATATACATCACCGATCACATAATCAAAAACGAATTATGAACATAATTCACGAATACCATAACGTCATTAAATAAAATTTCCATAAAATAGGTCTTACAAGTTCGTTGTGAAATGAAAATTTCAAATAAAAATTATAAACGAACTTATATCGAAATGCGGATTTTTAAAATGGCTCCCTAAACTGCCGGTTGTCACAACTTCCTCACTGTAGCATTGCTTGCACTTTTCCCCGTTCGCATATTACAAAAAGAAGTGTAAGTATGACCATAGCCAATGGCATCCGAAATTCACTGCTTGCAAGCAGCTTGAATCTAACGGGGTGTTTGGTTAAATCTCAATTAAGAATCTTATGAACTTATTGCAGTATACAAACACACAATGTCGTTTAGAGTGCTTAGATTGAGCCAAATGGCTTAAGCTTATTTGTCATTTTAAGCTTCTTTTGAATAATTCCTTTAAACTAGCTTTTAAGCTTATTTAGAACTTATCCAATATTTCCTCCTTATCCTGCTACTTACTTATAGTGTTGGACCTTTTTGGTCATTTTCCTTTAACTATTAACATCACGTCACTTGCAATCCGTACATAACCAAAAAATCATCCTGGTGTTGCCCATTTTGGTCATAGATGCCCTAATATTTACCTTTTCGATGCACTAATCATACTCATAGATGCCCTAATATCTACCTTTTCGATGCACTAATCCTATAAAACTGATGCCCTAATGTGACATTTTCATATTGTTTTCTGAGATTAATTTTCATATTTTACCTTGTAGACTGCACCAAAATATTTTTGTTCATGCTTATTACTGATTCAAAATATCCAGTGGCCTTAGCTATCAAGCGGGAGAAAAGTAGCTCCTGGTCCTTGTTTACATGAGCCCTAAAATGTGACAAATAGTGGTCAGAGATAACCCGGACTGTATAGTAGTGTTACCCCTTTGACCCATTACCCGACCTACCCATTTTCCCACATTTGAACATAACTCTTGCACATCAAACAGACAAAGGCTATAATAAAGAGAAAATACACACGAGGCATAATTTATAACACTACTCTATGTATGTCATAGTTAAAACACCTGATTAATACCACAATCTGAGATGTTTTGTTTAACTCTTCTGTACATTCTAGACATATAACTTGGGGAATGTTCGGCATTGTGTTTTGAGGGTCATTATCTAATTATGGTGGTTTCAAAACCAACATAATTTGTATAAAGTATTAGAGCATAAAAAATCCATTGATCTTCTATAATATACTTATGTGAACCATTAGAGCTGTTTTGTTGACTATAGCCGTAAATTTTGCGAATTTCCTGTCTTAGAAAAGTGTTTTCCTACTTTGTAAACTTGATGAACAATAGTACACTTTTACTTTTGGGGTGTTTGGATTAGCTTATGTAGAAGCACATAAGCTGTAGAGAGTGTCATAAGATACGAAAATTAGGAAGTAGGAGATTACCTTTTGACCCATGGGCTTTAGCTGCAACCCTCTCCACAATGAAGTGATTAACCGCTACAATCTGATCTTGCTCAAATGACTGAATTCCCTTTTTGGAATTTCCCATGCAACTTTCCGTGTTCAAACCACTGTATTTTGTCATCATCTAATAATCATTGTTTCAAATACCGATGATCGTATAAATTATTAAACCATTAGCAAAAGATCTAATGTCCTTCTTGTTCCTCACTTATCATTCTACTGCTTGTACAACAAGATCATTAATCTGCACATAAATTATTAAACTATTTAGAGAAGACTTAAGATGTCTACCGAAAACCAAACTCAGAATTGTTATAGTTTATTGGATCCTCAAACATTTAGTAGAACAAAATTAACTTTCTAAGTTTCAAAGCCAAATTGTCTCATCATTTGTTGAAAACTTAGATACTACAGACTTCAACAAAAAACTCATGCATGGAAGACCTTATCGTAAGTCAATAACTGATGTTGAAGTGACTATAATATGGCAGAGATCAGATGGTTTAGATCACTGACTGTCAAAAAAACAACATTTGTTTGGCCAAACATCTACCTTTTCGATGCATTGATCATTCTCATAGATGCCCTAATAACTACCTTTTCGATGCACTAATCATACTCATAGATGCCCTAATACCTACTTTTTCGATGCACTAATGATACTCATAGATGCCCTAATATCCGTTGTGGTCACTTTTTTCCCCTTATATAATCAGAAATATTTAACTTTTATTCCTATTAATTCAATGCCCCATAAGCTTTTAGATGAATGTACACTCTAAGTTGGTTCATGGGTATAGACATTATAGTAAATAAACATACACAATGATGCCTTAATATTTCCAACGCCCAAATATGTCCAAGGTGCAGTAAACTTACCAAATAATATACTAAACATGCATATTGATGCCTTAATCTAGAAGATACAAATGCAGAATTACCTTTTAAAAAATGGCAAGGCAGAGTCCACAGCCACTTAAATTCCTACATGCTGATAATTGGCTTTCTGCAAACTTTGTGAACTGCTTATGAAGATCTTGTTGGCTGATTCCAATTCATGTGTCTTTCACCTACACTCTAGAAGTGTAGTAAAGAAGTGAACTCGGCACATTAATTTTTTAGCTAAATGTGGCGATTTTGACCCATTTATAGTACAATATAATTAAGTAACTTATGGGGTTGTGGGATGAAAAATCGTTAGAATATTTTGAAGAGCATTTTGGGTCAAAACTGATTCGAACCAAATTGGATAAAAACAGTTGCTCTACAAACGCAAAATGCTCTCAAGGGACTCGAGGACAGAGAGAGATACAACAAGATTGTTAGCCCAGATGTTCCTTCATCAACAATACCAGTGAAAAGGTATTTTCCTAAAGGGAAGTTGGTCTTGATTAAATTAAGAACTTGCTCATCACGAACCAAATCAAAAGTGTAACAAAAAAACACCAGGCAAGGTGGTGAGGACTTTGAATGCATTAGCAGGGATATCAGCAAAAGTCAAACTGATGTTAGCTCTGTGTAAGCCTTGGTAAAAGCGGCTAATTGGTGGCCTCAACATTCTTAACAAGGGTAGCCCCGTCAAACTGGATCCAAGTAGCACTAGCTACCTTCACTCATCAATAACTTCCCTGCAAAATCAGTTCATTGTTATAATGCCAACAAGAGTAAGCATACTTAATTTTGAAGAGGCGGCAAGATTGCAAAATGACAGAACATAAAGTTGCAGTAGAGAGAATATCAAAACGTCCGGGTGAGCCATGAAACACATCTATTCCAAAGATGGTGGTAGGAGTCCTTGAGACTAATGGTATTGAATCCAAGTACTCAACTGATAACAACGAGTTTATACCACCCATTTAAAATAAAACACAAATAAATCAGACCCGAATTCCAGAAAGAAAAAACAAGATACTAAAATTTATTATGACTTGAAATTAAGACCTTTGCATTGATCTTCATAAGCAAGTTAATGTGATGCCCTACTATGACCAAAAATGCTCTAAAAATACACAATGATGCCTTAATATGTCTGGAGATGCACTAATCATACTCACAGATGCCCTAATTATACTCACTGATGCTATAATATGTTAAACGATGCACTAAAATACAAACAGATGCATTAAACATACACACTCGTGCCTTAATATGTCTAACAATGCAATAATCATACTCACCGATGCCTTAATATGTCGTATGATTCAAACATATAAATGGATGACCTACAATGACCAATGGTACACTAAACATACAAACGGATACACTAAACATACACATTGATGCCTTAATATGTCTGGTGATGCGCTAATCTTACTCATTGATTTCCTAATCATACTCCCTGGTGCTTTAATATGTTCAATGATGCACTAAAATTTGCAAACGTATTTTCAACGATGCACTAAATATACAAATGGATGCCCTAATATGACCAACGATGCACTAAACATAAAAATAGATACACTAAATACGTATATTGATGCCTTAATATGTCAAACGATGAACTAGTGATACCCATCGATGCTCTAATATGTTCAATGACGCACTAAACATGCAAACCTTTAACCTGATGCACCAACTACAAAAACAGATGCACTAAAACATCCTGATGCCCTAACGTGTAATCTGATGCTGCAAATTTACACATAGATGCCTTAAGATGTCATATACTTCAATATTAAACACATATGCTGCAAATTAGTGCATCGTAGTTATAAAGTCTTACTCAGACATTTTATCAAACACTTAGTGTGCAACTTTAATAAACATAATTTTCATGCATTTTCGCGTCAAATTTGTTCCATATCTGATAGAAAACATGATGATATAATGATTAACTTTCAGCGAAACTTCAAAATCATTACATCATTAATTTTAATTTGATTAATTAAAGAAATTAGTGCACTTACAAGTTAAATCTTGTTTTGTCTTCATTTTTGGATGATTCAAGGTTCAAATTCACCATTGTTTTAATGCATCGTCGCACTGGGGTCGTTTACAATTCCTAAATTTCTTTTTCTTCATTATTCTGATGATCAGAAAGTAAAATTAGTGCATTCACTAGTAATTTGGTCTGATTTTGATAAAAAAAAAATAAGGGCTATTTTTGGTGTTTTTTTATCGGATGTGTTTATCAGGAAAAAATTGAGAGAAAATGATGAACGTGTGTGCCGGTGACGGTGAGTGTGTGTGTTTGAATCATTGTGAATACAAACATGTGTTTGTATCAGTGTTAAAAATGACGCTTCCTTCTTTTTTTGTGTTTTTTTTTCTTTTTTTACCCTGTACTTTCAAATGTTTTCATAATCTACCCTATAACTTTTTTTCTCACTTTTCTATCCAAATACACTTTTCTCTAGAACCTTACCCTATATATATATATATATATATATATATATATATATATATATATATATATATATATATATATATATATATATATATATTGATCTTTCTGTCTTTATTTTGGGAAAAAAAAGGCGTAGAGAGATGTTTAAGGGGTCAATGAACTTGCTTTGACCAAACTTAAGATTTATCAAAATAGAGTTACTATGAAAGGGATGATTGGCCATGTGTAGACACATATCTTTTGCTCCCCATTTTTGTTAGATTACTTCATTTATTTTTTTGATGACTTTTAGCTTATAAACAATAAGATTACTTTATTTTCTTTATAAGATGACACATGTTTTTCAATACTGATGACCATTCGTTAATGCATTTGTTGGTGACCATTCGTTAATCACAAAAAGTTTTCGCTTAAACAATAAAGAATATTCAAGAAAATAATTAAAAAAGTTTTTTATTGTTTTATGAATATATATATGTTCGGAAATTATTGTTTAACGGATTAAAAATATTGATAAGAACAAGTTTTGTAAATAGGTGCATATGTGTTTTAAAGTTGACTTAAAATCATTGAAATGGTGCATATGTGTTTTTTCTCCTCGTACAAAATCAATAAAAGTGATGTGCATATGTGTTTTAAGGTTAATATAAAATCAAGAATAAATGAACACATATATTTTAAATTGTGCATATGTGTTATGTTAGTTGTTATGATTAAAAAGTTCGTTTTCTATTTGTTTGAAGTTTAATTGTTTTTGGGTATGTTTGTACCAGATTAATGAAGATGATGATAGCAATGAAGATCTAGAAGTGGACGTACACATAGATACATGATGATAATATGCGGTGTTTGAAGAAATACGATTATTGAAGGCGTGCATATATGTACGACTTCTAAAAATATTGATAACAATGAGTGTGCACATATGTTCGTTTGCGTTAAATATTATTAGAGCACACATGTATAGATCGATTAGATTTATGTATTTCGGCGTTTTAGAAATATATATTTTAATTGTATTTCATTCGATATCGAATTTTGTGTTTAACATTTGTGTTCTTGGTTTGTTATAAATTTAAATTATATAAAAAAAAACCATGTATGCACCTTACTATCTAAAAAACATGAATGTTGTAAAAATTATTGCAAACACTAAAATTAATTCATAAAAACACATATGCACTAAATCATTTTTAAAAAGGGCGCGCTGGAAAAAAAATCTAGAAATTAAGAAACTAAAAATGTGTTTGACTATTATGCCCTTTTCAATTAAATAAAAATACTTATTAATACTAAATTCTTATTGGTCTAAATGGTACTGTAAAGTACTGTATCTAAGAATGGTACTGCATATAACGCGCCCTTATATATATATATATATATATATATATATATATATATATATATATATATATATATATATATATATATATATATATATTTGTTGATTCTAAAAACAATATATATTTTTCTAAAAAAATATTTTACTTGTTTTATAACTGTTTTGGGGGAGAATACATGCTCGTTTTTAACTACACTCGATGCTTGTTTATTTGGAAACGTGAATTGTTTATGCAAATTTTGCTGTTTGGCTGAAATACTTGATTTGATTACTCGAATGCATTATGTGTTTACACACTATATACTTGATTATTTCCTCATGGACACAAGTACTTCAAATATTTTATGCCTGCATAACCGAATGAACTGGCTCAACTGTTATGTACATACATGACCAAATGAACTGGTCACATAACCAAATAAACTGGTAACATGACCGAATGAACTGGTCACATGACCGAGTGAACTGGGCACATAACCGAATGAACCGGTTAAACAAACTTTAACTCTTGTGTTACACATTGCAAACTTTGCTTAATAGTAAACATTTATTTTTATGACATTGTGAGCAACACAATGGCCACAAAACATTTATCGAACTCACATTTTTCTTTACACTGAATTGCTATTTATACAAATCTGTGAACTCACCAACCTCGTGTTGACACTTTTAGCATGTATTTTCAGGTTAAGGCGATATCCTAGTTGTGGAGGCTTTTGGCATGAAATGGTATGGTCATAGATGACTTTGATGTATTTGGGACTGCTTTATTTCTTTTTTGGTCCTATATCTTCCGCACTATTTTTGGAATGTTGTAAACATAATGCTTTTTTTTTTTATGAAACTTCTTTTAAATGGTTGAGGTAAAACCGTTCTTTGTACTTTGTGTTATAATACCAATTTAGCAGCACCCAAACATGTATGCTTCCGCTACACCAGATTTTGGGGGTGTTACAAATGTGGGGTAACTCAGTTTTTATGTCACGATTGGATATGGGTAGGTTTTTTTTAGGGAAAATTTCTAAAATATCTGGTTGCAAATCAATGACATCAAAAAATTCCCCATCCAACATTTTTACTCTTTAATGCCCTAAGCAACTTGGCAACCGGTCACCGCAACTTTTTTTTTTACGAAAATACCCTGTATTTTAATTTTTTTTGCATACGCCTGTACATTTTTTTCCCAAAAATAGCCCGTATTTCAGAATTTTTTCCCAAAATACCCGTATCCTAATCATTGTTTGGATATGTGTCACACAAATGTTTCGTTACCCATTTTGACAGTCGCCCAAGAGCTATTATGGAGTATTTTTAAAAATTAGGGCATTTTTTTATGTCATGGGGATGCCTGCGGGGCAAATTTGAAATTTTCCCTTTTTTTTAATCTAACTTGAAGAAAATTAAAGTTGGGTAGTTAAAGATTATTCTAGTGACGAACATGCACATGAAGGATGTAAAACTATTTTATATGAGTGTATTGTCACCCTTTCATTTTTTTCTTAGGCCACTAGGTACAGCTCGTTTGAGGACCTCGCCACTGCACACCCACCCTTCATCTTTTCTCGCCACTTTGAAGCCCATCGTTTGCACGACGAGGCAAATTTCCTGACAATGTCAGTTTTTTTTCTATTTTCTTTTCCCCCCCTTTTTTTTTAAATATTTAAGTGCTTATATTTATGGTTTGTAAATATAATATTTTGTAAACTTGTAAAGTTTTTTATAAGACTTGTAATATTTTATAAAACTTGCAATGTTTTTTAAAGTATGAAATGAAAATACATTAAACATCTAAATGAAAATACATTAAACATTGAATTGAAATTACATTAAACAATGTACGGTAACTAAAACATTAAACTACGATACGGTAATTAAAATAAACTACGAATTAATAAAATAAATCATCTAAGACCCAGCCCTCCTCCTCACTTGAAGTCTCTAATTGCTGAGGGCCAAGCCCCATTTCCCAGCGGTATTCTACTTCTATTCTTTCACGCTCCTACGAGCAGCTTCCTCACGTGCTTCGTCTTGTTCAAACTCTATTCATACTTCCATCTTGCTCCAGTTGTCGGAGATATTCCACTGAAAAGTTAAACGGATTGTTTTGGAGGTCCACCGGTGGAGTGTTTGCAGGTGGAGTGTTTGCAGTTGGAGTGTTTGCTAGTAGAGTGTTTGCTGGTGGAAAGAGAACTTTCGGTGGAGTGTTTTGTGATTGATTCTCAATTGGGAATATAGGAAATAGATCTGCAGGTGGAGTGTTTTGTGGTTCATTTTCATTTGGGAATATCGGAAAGAGATATTCCGGTGGGGTGTGATAAACAGATTCATTATCCAATGGACTCGAGAATTGTTGAGAGAAATCATTGTGTGACATTGTTGTTGGTATGAGTTGTGTGTGATTATGTATGAGTTGTGTGTGAGAGTCTGTGAATGGGTATTTATAGGAGCGTGAAAGAAGAGAAACAGATTCACGTGCGTATATTGTTGTAGAACAGGATTATTCTTTATCAAGTTTTAAATTTATAATTTAGCCGACTTATCCTATAACACACACTAACGAGCAGTGTACCCGATCAATCTAGCGTAGTTGGTAAGTAGAGTGTCGATCACTAAGAGTAGAACGTTAACACCTAGAATTTCTATCAGTATTTTAATTCCTAAGTTAGTTTTACAATCTAATCTAACGTGAAGGGTTTTCAGTCTGAGAGACTAGCACGATTTTAGTTGATTAGTAAAATAATAAAACTATTGAGATAGGCACTTCTTCCTCCGGCCCTCTATTTACATAGTGAAGAAAGGCAAAGGCTCTTGCTCAAATGCGTGACTTATGTCTCTTTAATGCAACGAATAGCGAACACGTACACAGATAGATAACAGATACAGATAAGAGGTCTGACTAATGATTAAGTAGCTTATCACTTGTTTTATTACTAGTTTTATATGATGAGTGTCGTAATATATTCTCTTTCGTTGGTATCTTGACTATAGGCGAGTAAACTTTTAATGATTACTTATGTCTATTATATTTAACCTTTTTTTTAAAAAAAATCTTACACTAACTTATAATGCTATTGAAGAAGACGTGGGAGGGGTATGGGAGCCCAAGCAAGCCACAACTAGACACATAGGTTATCAAAGCACATATAACAAGAAACAAATAAACATCAAATAAACTTTAATCGATGGGAAAACAATTTTAAGGGGAGCAATATGGCGGTCACAAGCCCATCAATCCTGATGGATTAAAGTGTACTATAACAATAAAACAAAACTACTTAATAGAATTAAAACACAAGCAGGACCTTCTTACTGCTCTTGAAATCTTCAATTGAGTGTGTCTTGTGTTGCCTTTTCGTTGCTATTCTTCTCCTTAAGGTTCTGTAACTCTTGTATCTTTTTGGCACACGAAATTCGGCTGTATCTTAGGGTATTTATAGTTTCTGTCAGAGGGTGCGATGCAGTGCCTCGACTAAGTAGATGTAGCGCATTTACATAACTTCGTGTGGGCCGGGTCCAAGATTATTATATTCTGAAATATTCGTAAACCGTCTTTAGATGCGGCGTAACTTGGATTTCAATGCAGCGCATGTCCTTCAGTATCTTGGATCATCTTTGGTGAAGTCTTGAGAGTGATGCGCCGAATGTATGAAATGTAATGTGGCATATCTGGAGTAGAACAAGTTGGTTCTTCTTTGTTGATCAAAGTTTCATATGCGGCGCATGGAATAATTAGATGTGGCACATTCTTCAAAGTCAGGCAATGGTCTTCGAAATCATCTAAGTATAGTCATACGGGGTATCTGTCTAGAATGATACGGCGTATCTCCTTAAGTTCAGTAGACTTTTTCCATCTTGATCATTTATTTCCATATTTCTTCCAAAATCACTAACTTTCACCAAATGCTTGTTTTTACCTGAGAATTACTAAAGTAAACGATTAAGTATCAATTCTCGTAGATAATAATATAAAACAAGTAAAATATATAGGACAAATGATGACAATAATATGTACTTATTGGATGTCATCACTCTTTTTGGAACCAGGTTGTAGAATGGTTAAACAATCAATATGATGGTGACCATCGTAACAAAAATATGGTCATAGATAAATGGGCAAGACTTAGTAGTGAATATCAAAAATTTAATGATATTTACAAGTATTTGCAGCGTACAAGTCAGGAAAATGACAATGATCGTCTCCAGAATGCAAAGAACATTTTTGAAGAACGCTTTGGTGAGAGAAGCTTCCAATATGTTCACGTGTGGTTCATTTTGAGAAACCACCCCAAATAGGACGAATGAAATGTTTTGTTTTCTGTATCGTGTTAATTTGTTTTTCCGTGTCGTTTTTAATATGTTGTACTGTTGCTTTAAGTTTGAATTCGAATAAAATCCTTAGCGGATGTGTTTGTGTGTGAGAAGTGAATTTGAATAAGTCAAGACCGTTTAAATTTGAGTTTCAAATTTGAAATCTCGCCCGTCTTTTGAATTTGAATTGTAAATATATCCCTCTCGTTTTTGAATTTGAAATTTATATATATCCCACTCATTTTTTAATTTAAACGAATATAATTAACATCCCATAACACAATATTTTTCACACACTTCAAACATTTACAATGAATACTCGTTGGTCAAAAGTAGAAGAAATCTTGCTGGCTGAAGTTTTGGCTGAAGTGAACCAACACACACGCCTACAATGATCACTTATTTTGGAATAAGGTTGTATACATGTTCAACGATCAAACCGCCAATGATAATTGTAACATAAATATGGTCAGGGGTAAATGGACAAGAATTAACTTGGATTGTATACAATTCAACGCTATTTTTAATTACTTGCAGCGTACAAGCGAGGAAAATTACAGTGATCGTCTAAATAATGCAAAGACCATTTTTGAACAATGCTCTATTGGTCGAAGAAGCTTCCAATATGTTCACGTGTGGGAGGTTTTGAGAAACCACCCCATATGGCTAATTTATGGTTAACGGTGTTGTATAATTTGTTTTTCGTATCGTGTTTTGTTCGTATTGTTTTTTTTAACTTTATCGTTATTTTACGTTTCGTATGTTTTTATTGTGTTGTATTGTATTCTTATATTTAATGAAATGAATTTAGTTTATTTAATGAAATGAATAAAACATAAAGTTTTAAGTGGTGGACTCCAAATTAGTAAGTTGAAGTTAGTTGTTAGAGGGGAATGTGTGGCTTCGTTGTATCTCGCCACCGCCACGCTGACATCTCTTCGTAGCTCGCCACCACACCCCCTACCCCTACTCGTTGCTCGCCATTGGGCGGTTCCTCACCTTTACGGCGAGCTAATATTCTGACATGAGTGGGACCATGTAAAGGGATAAGTGGTTTATTTTTCTCTTCTTTTTTGATTTTCAAGTGTGTGTGGTGTGTATACATGCAAGATGAAGAAGACGATCGTTTTTTTTTTTTTTTTTTTTTTTTTTTTTTTTTTTAACTTGGAATGGAATGGAAGTGGGCTCAAGTAAAAAATGCAATATAAATAGAAATAAATGGTCATTAATTAATTTTGATGGCGGCTCAAGTAAAAAATGCAATATAAATCACGTGAATTATATAAGCCGTCAAATTATAGAAATAAATGGTCATTAATTAATTTTGATGGCTTAGTAAGTTGAAAAGGTTTGTGACCATAGAAAATTGGTCATTAGATTGGATGTTTAAAGACCAAAATATAGTGGTCATTGAGCGGTAATGTGAGAAAAAAAAAATTCGAATTGTTTTTTTTGTTTTTTCGTATCGTTATTTTATGTTTCGTAAGATTTTTTAATATGTTGTAATGTAATTTTATTTTTAATAAAATGAATTTAGTTTATTTGATAATTTGAATAAAAAAATAAAGTTGTAAGTGGTGGAACCCAAATAAGTAAGTTGTAGTTAGTTGTGAGTGAAGGGTGGTTGTAAAGGGAGATTTGTTAAGATGATGTGGCACTCCGTGAGGCCCAAATGAGGAGGTTGAGCTCCTCACCATAGCTTCCGCTCTTAGTGAGGGGAGATTTAGTTGTGGAGGTTTGTTAAAGTGATGTGGCACACCATGAGCCCCAAATGACGAAGTGAAGGTGCTCACTGCACCAAGTGCTCTTAATAGGTTATGAAGATGAAAGTTCTTTTGAATCTTTACCAAAATATACAGTACGTAGTGATAGCGCGAAATCGATATGGATGTATGTCCATATCCTTTCACAGTAACAATGAACTGTAGATGCATGTCATAAAATAGTAGAGATGATGGTGTTTGGTAGTACTACCCTATTGTTAAATTGGGGTGTATGCAATGTTTTGAAAACCGGGTTTGAAATCGACCCGGTCGAGTCACCAGGCACCGGGTCAACCGGTTTGACCGATTCGACCGCCGGATCAACCCGGTTTTCAATTTATTATTTTTTTGACCAGGTCAACCGGTTCGACCACCGGGTCAATCCGGGTTTTCATTAAAAAATTTTGAAAAAATAAAACCCGGCCGGGTTTTGAGAACCGGGTTGACCCGGGTCACTCAAAATTCGGCGGGTCTAACCGCTTAACCCGGGTTTTTTTACCCGTTTTTTTGCAAGAACCAGTCGAACCGGTTAACCCGGCCGGGTCGACCCGGGTATCAAAACACTGGGTCTGGGTGTATGAGTTGCTTTCTTGATAAAATTTGACTATTTTGCAAGGATGTTTCAAACGAATTGCATGACTGTTTTGGAAGCATACAGTAGAAAGTAAAAAAAGATGTTACTTTTGTTTTTAATAATTTGTGTAGTTTAGATTGTTTTGTCAAACATGTGATTCTAAAAAAAATACAAGCAATATAAAGTTCTTCTAATGGGTATGTTTGGATAGAGCGGGTAGAAATAAGAGGTTTCAGATCAATTTCAAAGCGTGACTAATTTAAAAAGTGTAGAAAGCAACTCATCATCGGACAAGTGTTCTCTCACTTATTTTATTTAAAAAATCCGCCTATGGGCAAAATAGTAATAATAATAAGAGTTAACTACATTTTTGGTCCTTGTGGTTTACCTGGTGTAACGATTTTGGTCCAATAGTTTGAAAAGTAACGGATCCAATCTAGAATCCGACGACCCGTAACGCTTTTGGTCCAATTTTTTGTTGACTGTTAGTTTGACCAGTTAGAATGAGTAAAGTTACTAAAATACCCACGTCTTATGAGAGGAAATGACTAAAATAACCTCCCATTCATTCTTTCTTTTTCTATTATTATTATTATTAGTTCTATTATTAATTTTAAAATATAATCACTTTCATGAACACATACCTTTCACATGTTCCGGATCTAGCATATTACCATTCATTTTTCTTTTCAAAATCATTTATACAACAACAAATACAATTTATTTTGAACCAGCAAAAACAAAAACTCAAACAAATCCACCATCTTCATCTTTTTCTTGAAACTCATCCAATCAATAAAAAAGCCCAATTCAAACAAAACTACCAGAACACATCAAACTTAAGTACATCTTCTTGTTCAATCATAACCAATTTTCTCACCACTACCATCAACATCTTTTTTCTTAAACACATATTCTTAATCTCATCCAAACCCTAGTCAAAGCCTTTCATTCAAAACACTTTCAATCTTCTTAACCCAACTAATCGGTGATACCAAACACAAGACTATGGTGGTTGTGATGGGTCGCCGTCGGCACACTTATCAACAAACCAATGTCATCAAAAAAATCAACCAACCAAAATCATCATAAAAGTCAAACAACCAAAATCTTTACTCATTCAACCAAAAAAAAACTTACTGGTAAGTAAGGTGGGTCTGAAAAAAAAGAGATTGCTAGCGGCGACGGTGGTGGTTATGGCAGGCAAAAGGTGTCTGGAAATGGTGGTAACTGGAGTGGTGGTGGTAGCGGTGTCGTGGATGGGGATGACGATTGACGACAGTGGGTGGTTTCTGTTGAGGTGGTGATGGGCGACGGATAATAATGGTGATGGATCTGTGGTCATTTTGTGGTGGCCGGCGATGTGTTAGGGTTTTCATTTGTGGTGGATGTGTTTGTGTTCTTTGAAGAAGAAAAAGAAGGACTGTGATAAGATGAAAAAAAAATGTGTTAATTTTATTGGGTGGTGGATGAAAAGACAAATATATCCTCATTTTTAACTGTCAACATAAGTCAAACTAACGTTGTAGTGAAAATGGACCAAAAGTGTTACGGGTCGTTGGATTTTAGACTGGATCCGTTACTTTTCAAACTATTGGACCAAAAATGTAGTTAACTCCAATAAAATAAATGTTTTATACTTTTCATTTACTACTTTGTATTACTTTGAGTGCAATATATTTACATAATATGAACCTAAGAACGTTCAATTTAAGAACACCATGACTTTTTGATGTTTTGGCCTTTATATATTCATGTGAATGTCATATTTATAAGAACTAATTACAAACATGTGTCATTATTTGTTTTACAATCTTGGCTATGCTTAACACGACAAAAAAGGCCTTACTATATCTTTTATGTTAGTAAAAAGACTAATTTATACACATAAGATCATACGAATCAAAAATTTACTTGCTACAAACAAATGGTTATTCTTAAAATTTATACAAGAAACATCTTGGCACGGCTTAAAACACTACCTAGTGTTGTTACATAAAGGACTTATTACTCATTTTATGTTATATTTGGAGTTTTTGAACCCACGTGTCCAGCAAAGATAGAGAAAAGGAAGTCATATCCATGTAACTTTAGTATGGGCCCAAGCAGCTCACGAGTATCAAAAGATAAAAGGAGCCCGTAATTGTTTTCAAATGTCGGTGGTAGTGAATAAAAGGAACGAGCAAAACATAAATAAATAAATAAATAAAAATCCATTCGGGAGATCTTTATCCTATCTTTTATATAATAAAAGAATTACATCATTTCGGAGTAATTTTGTAAAACTCTTCTCTTTAAAAAAAAATAGACCAATAGGAGAGCTCGATTTTAACACGTAGACGAAACTGAGCGACGTGATTGGTTAATAAAAAGTCAAAATTGAATCCAATTTAGTCAAAATTGAAAAAGAACGTCTAGCTGGAAAATACACAACAAAACATAGCGTGTCAAAAAAAAAAAAAAAAACAAAACAAAACAAAACAAAAAAAAAAAAAAAAAAAAAAAAAAAAAAAAAAACTTACAAAAAGCGGGCATGAAATTTAGAACTTCAAAGGACCTCAATGTAAATAATACCAAACCTATCTTCTACCCATCAGAAGATCCGACCTCCCCCAATCGTGTGCACCAGGAAAACCAAAAAAAAATAAAAAAAAATAAAAAATATATTGCGACCCGAAAACCCGCCACCACAAATCGTGATTCGTGAACATATGGTGATCTAAAAACCCGTTTTATGTTTGCTTAAATGGCGATCACAATGGGAAAAGGTAATTTTTGGTTAATCAAAGGTATTTTTCCAATTTGTATCAGCAAGTTGGATAATAGATTTAGGGTTTGTATTTTTTTTAGGCAATTTGTTTTTTGTTGTAATTGTTTTCCTTCGCATATTAAACTTAATATATCATTTGTATTTGATATATATCATTTGTATTTGTTAATGCACATTGTATAATGTGAAAATTGTAAAATCCTTAGTTACATACTTAGAGATGACGTGATATGTAAATATGAAATATATTGCACATTCTGTGTCCCAGACAATTCAATGTGTGACGTAATTTTTTAAGAATATGTGATTAGTCAAATGTCTATATTGAAATGGTCATCGTTGTCAACCAAACTAAATTTTATCTGTAATTTGTGATGGTAGCCTAATAACTTTTATCTAATGTTTATGTCAATACGACAACCTTGTCATAGTCGCCCCCAAATGATAATTGATGCAACTTTCATGAGAAGCGGGCACTAAATGATCTTTCAATGTCACACTTATGTGTTATCTGGTGATTTAGGCTCAGAAATGTCATGCTAACAGGTGTAGAAAAGTGTTAATTAGTTTCACCTCTGTTTTAGGTAGCATCATGAGAAAGTCGCCAAAGTTCAATTTGTGCAAATGGGCATCTCCTGACAATAAAGACTCTTTGGAGAAGGAAAACATTGAGGAAGATGAGCAGTTAAAAGAAAATATTAGCAGCCAAAGCGATTCTGGTAAACATATGTAATTACCTATATTGCGCACGACAACAGTTTGATAATATTTTATAGGGCAGTGCTTATATTGCTTCATGCAAAATAGTAAAACAACATATACAAACACATATTCTTTATGAAAATCCCTGATTTTTCCAAGCTAACTTCACTAATGAGAAATGTCTTTTGTTTCTCGTAAAGAAGTTCAGTTTGACATCGGAGACTATTTTAACCTCAAATCTTATTGAAAAGCTTGCATCTACAAGCAAGAATTCTCGTCTTTCATTCCAAATGAGAGATGTTTCAACCTTTTGAAACCAAATGCGAACACATTTTTTCCATATACATAATTGGTGTTGAGTTTGTTACTTATTTGTAATTTTTTATATCTGTTGATTTTTGCAAATATTGATGATATTGCTAATTCATAAAATCCATAATATTTTTTGATGTCTGACTTCTTCGTTTATCATATGGAAGGATTAAAATCCAAGAAAAGTTTTAATTATCGCAACTTTGTGCGAAGTTTTAATGGAAGGATCTGTTATATTTACTGACTATTAAAAAGGTTTCTTTGTTCATAAAGGAAACCAGGAGAGTTCACCGGAAAGCAACATTGAATCTGTTACTAATGCATCACCAAGAGAAAGCAACGGATCTGAAATCAATGCATCACCACGTAAAATAGAGAATCCTGTGAGTGAATCAATACATTTCAATACAGTTTTGCAAGAACAATCATTAGTTTTTTTAACCAACAGTGTGATAATTTGACAAGTAACCACCAAGTTGCTATTTTCATTAACCGAAGAGAATGTTTCTGCTCTTCAAGCATTTTATGAGTGTTTCATTAACCAACAGTGTGATAATCAATACAGTTCTGAAGTTTGTTTCAACTTCCTTTGTGACAATAGTAGAAATATATTTTTGCAAGAACAATGTTTAGTTTTTTAACCAACAATTGAAGAATGATGATTTGTGAAGTAATCACTAAGTTGCTATTTTCATTAAGCGAAGAGAGTTTTTCTGCTCTTCAAGTATTTTATGATTGTGACTCCTTTGCTCCGCCCTTACCATCTTCTTTTAGTATGCAGCTTCAGAAAGAACGAGCAAAGGTACTATCAATGTTTGGGACTTTAGTTTCACCCAAGCTTCGGGCCTCTCAACTTACATTTGAGACAGGTGAATTCAGAAAGCTATTTATAGAAACTTGTCAAACTCCAAGCATAACGATATCTATTATTGTTCATCATTTATCCTGACTCGTGTTAAAAAGAAATCATTATTTCCTTTGTTGTGCAGCGCTAGAAACACTCGTAGAAATAGCAAATGCTCGTTCATCTATTCTTAAATCTTATGAGGTGTTACATAAAGATATGAAAAGCACCAAGGAATGACAAGTTATAGGGGTTCAATAGTCCAAAATAAAATAATTGAAGCATATCATTCACATGTCGAGAACAAAAATCAATGCCAAACACTCCGGCTTAGACTTTGGATTTTGTTCATCAGATAATGGATCTTAAAATTTTGTGTAATAGTTTATGAACAAAAGATCTTGGATCGTTTTTGTTTGCAGGAATAGTAATAAGAAATACTAATTTATTTGACTTTAGACACTTAAGAAATTCTGTAGACACCAATTTCCTTGACGTGTTACACACTTTTATATCATATTGGTTTATTTCGGATATATACCAAAGGAAAAATGATACATGTGCCTAATAAACACGCCTAAAACTAAACCTACAATTGTGATTGGTTAAACATGTAATCAGTTTAAAATTAAACTAACTTATCTTTTATATAATAAAAGAATTATATCATTTCAGAGTAATTTTGCAAAAACAATCATATTAAAAAAAAAAAAAAAAAAAAAAAAAGGATTAGGTCAATCAAATTGCTCAATTAGGTCTAACAAGGCACACATATCATTTCTCTAATGCAAACTATTCTATCCACTAGCACCACATGATATATGGATAATGGATTTGCATGAAATTAAAGGTAAACGTACATATGAGAAATGTCAAAGTTTGCGATGAAGACTTTGTCTTTTCTTTTTTCTCATTTTTTTACTATGGCTAACATTTATTAATAATTAGACTAAAGGATATACAAAGTCAAGAAAATACAAACTCATATTTAATACACGCGTTTCTTCTTGTTTTCTTTTTCAAAAGTTTATCTTAACCCTTAGGTCTCCAAAAGAATACAATGGTACCCCTCAACTTCATCATCAAGAGAAACAAATCTCGTGTAACCCGTTATTGCATCATTCAAGCTAAAAATTATGTCAATTTTGTTATAAAGGACCATTTTATCATTCTATATTTAGGGGTGTTTCTTTGTCACTTATTTGACTAATGAGGCTAGATTTAGGTAGGGTCGCTTATTCACACCTGATTATGAATCACGAAGTGTAAATTTTTCCAAACAATGTCATTTTATGATATGCGTAACGCCCGGTACTATAATTGCACTACCTTCTTTCGCAACTTTAGTTTTGTTCAAAACCTTTTAATAGTGCAAATCTTAGTATTTTTGGTAAAAGAAAATTTGTGCAAGATCTTCCCAAAACATTTTGTACAACACCCAATCGTTGGTCTATCTCTGTGTTTATGTGCTTTTATTTTTATCATTTAGGCCCATACATCTAACATGGTCAAAGTGTAGCATGCTCAACATAATGAACCTACTTTCACATTTACTGATTGATGAAGTTTGTCAAGTGAATGGGAATTTCGTACATCTTAATTGGTAATTTCATAAAATGCATGAGGAAATTGGTTGTTTAATTATGTGTGCAAGGTAAATTGCGAAGCTTATTGCAAAACTGAAGTCTTTAGAGTTTCTGAATGGTTAAGTCGATTTGATAAAGTTGAAGCAAGTTTGAAGAAATATATATGGCTAGTATAAGCACTAGGTTTAGCATTCAAAAGCTCGATGTGTTTGGTTTACAAGCATGGAGGTTAAGCAACTTGATCACAAGAGTACATGACGTACATGTTCAAAAGTGTGTTTGGTTTGAGGTTGAATTGCAGGGAGCTCAAGTTAATCATGAAGCTGAGGTTATTCATTATAATAACGATGATGTTGCATTGAATCAAGACGACCGAAGCTAAGGTTAAACAGCTTGAAGAAAATACAAACACAAGATGCTTAGTAAATGAGCACGTCTGCTTGGTAAAAGGAGCAAGAAAGATGCTTGGTAAAGGAGCTAGGAAGGCGCTTGGTAAAGGAGCGGGAAAGGTTACACCTTTGTAAAAAGGTGGGCAGACATTGGATTGCAAACTCAACTTGATGCTAAAGACAATTATGTTGTTACAAAGAAGAAGGAATGAAGGTCGTGACTAAGGTGGTTCATCGGTCGAGGTACAAACATGGTTCAAGGATGCTTAATATCAGGATTGGCTAAGGTGTTAGTAATATGGTGGAAATTGTTAGTAATATTAGTAATACATTAGGGGTATATTATGTAAATAGTCAATTGTGTAGAGACTAGGAATGAAACTTAGAATAGAAGGCGCATGTGGGTCGAGTTAAGATGAAATGAGAAATAAACTCAAAATAAGAATAGTGAGAATAAACCACAACCGCACATTTCAGACACCTACAAAAACACAGATGCATTTCCTCTAAAATTTATCTCCCTTATTTGAAATTTGTAGTTAGAAATACTTCTCACTCATCTCATTTAAATTTTCCTTCTCATTGAATCCCGTCCCCCATGTTGGTCGGCTAAAAAATTTATAAACAGTTTAGTCTCTATATACAACGACATATTAGCTTTGGTATATTGTCTCATGTGTAATGTTATTCTAGCCAACATCATTGTTTATCTCGTGTTCACTAAATTGGTGCTTGTGCTCGATTCAAATCTATGATCTAACGTTCCGCGATCGAACATCAAGTTTGTTGTCGTAATTGTCGAACAATAATAACATGGTATGATCATATTTAACAGGACCTTATTGTGTTTAAAGACATATTTTGTTTATAGGTCTAAAATCCCAGACAATGGTGTTTATTTGCTTATGATTTTTTTTTATCATTATATCTATATAGTTATAATACTCGTGTACGCGTGAGTTTTTAAAAAATTTTTGAATCATATATTTTTATTTATTAAAAAACAAATAATTTAATCTTTTTTTTGTTTGATTTGTGATGTTTAATTACAGTTTTTTATTATTAAAGATAACTATTTAAAAATTTTAATTCTATTATTAATTGCATCTTATCTATATTTTTTGTATTTATCTTCTACTTGTCTTATGGATAAATATAAAATATTACCTAATAAGAAAGCAATTTTTTTAAAATAAAATTATTACTAAATAAGATATAAATCCATTTTTTTAAATGGAAAATTCGGTTTTGTTTTATTATATAAAAGATACTAAGCATTGGGCTTTGTTAGCCCGAATGGTATTAAACCCGGCCCGGTGAACATTTTGGTATAACCCGAAACTATCCACACTATTCACTCTCACTCACACATCGTTTACATCTTTGAGATCCGATTGGGCCAACGCCATTAGATCCGATCCGATGGGTATTTTAACATCTTTTGGGTAGGTCGATGTATATCATTTGCCTTTTGGTAGATTGGTAGTTTTCTGATAAAAAAAACGCTACCAAGATTATTATTTCATCAAATTTACTATAGGTGTGAATTTGTTGTTGTGTTTTTTTACATTTTTTTTGTGTGTATTTGTTAGCTTTTGATGTTGGATTTAGGGTTTAGGTTAAATAAATTGTGATTGTTGTTAGTGTTCTCATGGGTTTATGAAAGTAGATTAAAATCCTTATTTTAGGTGCACGATTTTTAAAGATTGCCTATGTTTTCTTGAGCCAAGTGTAGGATCATTTAATTTGCCGTATTTTAGGTTAGACTATTTGTTATCAGTTTTTGTTTTGGTACTTTTTTTTTTTTTTTTTTTTTTTTTATTATGCAATTAACTGTGGTGTTTTTATTTGTTGTTAAGCTGGTAGTTTAGTTTATTGTGTTTTTGTTTGTTGTTAAGCTGGTAGTTTAGTTTTGGCCTTATGGGGTTGCTACAGAACCTCCCTTTGTTATACCCACATAAATGAGTATGTAAAAGATCTGTTTTCTATGACTTTAAGATTAGGTAGATCGATTGTTTGTTTCATTAAAAAAAAAAAAAGTGAATCTGCTTAGTCTGATTATTGTGATTTTCTTATATGTTAGGAAAACTTAAGATGACGAATTAAGGTTGCATGGTGGTCATTAATTTTTGTTGTGGCAAGTTTTCAGGTTTTTTTTTTTTTTTTTTTTTTTTTTTTTTTTTTTTTTTTTTTTCCTTTAAATTCAAATCGAGTTTAAATTCAGGTTTCTAGACATGTATGTTCTGTTATAAAGTGTTTGCTAAAAACCGGTGGTGAATGTCTGCGGCGATAATATTCAGAGGTCTAGATAGGTTGATGGTCTTACGGGTTAGTGCAACAACCATTTGGCATGCGAGTTTATGTTTGTTTTGTGACGACTTCATTTTACGCTATTTGTGTATAAATATATTACCATAAAGGAAATTTTTTTGTTTTATCGGGTGTTACATTTACCTTACATCCACATGCCAATTCACTTCTGTAAAAGTGGTTAAAATAAGCAAATGAACCAATTAGCAATTACCAATTATCAAAAAAGGCTTAATTAATTTTTTTTTTGCAGCAAATTTGTCATAGCAGTATTGGTTTAGCGTATTTAGCCAGATTAGGAGCTTATATGAGTTTGGAAAAACCTACAAGGTCTATGTGTAACTAATGTATATGGGTGTTTTATATAATGCAGTGACTGCATGATTTTTAGTTTGTGCATTTCTCATCTTTGGCGTGCCTAATATTTTTTTTACAACTGACTGTTTTTTGTTTGATGTTTAACAGGACACATGATTCATGACATAATGTGTTTACAGAACCGAGATACATCATGCTATTGAGGAGCGAACTCAAGTTCTTAAGGATGTTGCAGCTAATCCAACTCTTTCGCGTACAAAGTCAGTTCGTTGTGCTCAGTGTCGTCATGGAGAAGCTGTTTTTTGACAGGTAACTGTTTTTAAGAGGGGTTCAACTCACTTTGTATTTATCTGATAACATAAATGGTATCTGAAAAATTAGCTAAGAGTGTACTGGGTAAATGTGTGAAAATTAAAAGTCCTCTCACATGTGGATGCTAAAGACGAAATATGTTGCTTTTTTATAATGCTTAGGTAGTTAGAAATTGAGTAAAAGGTTAATCACTTCTTTGCTGATTCTAATTTTCTTGGAGCGGTTTCACTTTTCATTTTTCATACTGAATTTGAGAAATTTTCTGGATTTTGGTTGGTTGACAGTTGAGGGTCTAAACAAGAAGAATGCATATGTTATTGATTCTGAAAAATATAATTGAAGTAGTTGGTTTAAAGATAGCTCAGTAGGCCTGATTCTGATATGTCGGACCTGGAATTAAGGTTTTGGCCAAAATGGTTGTGATACTTATGAGTTATGATGTATTCTGCAGCGACAACTGATATGTTGCGGTCGGGATTAGTTTCGTTTCATATTTTTTTTCTCATATGATATTACATGTGGTGGTATGCATCCGACCTGGGAAGCTCGGACTCGGCTAACATCCCTGGCGTACCGGTGTCGACCCGGTGCGACTCGGGTACCGGTGCGGAATCCGGACGGGACGCGGGGAGGAGAAAGTGGACGCGGCTGTTCCCCGAAGATGAAGATGAAGAGATGCATTTTAATTTATTAAAAATGTTATCCCACCAAAATATCAAGAAACCTCACGAGTTGACTCGGTGGTGAGTCAAACTATGCGTAAAATACGTTTTCTTACCGTATCTTCAATCGATCTACAAGTTTAGAGCATGAATATGGTGGTGGTAAAGTTGTGGTGGCGGCGGTGATGAAAGATCGAGGTGATGGTGGTGTTTTGGTGGTGCGTGTTGTACCGTAAGTGGTAGAGGGATGGATGAGGGTCACGTGTGTGGTGGCGCTGTAGTGTGGTGATCGGTGGTGTGATGGTGGTGGTGGTTTGCAGGTGGCGGCGGCAGAGAGAGAGAGAAAGGGAGATAGTGAGATGAAGATGAAATATGGAGTGAGGTTTAGGGTTAGGTTATTATTAGTTTAGTGTATTTTAAGAATTTGCAATTGAGTCCCTGTGATGTGTAAGTTTTAACTAAAAGGGTTGGGTTTGAGGACCGTGTGTAAATTTTTATAAACTTTCTTGAAATTACTCATTTTTAATGCAATCTTAAGTTTTCAATGCAATTTTAATTATTTACTCTTATTATGAATTATAATACTCCGTGTCCCCGAGTCCATATTCAAAATTTGGACTCTTTCAAAACGAGTCCACGAATCCTTAAAATCATATCTTGAAAGGTCCGACCCTTGGACACGTACCCGAGTCCGACACCCGTACCCGAGTCCGAGCATCCTAGCATCCGACAATGTTGTCACCTGTTAACAATGTTGGAATCAGTGTTACCACCACCTAGGCTAACGAGAACTAAATAGAATTTAAAGTGCATTTGGTCTATTTGAAATAATATTCAAATGATGATGTTGTGATATAATAGTTCATCATCCTCATCTTCCAAGAGACCAAATGTGGTGGTAATTGCATATGGTGATGTATGTGTGAAACACTCACCGGGTGGCCTCACTTTTTTTTTACTACCATTTAGCATCATGTATGTGTGAAACACTTTTTCAAATTGGCGAGCACAAATCTAAAAAAAATTAGTCCATTAGTTACACCAATATGGGAAACGGAGCAGTAGGTCCTTTTATTAATGTTTATCTTCCTTTTCTGTTTTAGTTTCCTCTAATATCTGCATTACGGTATAACTCTAATTAGGAAACATTATCAACAAGTATATATTAATCTTTTTTATGATGCATTGTGTTATATGATTAGTTAATTGCATATGGTGATGTTCTGTTTCAGATAACCAGTGGGCCAGGTTCGAGGCGAAGCTGCTTTATATGGCTATTGGTGGCCACGAAAGCTGCTTTATATGGCTATTCATGGCCAATGGTTTCACTCGTAGGTCTGAATCTAGAAAACCCATGGTCTGATGTTTTTTCTAAAAAATATCTGAATTTTCCCGGTCGTCTAATGTAAGATAGCAGATAAGCATTTGTTGTTTTCTAACGTTGTGTTGAACTACTATTTTTTTTTATCAAATTGAAGAAAAAATGCGACAACTAAGGATGTTCATTAAATGAAGTCTTGAGTAACAAGAAAGTCGAATCCTTTGCTTCAAAATGGTCATGTCCAAACACCCTCTGAACCAGATTTTTATAACGGTAATTTGCACCTTTTGGTTGTACAAACCGGCCCTCAAAAAGGCTCTTCCGAACACTCCTTTTTAGTCAGGCCCTGTCCAAACACAAACTCAGATTTGATAAAAATTGTCACTTATACACATCATTTGTTTATGTTTTTTCCATTATTAACGTCTTTTGGAAAAGTCTCCACTCAGAAAACAATGGTACATGATCATTGTGTTCAATGATTTGCGTACATGTTAAGCCTTTTTGTTTTGAGTTACTTATCATAAATTGAAACTAAATGGCTGATTTGAATTTTTTACATTTTTTTTGCAGGTCTTGAGTGAGTATTAAGAGATGTCATGCTGGGTCGATGTATGATTCTTTCAGGTAATGTCATTTACAACATTGTTTGCTTTAAAATATTTGTCTTTGCAATCTTTTTATTTTACATGAAAATATTTTGTAATACATTTGCAGCTTATAAACTTAAAAATTAGCACATCCTTGATTACAGACGGATTTGGTCATGTTATTGATAATATTATACACTACACTAGAATAGATAGACAACATACATAAACACAACCGTGTTGTTACAAGAAATAGCAGAAGCTTTTGTTAGGCAAACATAGACCATAACAGTTTTATTGGAAACATCCTAACCAACTTAAACAGAAACCACTCCCAGATCACTCTTAAAACGCTAGGATACCCTAAAATTTGAAGCCTGTTGTAATTCAGCGCACCTAAAAACTCTTGCCATAATAAACTGCGAATGGAAACAATGAAAAGAAAGTAAAAAACAGAAAAAATCACTACGCATCCATCGACAACACATATACTGACGACTTTCTCCCTCTCTTAGCAGGATCATCATCGACCACTATGGAAAGCAGCCCACAAAAGCAGAAGAAACACCATCAAATATAACTACCAACAGTGAGCATACTTATCCAAATATTTACTAAATGATAACAAGCATCTGCTCTACGTTAGTCTTAAAATTCCGTCCTTTCAAAATACGGTCACCACAAGATACTCTAGAAGCAACTCCAGCACCAAGAAGAAAGAGTATCACCAACACTAATCAACAAAAGTGAGATATAAACCTATATATTTATTACTAAACGATATTTTATAGAGATTGATCATCTCATCATCTTAGCTAATAAAGAAAAAATAGGTATCTCCAGCTCTTATTGTCGTCCCTCATTAATCACCTAGGTTGTAGAAATAATTCTTTTTCAGAAATACGAGTTTTGTTAGATACTTACGGCCACTCGGTTTTGTGTGTTGCAAATGTGCAGGTTTAAGGGGAGTTTGGTTTGGCCAGCTGAAATGGTTTTCTGAGAAGCAGCGAAGCAGCTCAAAAGGACATGCAATTATGTTGGAAGCAGCTCAAGAGGACACAATGGAAAGAGAGATTTTTCAGTCGTTCTGGATTCGGCACTCTCTTTTTTTGTGCTAACCTCGTTTTGACCTATACATCAAACATGGTCTAATTGTAGCACGCTACATATATATATTGAACCTAGTTGCACATTTAGTGATTGATAAAATTTGTCAAATGAATGAAAGTTACATTCAAAGTTATGAGGTAGTTTCATATAATATACGAGAAAATTGATTGTTTAATGTGTAAAAGGTAATTTCCAGGAAGCTTACAAGAAACTGCAGATAATAGACTTTGTTTTGAAAGTTATCATGTAATTTCTAGAGCTTGGGGGGATTGAAAGTGTAACTTATGAATATAGAGTTGACTTGACGTAAACCTACTTGCATTATTTAACATTTGATCGACATGAGTAGAATTATCATTTCATTTTCGATAGCCATTCATATCCTGTGCTTGCTTCTTAACGAATCGAATCCAATAAAAAAAATTGTAAGTCCTCTCCTCAACTTTGTTTTTATTTATGAATATGAATTTGTTGATTGTTTTTATTATAGCTTTTGAACCTAAAACAGTTGTTTAAAAGTAAAATACGCGTTTCTTCTCTATTAAAGTAGACAAATCTGTTCAAATTGTTGTTACTGATCATTTTGCCATTCTCTATTTAATTCAAACACCCTTTGGTTTTCATTTCTTAAAAATGAAGCACCCCAATGTAATTTATATAGAAAACTGCGGGACTAGAAGTGTATGTTTGTGATATAAAAATTGACTTGAAGTCAACCCAATTGCATTATTTTACATGTGACGTGAGTATAATGATCATCGATTGTTTATTGTAGTTCTAAAAACCGCAAGTCATCTACTCTTTTTCATTTCGATTTCATTTTTATATATCATATCTCTGAATGATTTCAGTTTTAATCCGAATCCTATTTGATTTGATGAGGTTCTTTATTAGATAAATGGTTCGTTATTAAATATCCTAAGCTTAAATTAATTGATTAGTAGCGGTTGAATACTCAAATATAACTTAGTGCTTTTTACGAACAAAATTATAAATTAACTTGGAGACTTTTGTTGAGTCAACTTATGTCATTGATCCAGCCATCTATGTTTTGGAGTCGAAAATTCTAATAAAAGCTTCATAAGTCGATATTCATCTGCTTTAAATTTTCAGACAACCTAGTTCATCTTTATCACATAATTTATTATACTTTATAAAGTTTCCATTCTTCATATAAGTTTAGTCTTTGTAAAAAGAATCACTAAACATTTATTAATCCTTTAATTCAATTTGTTAATTTACCTTTTAACATTTTTTATACAATATTCACCAAGCAATTATCAACCCACCGGTATTTTTCACCAATAAGCATTCTGACGCTATTAATTATGTAAATTTTTACATAGTATACTAGTCGAAGTGATGGAAGAAAGAATGATATCTTTGCCCTTCTTGCCTTATAACATGTAGCTTAATAAAAGAAATTGCATATTGTCTAAAACCGAAAGACTATAAGTGCAATTAAAGTTGTCTTGGAAACTCACTTGTCTTTATGTTGATCAATAATGAACAAGTTAAATGGATCAATGTTTTTTCTTAATAGAAATTAAGGGTCCACTTGTGTTTTTACCTCTTACAATACACACAACATGACCTATCATGTTGATAACAATTTGAAAGGATCCAACTCAAATACATATAAGATTGACATGTAACTTAATACTCGAAATTGCATAGTATCTAAAACCGAGGGACTGAAATTGCAACTAAAGTTGACTTAGAGTCAACCAAATTTGCCTTTACTCTTTTCTGAACTTGATTTGATCTCTTTTCATTTTCATTGCATTCATTCGATCAATACTTCCATCCATCCGTCAACAACTGTAAGTTAATTTCAGTCACCAATTATTTTTCATACTTGCTGGGTTTTGGGTTTCGTTGTTATATTTGTAATTTCCAGAATTATTGTTTTTTTAGAAAGCGAAATTAAATTGACTTATTGTTATATTTGTAATTTCCAGAATTATTGGTGTTTCGTTGTAATCTTTAAAATTGAGCTTATAAAAAGTTCAGTAAGCTCATCAAATAAGTTAAAACAAACACCTCTTAAACTAGTTGGGATACAATTGACACTGATTTGAGCCTGTGAGAAATGTTTTTTTTTTTTTTTTTTTTTTTTTTTTTTTTTTTTTTTTTTAATTAGGTTATGTAGCATAAGATCGAATGAATAATTAGATTTTGGTAAAGAAAGTAATCGGAAAATGCCACTGTAGGAGAAATGGTGTTTTAGTGTAAATGACATGAAGTGTGGAAAACTTTCAAAAGTTGTAGTGTTGTGTGGATCAGTGACTCGAAGGAACTTTACGTTAACCCTTTGGTTTCTTGATGCTTGTGCATGTATTCTATGAAAGCTTTATTTAACGGTTACTAAAACGTGATAAGCTTGGTGTCACTTATGATTAACATTCATAGTGGTCAAATTAATCTACATTCATATTCTTAGGAAACATGGAAGACAGAACGTCTCTCTTAAGCTAAATGCAATGGTAATATTATGTGCCACAGCTTTTTTGTCCCTCTACTTAAGATGTGTATAATAGTTTGTTTTCAAGAGAGATGGCTCTCTATTTATGTGATGCTGTTTCCACTATCTATGTTTTGTTTTTGTTTTTTGTTTTTTTAACAGTTAACTTAATAAATAATTAGCATGTTTGTTCTGTCTGCATGTTACATGGCATAACACAAAAGCACTCACATGTTTGATTGTTTTATGCTATTAGTCATGAATTCTTGGTGCTAATTAATTGTTTCAACTTTATTTTCACTTTTTTTTTTCTGAAAATGTTTACTGTACTTGTAAATGCAGCACAATCTCATTATTGACAATGGCTACTACGTCCATTCCTCATCGGTGGAAATATGATGTTTTTGTTAGTTTTAGGGGTGAAGATATCCGCAAAAACTTCATGGATCATATGTTCAATGATTTCAACCAAAAAGGAATTCATGCTTTTAGAGATGATAGAGAATTGCCTAAAGGAGAAGAGATATCTCCTCATCTCTACAAAGCCATTGAAGAATCGAGGTTTTTGATTGTTATCTTCTCCAAAAATTACGCTTCTTCAACATGGTGTCTAAGGGAACTTGTCAAAATACTTGAATGTAAGCAAATTAAAGATCCCAAACATGAGGTTCGGATTATCTTTTATGATGCCAAGCCTGATGTTGTGAGGAGACAAAAACGGAGTTACGCAAAAGCGTTTGTAAAACATGATGTTTCAAATAGAACAGAGGTGGATGAATGGAGGTAAGCTCTATTCAATGCGGCTAACTTATCTGGATGGGATCTCCAGGACATGACAAATGGGTAAATTTCTTGTTTTTGTGTAATTAGTCTTGTAGCTCTACTAAAGCTTAACACTATGAGGTTTCTCTTACTTATTGTGTCTTTCTGGTTAACAGGTATGAGTACAAGTTCATCGATTGCATCTCGAGAGAAATTCTCAAAAAATTATGTGACGGACCCTTACATGTTGGTGAGAACCTTGTTGGCATCGATTTCCATTTCAACAACTTAAACTTGTCACGCTTCGTTGGGTCAGATAAGGTTAAGATGATTGGAATATGTGGCATAAGTGGAATAGGAAAGACTACTCTTGCCAAAGCTGTCTACAACTCGATGCATACCCACTTCGACGGGAGCTGCTTTTGTGATAATGTTCAAGGAGTTGAAAAACAACAAGGCCTGACGCAAGTCCAGATGCAAATGATTGGTAAGATTCTGAAAACATGTGATCCGAAGATATCAAGTGTTGGTGAAGGTTCTATGGTAATAAAGCAGAGGATGGCATGTAAGCCAATCCTGCTTGTTTTGGATGATGTGAATAATGTGGAGCAGTTAGAAGCACTAGCAGGTTCATCTAATTGGTTTTCCCCTGGAAGTCTTATTATTTTCACTGGTAAAGACAAACAATTGCTAATATCTCATAAAGTGGATAGAATCTATGAAATGGAGTCTTTAGGTTATTATGAAGCTCTTGAGCTCTTTAGTTTATATGCATTTGGCAAAAGGCATCCTACAAAAGATTTTGAAGAGCTCGCTTCCCAAGTTATAATACATTTGCAAGGTCACCCATTGGCTCTCAAAATTTTTGGTGGATTATTGTGTGAAAAATCTGTGGATGTTTGGGAAGGCGAATTGAAAAGACTCCAAACATTTTCTAATTCAGATATCCTAAAAAAACTTCGGCCAAGTTTTGATGGGTTGGAATCTGATCAGAAAAGAATGTTTCTTGACATTGCATGTGCTTTCATAGGGGAAAAGAGATATTTTGCTGCAAGTGTACTAGACAGCAGCGACTATTCTGCAAATGCTATTATTGAAGTTCTAGCTGATAAGTTCCTAATAACAATATCTGCATATAATATGCGTCTTCAAATGCATGAATTGATTCAAAGCATGGCAAGGGAAATTGTTCGTGAAGAATTTCTTCTGACCGGGAAACAAAGAAGATTGTGTATTTCATCAGCATCGAGTGAAAAGAAAGTAAGAAGTGGCATATTCTTCTTTACCTTCATATTCATACAAAAGTATACACAATTGCATATGTTACTCTTTATAATTTATGTTACATGTTCTTGCTTTTCCAGGTGGAATTGACTGAAGCAATTGAAGTTCTAGTCATTTTGTTAAGGAAATCTAGTCAAGAGTTTCACATAAACGCTAATTCTTTTGCACTTATGAAAAATTTGCGGATCCTGAAAATTTCTGCTGAGAAAGAATTTGATCAGAAAGTGGAATTGAAGGGCTACAATGTGAAGTACTCAGGAAGTTTGGATTATTTGTCCAATGAGCTAAGCTTGTTTTGTTGGCATGGATGCCCTTTCAACTACTTGCCTCCAGAATTCTATCCAGAAAACATTGTTGCCATCGACTTGTCTCACAGCAACATACAACAACTTTGGACAACACCACAGGTATTTACTTGTTCATACATGTGTTCATATTTGACACCTCGAGAAATAAGAACTAATATTTTTTCTATTGATATCAGTGTTTAAGAAGGTTGAAAATAATGAAGCTAAGGTACTGTTGTAACCTAACAACCACACCTGACTTCTCAGAGATTACAAATCTTGAAGAGCTAGATCTTGAAGGTTGTGTGAATTTGGTTACAGTTCACCCATCTATTGGAATGCTTAATAAGCTTGCTGTCTTAAATCTGAAAGGCTGCACACGGGTTGGGAGTTTTCCTGAAGCCTTTTGGTCTAGATGCTGGACTTCAATCTCTGGTTTCATATGGAACCAACAACATCCCCAAAGATCAGTTTCATTGGCAGGTTTAAATATGTTAAAGAAACTGAATTTCAGCTACTGCAATTTAGTTCAAGTGCCCGATGGCATTGGAGGCTTATCATGTCTAAAAAAACTAAACTTGGAAGGGAACAATTTTACTAGCTTGCCTGGAAGTTTGAGTCAACTTTCTAATCTTCAAAAACTTAGACTTGGTGGTTGCAAGAAGCTAGAAGTGTTGCCCGAACTTCCACATAGCCTAAATTATCTTGATGCATCTGATTGCACCTCCTTATGTTCAATTATGGGATCAAACCCAATCATGAGCAGAAGTTACACTTATTTCAACAACTGTCCAAAATTGTTTAAGGTGTCGACATCGGAGACACAATGTCTCGACTCATCTGTAACTTCCCAAGGCTCTCGATTTTCTTCTTTGCTTCGGTATGAGCATAACAGATGTGGATTGTTCCGTTTGCCAGGAAGTTCCATTAATTATATTAGAAACAGGCTATTACACACCCTTATAAGAGCCTTTATAGGAAACAGGCTATTACACACCCTTATAATGCTAACGTACTCGCGTTTTTGTTAAGAAATTTAAGAACCCGTCTATACGTGCTACTATATCTATTATTAGGCCCATCCACTCAACATGATCAAATAGCTTGCGGCACTTATGGAACACAGTTCCACTTTTGCTAATGTAAGAAGTTTATCAAAGGTTCATGTAATATACGAGGAAATTAATATCCTAATTGGTTAAGTCAACTAGATGCAATTAGGAAGAAATTTACAAGAGAGAATACTTTTGTAGAATTACACCATCATGTGGGTCTTACCTAAAACTGTTAAATTTCTGTTATTTCCTAAAAAATAGTAGTAGTTGTTGGTGTTGGTGTTGGTGTTGGTGTTGTTGTTGTTTTTTTTTTTTTTTTTTTTTTTTTTGAGCATCATATGAACAGAAACCAATTTGAAGATACTGGGATATCAACTGAATTTATGATATCTAATGCGAGTTAACATATGTCGAAATTATCATTGGATTGCTAAGGGGCTGTTTGATAAAAAAGAATGATTTAGTACTGAATCAATTAGCGTCCTGAATGATTTAGAATGACTGTATGAATGTGATTCTGAATGAAAATCGACCGTTTGATAAGCGTTTTGAATAACAATCTGAATGACATAAAATTACCATTGTAACCTTGTATTTGATTTGAAGTTGAATAATATATGATCAATTTTATTCTCACAGTGATCACTTTATAAATAAAACAATATGTAAAATTGGTATCAATTAAGATTCAAATTGTGAAAGGCAATTGTTACTTTTTTTTCTTTAACTTTGTAATAATTAATCAATTAAATATAATTCTACAGACTATAATATTAAAAGAAAATGTGAATAGAGGAATGACTCCAAAAATATGTAATTAATATGGCCTCGTGGCCAGGGGCGGTCCTATGAAGGGGCAGGGGAGGGTCCCGGCTCTCCCAAAATTTACGACACCTAGTTTAAATATTATAGGTTTAAGAGGTAATTTAGTTGAGGTTACAAACAAATCTTTGATTCGGCCCCCTCAAAATAAATTCGGCCCTCCAAAAAAAAATATTCTAGTTTCGTCATTGCTCGTGGCTCCTACATCACCGTGTCTCTATATACAAGAAGAAATATTATGTAAGACGAAGTGAGTATGTCAAAAAAAAAATGTTGATATATATATTGAGAGGAAAAGATAAAATTAAAAAAATGTTGAGTACTTGTGGTAGATGTGGCATGAAAATATCAACTTTATAGAATCAATGTTTGACTTAAGTGAGCATGTGAGGCAACGAAATATTTAAAAAAAGAGAAAAACATTTGCTACAAAGATAATATTATAATAATAAAAGAGGGCAAATAAAGAAATGAATGGATACTGAATGGCAGAGCACGTGCCTCCACACAAAATGATTCAGATGCAAAATAAATCGGTCAGAGGTACCACTTGCTTTTATCAAACGCCTCGAGGACTGACCGATTCGGATATCTTCTCTTAATTGGTCCACTAAGAAGCTATCAAACACCCCCTAAGTTGATAAGATATCAAATCCACATAATTTACAATCAAAGTCAATATAATGAGTAGCTGAAGTTTTGGTTACCACTGATAGTTTGATAGGCTAATATCAATTTGATCTACTGTCACTTTCTAATACTATAAGTTAGATAAACTAATTTTTTACAATTTAAAGAAAAAGGAACTCATGTCACTTTCTAATACTCACAGAAAGCTATTCCAAGTGGTACCAGATGACGTTAAGCATATGTGGAATGAGTGGGCCCTACTTGGACTTATTGTGATCAGCCTTGTTTCACAGATCACATTAAGTCTACTAGGAAATGTTCGGAAATACAATCCAAGAACACGAGTTAGAATGGCTGTCTGGTTTGCCTGCTTATTAGCATTAGCTGTTGCATCAGCAGCGCTTGGTGTTATTACCCGAACCGCCTTAGACGTATGCAGCAACACTTCTCATTTATGTTCAGAAGATACTTACAAACAAAACACAAGTGAACTCATGTCTTTTTGGGCACCTTTTCTTCTCCTTCACCTTGGTGGTCCAGATTCTATTACTGCGTTTGCATTGGAAGATAACGAGCTTTCATTAAGGCACTTTGTTGAGATTGTGTTTCAGTTTGCAGTAGCTCTTTATATCTTCTTGTTGTCCTGGCCAGGCTGTTCTGATCTCCCTAAACTAAGTGTAGTGGTTTACTTAGCCGGTTTCATCAAGTGTTTTGAACGTATTAAGGCTCTACGGTTAGCAAACACTGAGAACCTTCGTGACTCGATGCTTGGTCCTCCTGACGCAGGTCCCAATTATCCTAAGTTTCTGGAGGATTACCAGTTAAAAAAGTCACAAGGGTTTGATGTAAACGTGGAGGAGGTCGCTGAACTCTCCCATACAGTCAATATTCTTTTATATCCTGAAGAAGGTAAAGAGATATCTGAAGCTTATAAACTATTTCAAACATTCAAACAGCTATTTGTTGATCTCATCCTTACTTTTGAGGATAGAGAATATAGTCAATCCTACTTCCGCCATCTTGCATCAAGCAATGCTTTCCGTGCTGTCAAAATTGAACTTGGATTTGTGTTTGATATGCTTTACACCAAGGCTAATGTGGTTTATACATTTAACGGGCTTTTGTTTTGCATTACTAACATTTTTGTCCTTCTTCTAGTACCTTTGGGCTTCCATTTTATTTGTAATATCAACGATTACCACTTAATTGACATCGTCATTACTTGCCTATTACTCGGTACTGCATTGATAATGGAAATCTTTGCAGTAATAACCATGCTGCGCTCTGATTGGATAGATCATTGGTTGATCCAACAAAACCTCACTCGAAAAATCCTCATATTCCCATTCTTAAAGCAACCGAATAAACAAAGGTGGTCCGGTTCCATTGCACAGTTTGACCTGCTAAGTGTTGCCCTTAATGAGAGACCCGCTTGTTTCTTAAAAACTCAAATATTTTTAAAAATAGATATGGTTCGCGAACAACATCGTTACAAGACATACAGCGAAGTTTCTGACAACCTAAATGAATTAATTTACTCTCAGTTTCGCGAGTATATGGTTGTCAACTCAAATCTGAGTGAGTTATGTACTCATAAAGGTCGTTTTTCGCTACAAAAGAATGAGTGTGACGCTTTTCTATGGAGTGTCAATGAAGTTGAATTTGATCAAAGCATTCTTATATGGCACATTGCTACCACTCTTTGCTATTATTCAGATGTTGGCAATCAAGAAGGTTCTGATATTGATATATGTCGCACGGATAGCAAGCACATATCTGACTATCTGATGTATCTTCTTGTGACATACCCTGTGATGTTGCCAATAGGTATTGCATGATCAGGTATCGCGACACCTGTGCTGAAGCAATGCGTTTTTTCAAAGAAAAAGGTCTTATTACCGAAAAAGTTGAAGCATGTCTAAAGCTGCTGGAAGTTGATTCTCTTGAAGTGTTGCCTAGTAAAGTGAAGGGGGATCGATGCAAATCTGCACTGTTTGATGGTTGCAGGCTCGCGTTATCTTTGAAAAAGATGGAAAAAGAGCGTATGTGGAAAGTCATGAGTCAAGTATGGATCGAAATCTTAGCTTATGCTGCTACTCACTGCAGAGGATTTCACCACGAGCAACAGCTTAGAAAAGGGGGCGAGTTTTTTACTCATGTTTGGCTACTGATGGCACATTTGGGCATCACCAAGCAGTTCCAGGTGTCTCAAGGTCACGCTAGAGCTAAACTCAAGGCTTGTAATGCACATAACTGTGATATAGGCTCCCACATTCTTTCATTACTTACTGTTAATTCTGTAGATAAAGATTTTATATTCATATACTTGTACACTTCTTGATACCATGAACAAATATGACTTCATTTGTTTTATCCAAATTTAAATTACTTTGCTCTGTCAATATACCAAACATGCTCATTCATCATATCGCCAGAAACCTTTTCCAATATATGTTGTGGTTTAGTCTATCATATGTAACAGGATTATGTCAAAATTGTATTCTACGGCTTTAACAATGAGGTTTGGTGCGTGCTATTATCCAGGTGGGGACGGACATACTTAAGGCGACGTACATACCTAAAAAACATCATCACTATTGTAAAAACAAAATTTTTTCTATACATATTTCAAATTTTAACACTAAGTGCATACCCATTTCAAATTTCTATATAATAGTGCATACCATGTTACAAATTTGTGCGTCTGCCATTGCATCGAGGGCCGTTCTTGAGGGTGGCCGACCGCCCACGCCCACTTTTGTCGCCCCAAATATTTTTGGGGCCAAAAATTATATTCAATGCATAAAACTACAAAGATATTATTTATACAAATAAAGACAAAGATTTCTCAACAAAATAAATAAATAAATTAAAAAAAAAATCAATGATCAATATTTTACTTAATAACCTTTAAATTATGACATTTTATGTAGGGGTGATGCTATCGGTACCCGTTCACCTTTATCTATACTACTATATAATGTATTTGGGACTATTCTATAATTAGAAAGGCTTAAAAATTCAGACTTTTACTTACTAATTATGGAAACAACCACCCCTAACAACCACCCCCCAACAATTTATAACCACCTCAACAACCACCCCCGACAATTTATAACCACCACCCCACCTCCCTCCTCTTGACCCCAACAATCCGCCCCGCATTGCGCGGGCACCTTTCTAGTTACAAGTAATACACCCTAGTATCCAATTTATTGACATGAAAAGATTTTTCTTCTTCTTCTTCTTCTTCTTCTTCTTCTTCTTCTTCTTCTTCTTCTTCTTCTTCGTATCTTTTGACTTTTATTATTTGAGGGAATTTCATGTTCCCATTCAAAACCCACTTTAATTTCATATATACCCAATCATATTATTAAATATCAAATCATATTTGTCCAATCCTTTTTTATCACTCACATAATTTTATAAATATGACCATTACACCCTCCTATACATCAAGACACCACGTACACCATCCTCTACATCAAAACGTTAGTGTTATATACATATTCATCCAAATAGTGACAATACTAACAGTAACTATATTACAAAGCAAAATGAAAGCAGTTATCATATCACACGAAAAAACAGATTACAAAGAAAATGACATGACATGTCCAGTCCAAGTAATGTTAAACAAAGACCATTTATTAAATGTCAAATTGGTATTTAACTATATCACGTTGTACAATAAACGCTAACGTATGGATGATAGAAAGCAAATCAGCACTTGCTATATAATGTCGTTCAACCATTTAATGGGTTCTATGGTTTAGAAAACAAGGGTAAAACACTTAGAAAGTTCATAATGAAAAAAATGGGTATATGTGATATTTGAAATTTGGGTTGGGTACATATGAAATGAAGATGGTTTTTAGGAGATATATGAAATTCTTCCTTATTATTTTTTACTTGTTAAATTTTAAAATTTTTGTTCCGCACTTTTTTTTTGTCAGTTTTACCCACTTTATTAACATGACAAGACAGTTTTTTTATTGTTTTCTGCTCCGTATTTTTTGTGTTTTATTATTTTTGACGTATCAAACTTTATAATTTATGTCAATTTTTTTTATTTTGCAGTTTTATAATATAAAAGAAATTATAAAAAATAAAAATAAATAGAAGGGGTATTACTTGCAATTTAAAGGGTTACCAATAAAAAACCCCTTTATGTATCATTGTACATTTTAAAAGATTACACTTCTTATTTAGCATTTTATTTGAGGTTTCACTTCTCGTTCAAGTCCTTTAAAATCAGGCCCTACTATTACCGAATCAATGAATGCGTAGTGTGTCATATTATGGTCAATTGTTCAACATGGCCCTATTAACTATACGTTTGCTAATTGCTAGACGGGATTTAGCTCGACACTTTCCAAATTATATCCTTCAAAACCTCATTTGACACGATAGCCGAATATAAAAAGAACCAATGTACAAACTTCAAACTTTAATTAAACATATTTTTGGACAAACTTTTCAAACTTTTGTTGAGTCCAGGTGTAATCGTGACCACATTCACCACCGCCACATCAGCCTTTTTCTTCACCACTAACTTCAATACCAATCAATTGTAATAAGACCACCAACTTCACCACCTAAAACATGTCCTACTTAAACAAAAATATATCCCACAATTTACTCACATACACAATTATTTAACTCTTCAACACACGATTCTACTTGTGTTTAAAAGCAAATATGAACCTCTTCTGTACTATTTGATCAGTTAACTTGTAACAAATTTTTACCTAGTGGCCTATTTTCTTGCACTAACAAGTTCAAGAAGCTGTAAACTTGGCTATGATTGAAGTTGAGATAGCTATACTGACGAAACTATTATTTCTATCTTTGTTTGATCTCCACTTATTTATTGACGCGTATATAGTTATGATTAAAGTACCAATTAAGTTATAAACTTTTACTTGTGTACCAACTGCTAGATACACATACTTTATACTAACTTTCTCGCTAATGTCGTTGATCTACTTGCTATATATATTCACAAACTTTTGATTCTCTGCAAAAGAAAACATGTAATTGAAACCAAGACACGCGCAATATACTATGTTTTGTGAGAGCATCCATTCCATCCAACACAATCTGCGCCTGCTTCGTGACAAGGTCCAACCTTAATTTATTGGAAAAGCATCAATATAATTCTTGAACTTTGAGATCATTCCTCTTCTTTTTCGAACATGACGAATCCACAAACAGAATTCTTTACATTGACCTCAACAAAATAGGTAAAAGGCAGATAATAACAATAACAACAGCTTGTATGAACATGCTTAATTTTGCTGAAACATTTTCTTCTCATGAGCATTATAGCTTTCCTATCATTAGAAACTTGTGTTTTGCGGGTTTTTTTTTTTTTTTTTCTTTTTTTTTTTTTGTTTTTTTTTTTTCAGAAGAGTACCAAGGAGAATGTGTGTTGTTATTGTTGTTGTCGTTACTTATAATTATGATTTAGCTTCAGATTATTGATCATCCGTGATAGGATTTTGAACAAAGAGAAACATAAAATGCCAGTTATGAATTCTAAAATGTGACCCGCAAGCTCTGAATTCTTTGGAGGTGTTTAGATTACTAGTTAAGCTTATGTAAAGCATATATAAATTGTCTTAAAAATTTTAAGAGGTGTCACATTTGATGCAAAAGGGATGCAATGCGGGTCAGGTTCGGATTGGCGGGTTTGAAACAACCCAAACACGAACTATTTAAGTAATTGGGTCATGTTTGTCACTCCTAACTTATTTAGGCCTAACTCGTACATGACCCATTAACCCGCTTATCTAAATGGGCTGACACCACCATGTGTAGGATGAAACATTGAAAATGAATTTACTTTTCTTGTAGTAAATCATATAAATAACACCAATAATTTTTTTCAAAAATGTTTTAAGCAACTGATGTTGCACACGTAATTTGTTTACATGCAACTTTATTAACAAAGTACATTATTTAATAAAGTATAGTTTGAAGCGATTACAAAAAAAAAAAAAAAAAAAAAAAATTAGTTCTCAAAATTCTCCATAAAAAATAATAAAAATGAGGCTAACCAAATTACACCACCCATTTCTTTCTATTTCTCTATCAATTTCTTTTCAATTCTCCACTTTTTTATTTTTCTCTACCAAACAATGAATTTAATTCATTTTTCCCCCCTATTTCTTTTCCCTCTGACAAACACACCCATAGATGAAATTGATGTATAAAATATCATGTCACGGTGAAATTTATGTGATTGTAACAATTATAACTAAAAAAATACAAGGCAAAAGTTCTTTATAGATCCAACTTTTACATAGAACCCATCAAGCAATCTTAGTCACTCATTTTTTGTATCAAAAAAACAATAAACTTCCACCTTTTTTTTTAAACTTAAATATCTCGCAAACCGTAAATCATCAAGCTACAAAAAAAAAAAAAAAAAAATACCATCGCGACGAGAATTAAATTATCTTTCTATAGATATGCATTGTTATATACTTTCGACGAACTTTTTTTTCGATGAACTTTTTTTTTTCGCCTAGAAAAATCATATATGATTCGATTTTAACAAATCATATATGATTATTACGAATCATATATGATTCTTAAGAAATCATATATGATTCGTAAGAATCGAATCATATATGATTTTTTACGAATCATATATGATTTTTACGAATCATATATGATTCTTTCTGGGTGAAAATTAAAAAAAAAAAATCGTCGAAAGTATATAACAATGCATATCTATAGAAAGATCATTTAATTCTCGTCGCGATGGTATTTTTTTTTTTTTTTTTTTTTTTTTTTTTTTGTAGCTTGAAGATTTACCGTTTGCAAGATATGTTGTTTTGAAAAAAAATGTGGAAAATATAAATGGGTGGCTATGATTGGTTGATAGGTTCTATGGCATGTATGGGTTCTATATGGATCTCAACTCGTAAAAACAATAGTATTTTGCAAGGTTATAAAAGGCGTAAGGCGTGGCATGGCGGCATGACCACGCCTCAAGCCTTACGCGCCATGTCAGAGCCTTTGCATTTCATAAGGCATCATTAAAGCGGCAAAAAAATATTTATAGATTTATGTATTTTTAATTTTAGATCATATTACTTGTACTATATTAGACATTTAGACTACTACTTACTATATAATTACCAGTCTTATATATCAAATTGCCAAAATTTCAAATACTAGTTCAAAACATTTCAAAATAATAATAATAATAATAATAATAATAATAATAATAATAATAATAATAATAATAATAATAATAATAATAATAATAATAATAATAATAATAATAATAATAAAATAAATAAAAAATAAACTGGTTCTAAAAGTGGCGCCATGCCTTACCAAAAGGCGCGTCTTTTCACGCCTTATTTCACGCCTTTTTGAGCCACGCCTAAATCAGCCGTCAAGGTCCATTTCGTGGAGGCGAAGCCACACCTCGCGCCTTGACGACGCCTTTGCGGCGCCTTAACGCGCCTTTTAGAACACTGGTATTTTGCTAATCTTTCTTTTTGTAAAAATAATAAATTAAAACCAAACATTTTAGTAAGAGTAAATTGAAGAAAAAAAACGTCCTAATGTGTTATATCCAAATTGTAGAGTGCAGTTTCTGCCTTTTTAAAAGTGTATGTGTCGTTTTTTAGAAACAACTGATGCAGATATCATTTAATCATTTATGCTCTAAGTGAAATGACTAAAATTATTCAAAGTGAAATGAAAAAGTCTCACCGAAAGCAAAAACATTTTAGTCATTTCATTTTGGCCAGATACAATATTCGCACAAAAGATTTTCTACAAAGAAGACACCTACACTTTAATATATTTGTCATTGAAATACTATCTTGGAAAAGTATGCATTGTGCATAAAACAAGAAAACTAGGTGAATGCATCATGCATTTCAACACCCCGAAATAACATCAATTAAGAGTGCTCGGTGTGGGCATGTTATTCTATAACACCTGTTAGTTTTCCTAAAACCTATTTCTAGCCAAATATCTATTTTCGTACCTGAGATACTTTTAAACTTTTATTACATTTTATTTGGGCTTGAGAAACGTGAGATATATTTAGAAACGAGAACTTTATTCCTTGATTGACTCAGCACAACCTAGAAAGCTCGAATCGTATTGCTATTGAGTTTGAGAAAAACTTTGAAGTTTATGCTTGATTTGATGGGAAAAATGATTTCGTGAACAATGGCGCAAGTTTCGTAATTTTTCGAGTCCGTTTCCTATGTCGTTTGAGCCCCGAGGCGTTTTCGTGAAATGTTTAGCTACGTTGACAGTTTCGGTCCCCATGATATTTACCTTTACACCCCCTACACTTTAATTAATTCAAAAGCCACCCTATCTATACTACTATATAAATCATTTAAGTTGTGGGCTCCATAAAAGATTAAGATAAATAGCTTCAATAATAAAGTGACATGTGTCACTTATCAACTAAAAAATCACATTTATTTTCAAATTGACATATCTTTTTATCTATTTAACTTTTTTATGATCTAATTTCACCATATTTTCTAAAATTTTGTACTCTTTAATTCAATATCCATTTTGATATATTTTTATGAGTTTTTAGTTTTTATATTTTTAGTGGGTTTATTTTTATTAATTCAAATTTTTACAACTTTAACCTTTATTTCAATAAATACATTCATGATTTGACAAAATCGTATATTTTTGGGTGAGTGTTTGACGGGTAAGAAATTACGAGGGTTTTTCTATATGCGGGAATAATAATGTTACGGGAAAGCAACGGGAAACCCAAGCAAATAAATACAACTAACATATACATTCGGAGTATTATGAAACGGGAATCGCCGCCGCTGTGCGCGGGTATCCAACTAGTACTTTTAAATATAAATACCCCTTTTATTTATTTTTCTCTCATTTATTCACTATTAAACACACACACGCCACTCAAATCCTCTCTCTTTCTCTCTATCTCTCTTGATTATCCAGCCAACCACAACTCACCGGAACACCAGCAGAATCCGGTGCCGGTCACCGGAAAATTTTCCGGCGAACCCTTTTCTCCTCCCATTCGATAGATCAACCCCACCACACCATTTCTGGAGCTTTGGAGCTCTCGGTACCCACTGCAACACCCCCTACGCGCCACCTCTCACCACCTCAGTTGACACCGAGCATCACCACCACCTCCCTTCACCTTTGTACCTTTTTTTTGATTTTATTTCACAACCCTAGTTTTAATAAAACCGATTTTGTTGTTAAATCTTTTATAAAAATGTTTTTAAGCATAAAACTCGTGTGGATTTGTGTTTGGTTGCGACTCGGATGGACTCACCGAGTCAACTCGTGACTCAGTGAGGGTTTTGTTATTAATGTTGTTGTTTTGGGTTTGTGATGACGAGGGTATATAGGTTTTGATGTTTGAGATTGTTTCGAGGGTCCGTTTGGGCTCGTTGGTTCTCGGCAGTCACCACACCCCACCACCGAGGCTCTTGTGGTGGTGAGGGTGGGGTATTAATAAGTATTATAGATGTGGTATTGATGATTGTGGCTAGGATTAGGTTGTTGAGGATTTGTTTGTGTTCGGTTTGGATTTAGATTTGGAGCCGAGTAGTTTTGGATGTGGATTTGGACTTGGGTGATGTTGTTATTGGTGGTGTGATGTTTGTTTCGGATTGTTTGGATTGTTGGTCTCGGATTCGAGCCGTTACTCGTCTCGAGTCACGGCAAGTGTGCTATTATTATTGTTGTTTGGTTGGTTTTAGTTTTGATAACGGTTTCGGCTAAATATTTTGAAACGGGAAACTTAACGATATATATATATATATATATATATATATATATATATATATATATATATATATATATATATATATATATATATATATATATAAACTTAACGATAATATAACTTGACGATAATAATAAATGTGAACTAATAATTGTGAAACAATAAAACCAATTGATATAGTTAAGTGGATTGTGACATCGGACTTGGATCCGGATATTGTTATTGTGACGTTATTTGTGATGGACAAGGATTGGGAGCATTGGATTTACGAGTTGCTTATTTAGACATTATGGACCCTTTGGTACTAACAATACAAAATGGTCGATAAAACTAAACAACTAATGTTAACGCCAATAATGTGTTCAATTGTATATTATAACTTGCGACATTTAGCGATATATTGGATATTTAAGAGTCGTTGACTCGGGGAAAACGTTGTATAAACGGGCAAGTTATGCCGAAATTTCATAAAATCTTTTATAAACTTTAACCGTTTAAGATTTGCTAAATAGATAAAAACCTTTTCAACTTATATTGTTTTCGACGTTATATTTGGGAAATGGGAAAAGCCGAGACTAGTTATTTACGTGTTGTTGTTTATTTGAGTGTGTATTCATTTTCTTTTCGATATCTTCTTCGAGTTACTCTTTCGTCTACTTTCATATTTCTTGGGTTATCGTTCACTTTTGCCGACATGTTCATTTTCTAATTTTCTTGTCTTCCACATGAGACTTTTAAAATCTATTTTCTTCAAACGCCATTGTTATTGAAACCTTTTGTTCAAGTATTTTTTATTGAGACATTCGAGTATTATTTCTGAGTTATGCAATTTATATTGATTAGGTTGTGCTGAGGATTACTTGACGTGACATATTACTTGTTTGGTTATTATATCTCATTTCTTGCTGCTTTAAGGTGTGATTCATATCTCCACTTTTAATCTTTTTAATTGTTTATAAACTCTTGGAGTGAGATACATGCTTTTAAATGTTTTCTGAGCACCAGTGTTTTTGTTATGCTTTTCCTGATTGGTATGCTTTCGTGACGATGTGCTAAGTAGCTTATCTTGCCATGCAAGACCCTCAGATCATGAACCATTAATCACTTGCGAGTGAGCGCGAATATAGGGATATAGGCTTATAGGAATTGACCTTCCCACTCCTTTTGCTAGATAAGCAAATTGTGGTGTACTATATTCGATTTTGCTGGGTATATGGCAAATACCCGTCCTTGGGGGCACTATTATATTATGAAATTTCGCGGTTATTTTCGACTTATGATGGATTGGTTAACGTTTTGCGTGTCATGAGCTTAGCATCATCAACAATATATGCACTGGGATGCCTCTATATATTGTATGCTACCTTGATTACCCGGTATTTGCATATGTTGCTTATATCACCTGATTAAAATCTTGTGCTCAACCTTATTTATTTAAACCTATGGATTACACTCAATCTTTGTGTTGACTTTTAAGCATGTGTTTCAGGTATTACTATTACTAATAATTAGCTTTGGAGCATAATATTTTGGGGCGTGGTGGAGTGGCTTGGACTGAGGAGGCTTTCTGTCAAGGCAGCTTAACCATCTTTACTATCTTTATTTGCATGTCATTCGTAAAACCTTTTGTGTGTCGTTTGTTACTTCCGCTTCTAAACTTTGTTATTTTCCGCTGTAAACTCTATTTACTTTTCCGCTGCTACTTTGATAAAGAGTCTTTGAACTCTAAATGGTTTGTAAACTCGAATGATATGTTTTGAAACATTTATAAACGTCCCGTGTTGTGGTCGTTAGCTATAAATGTGCATGGTTCCTTTTGCGTAATACCCCCAGCTACGTCAGCTGCCATATTTAAGTTGGGGGTGTTACATATTCGTCCACCAAAGACACAACAATGGACAAACAACACGTTGTACTGCACCGTGCCTCATGTTATTCGTCCGCCGTTTGTCCCTTAGCCATTTCAATCACTTGTATTGTTTTTTATTTTTATTCATTTATTTATTTTTTGAGTGGTGGGTATTTTTTGTGGGACCCAATCAATTTTTATTTTTATTTTCTATTTATTTATTTATTTTTTAAAGAAAGGGTTTTAGTTATTTGTGTCTTACTGGGAAATGATGAGGTAATGTTGAGATGACAGACGAATAATGTGTTATTCGTCTTCCCTACAACTTAGCACTCTAAACTTGAATGATGCACCAATGAAACATTTAACAAACTATTTAACTAGATGTTTGTTTAGTAACACATCACAAATACGGTTTTATATTTGTTTAATCAACTCAACCGACACCGATATTAATCTATTGATACTTTTTGAACATTATTTGATGGTACGCCATTTTAAATAGTTGACAAATCTGGTTAGAAGATCATTTGATGGTACATATAATATAATATTTGTGATAATAAGTGTGTCCTCTCTTGAGAGTTATATGTTTCTCACTGTGTTAATACTTCAATTAAAAACGCTTTTATAATTTCAATTATTAAGATTTACACTTTATTTAGTGACCACAAAATGACAATATAACCAGCTGTCTTAGGGCAGTTGGCCACCAACTACCGCAAAAGCGCGCAGTTGACCAAGTCAAAGCTTAAAGGCGAGGGTTCGAATCCGGACTCCAACTTGGTCAGCCAGTGTTGCCTAGGTAATTTACCGGGATATGCCTTCCTTGTTGGGTGGGGGGCTCGGTACCAAAAAGGTACACGGACTTGAGATGGTTCCGCCAAATACCATTTTTATTTTTCAAAATGACAATATTTATTGAGTTCTTATAAAATGCATGAGCAGTTAAGATTAAATGAGAAATAAAAAAAATTAATAATAATAATCATACATTTCAGATGTACTTATAAAAACAAATGCATACCCATTTAATTTTTTTCCTTTAATTTAAAATATTTGGATAGAAATACTTATCATTTTTTTTTTAATTTTTCTTATTATTGAATACATTCTTCAAACACGGGTTCTAAACTAGTTAAACATGAAAAATTGAATTACTCTCTCCGTCTTAAAATATAAGTCCATTGTGACTTTTCAAAGTCTTTTTTTCCCCGACTATACTTGATGAAAAGTATACAAATGAAAATATATTTAAAACACAAATCCATTTATATTTTGCATTAAGTATTATATAACATATAAATAAATAATTAAGGTCAAAGTTGTAATAAAAAGAGTTTAAAAAGTAAAAATATACTTATATTTTGAGACAAAGGGAGTACTACTTTTCTAGGGTAACGACATGAAAACCTCCATAAACAAACAAAGCATGTTTCATTGTCCCACATTTCAAACAATGTGAAAATGTTGTCTATCAAACACATCTTATTTAGGTAACACGTCTAATTAGGTGAGTGAAAAATGATCAACGTGCTTCGCATCTTTGTTTTTGACTAAATCAACTTCTTAGGAATGTGGCTATTGTTCTTGGTGTGTGTGTAATTACACATACATTTTGCCTAATTTAACCGGACTAAAATGATCAAAAATGACCTAAAATGCCAAATATAGTGTGTTTTTGTGTTTATGCATGTGCAGGTATAGATATCTTGAAAAAGGACAAAAAGAAAGACAAAAACGTCAAAAACAAGCACGGGATTGGAATGAGCACAAATTATAAGTCCAATGTTCGACAAATGAAATCCAAGACCAGCTCGTGCAGCAGCACCGGCCAAAGTTGATGAATATTGAAGCAAGTTGTCCAATGGCCCAATGATATTTAAGATAAGGCCCATGTACGCTTAAAGGCTGAAACTTAAAATGTGAATTGCAAATTGGTGGCCAGCGTATTTTCAACCAAATGAAAATGAAACACAATATATATAGGCACTTGGCATTCTCAAATGAAACAAGGAGCTATGCACTAAAGTCCAACAATGAATTGCATTTAAAGACTAGCCACGGAAATAAAAGACCATTGCCACGTGCTACTGTTGTTATCTTTTGGGCATTCGGCCAAATGGAGAAGAGAAAAAATATATATATATAGAAAGTGGGTCATGTTGTCTTCTCTTGAGGCTAGCGACAAAAATATATATATATAGAAAGTGGAATAATTTTTTGACCAGCTGCTATATTTGCAAATTGAAATCTTTGTCACTAGTTCGAGTCTTGTCTAGGGCGATAGGAGTTTCCTCCCGCGTGTGTAAAGGGAAGGGTGTCATTGCCTTCTGGGCTGGACCCAACCTGGTCGTGTGAGCTCGCTACGCCTTCTGGGCTAGGGGTCATGTAGCCACAATTGCCGTTCAAAAAAAAAATACATAAGTGTCACGTGAGGCACTTTTATTTGATAGCCAGCATGCGATAAAAGAAGAGAAAGAAATAATCTTGAAAGCTGGCCACGTGAAGTCCAAACTCACTAGCCCAACTCACTAGCCTATCGAATGGTGACAAAACAAATTAAGAATGAAAGTTATTAAAGCCAAAGTGATCCCAAGCTTTTTACTTTCATGCTGCTACAAAATAAAGAAAAGAGCTTTTTGTTTATATTAATTGGAGTGTGGTAGAGCATGTGAAGCCTCCTTGATTTCTGAGCATCAAATATATTTTTAAAGAGAACATCACATTGAATATTTTGCTCTTGAAGACTTGCACGTGAAGCTCAAACTGCCAAAATATTCCAAACATTGGCTATAAATACATCACCAAATCCAATGCTATGAGAAGCTTTTCCTTACATCATTTTTCGCACACATACTTTTACTTTTATTTTTAAAAATAGGATAAATAAATTAGGTAGTAAATTTATTTATTTGTAATAGCTTAATATTTGTAGTTTATTTTTAAAAGCTTATTGTACACCTTATTTCAAATTGAATGAAGATGATGTTTCCTTTTAATGGTCCAACTTAGCTTATTACTCTTCTCATCTATTTCTTTTATTCTATTTCTTTTATCTAAAAATCTATTTTAGCTTAATAGTTTTTTGAAACTTATTAGATTAGCTTATTGAATAAACATTTTTTTATATTTTATTTCTTTTCATATTTTCTTTAGTGTTATTAAATCTAGTAATTTTTAGCATAAATCAATTAGTCTCTTTTAATTTCAAACTTTTTCTTAATAAATCTATTTAGTTTATTTCTTTTCATATACTTAGTTTATTTTAGATCTATTAAGTTTTTGCCATAAAGTTTTAATCTCCTACCTTTATCTTAGCTTGTTTTGATTAAGGTTTTAGTATTTTGATCAGTACTTCCTTAACCAATAAGCTTCTTCCATAGTTTAATTGGTTCATATTATATATTATTTGTACTAATTTTTCATAAAGTTTTGATTTTTATTAGTTTCTCATCATTTTCAACATCTAAGGCCGCAACTTAAGGGTTTTATAAGCTTACTTATTAATAAAGCTTATAGCTTTTCTAGTTTTTATAAAGCTAATTAGTTATTAAAGTCAAAAACTTTATTTACTACTTGGTAATATTAAAACTATTAAAGAAATAAACTTTATAATTTGACAAGTTTATAAAATCGGATGGTTAATTTCGTCTCATCTCTTAGATCGGGTTCTATTTTCTATTCCTTTTCACTTTTATATAATTAGTTTATTAATAATCATGTTTGTTGGAATATTTGTTTTTGTTAGTTTAATTGAGATGAGTAGCAAGTAGTTTTTTAGTGTTTGTTAAGTGATATGGATTTGTGATTTAAGTGTGAATTAATAAAAAGGGATTGCAAATAATAATTAGTCAAATTATTTAGATTTGTAGTTTTATTATTTGAAGGGCAAAAGCCGGAGAATAATCGAATTACACATCTAGTAATTATTTTCTTTTTAAAGGATTGTTTTCAAAATAAACCAACATTGTGAGAAAATAATCTTGTTTAAGGAATATAATTCGTCATCAAACCTTAGTCCACACTTAATAAACTTTTCACGTCACTTAGTAAACATATTTCCCATATATCATCTTATATACTAAAAGCTTAAGTAGTCTTATAAATGCAAAGTGCTCACAATAAATGTTTCATGAATTGATGGTACCATATGCAAGAGTTAAGATGGGCTAATTGAATGTAAGAATATGAAGAGCGACTATTGAAGTTGAAGTGGTGTTGGAGTTATAGGAATGTCATTAATATAAGAAAACCAAAAGATTGTAAACCCTCAATCTCATTGCCTCCCATGAGTTACAACTTACAAGCAAATCATACTAAACCATTATATAAAGAGTTGTGTGGAAATGTGAGTTGGCCATGCTTTCAAACATGGAATGGATGGTTGTACGCATGCCATTGGTAGGTTCTTACAAGGTTAAATTCATCTCCTCATACTCATTTTAGTCATTGTATATGAGTAGTCGATTAGAAGAGAAATATATGTTGAATGTATAGTCGTATAGGTGTAGGTTGTTGTGTTGTGTGTTGTGCCCTCAGTGGATTGTAGCAATGGAGGTCGCTTTTAATTTTAACTCGATTAGTCAGCCCATGCTTTTACTGTGTATATATACACAATATAATCATTTTCGTGGTTTATTCTATGAGTAGGCTTGCAATGCATAAAGTTTGATTTGTGTACCTCTCTATGATACTATTGGTAACTTCATTTTTATCATCCTTCTTTAATATTTCTTACTCAACCATTTGTAAATCTTGATTCAAATTTTGATTTTTATTTCTGAGTAGTGGCAGGGCGGTAAACTTTATCTTGGAGCATGCAGAAATTGATATAGTTTTTGTCCAAGATAAAAAAAGTTAACAAATTGAGCTTAAATAACCCTTCGAATTAAAGTATCAAGTTCATTATATATTTCCATCAATTATTAAGTGCGGTTTATCTTTGCAGTTACTGGATCCGGAGTGTATACAAACTCGACGCCTCAAGAGTGAGAAATTAGTTTTTAGAAAAAATATATATTTGGTTGAGAAATCAAAATATTAGCCTAAATAATATCTTGATATTGTGGTTGCAGTAATTGTTTGCTTCACTGCAATAGAGGAAGAGGAAAAAGAATCCTTAAGTTGCGAATAATGATAGTGTATTATCAAAGTTTTGTAATTTGACTTTATGCATATATTAAGTTGTTAACTATAAATTATGAAATGTTGGACGAATAATAAATGTAAGACTTCAAGATTGAATCCAAATATGTACAACCGCGCCATGTTTAATTGCAAGAAGTAATGAAGGTGAATACGAAGTGTTTGTTGGAACTGATGCGTGTGGGATTGCACCAGGCTTTACCTCTCAAGGGATCTCGAGAAGCTTACAACCCCCACCAGGCAGTGTACCTGATCGATGTAGTATAGTATAATGACAAGTACCGGGGGATTGATCGTTTAGCTAGGAATAGTGTCGCTAGGATTAGAAAACCTAAAGACTAGGTCTAGAGATGAGGGATGATTCTTTTTGTATTTTTATATTTTTATAAAAGCAAGTAAAAATCTCGGTTTTGAAGGAGTTGGGCGGAATTAGTTGCTAGTCAACTAACCCAATAACTAAAGATGCAATCAAAATAAAATACTAAAAATGAAAATAAACTAAATTATACTAGAGGTGTGAGCAATATATGGGATAATTGTGTCTACTTAGATTTCACTACTCCCTAGATATCTTTTACATGTTAATTACTTATTACAGTTGCGTGGATGACAGATTGTATTCCTTAATACCATTTATGGGGTGGCGTACTTACTTCCCCAATCCTATAAGCGCCTACTTCACTCCTATGTCGAGCCGGCTAAGAAGCTCCTAACATGGGATCACTAGAATTTGCTCATGCATTAAATACAACCAATAAAACCTAGTACACATCGGTTCATGTTTCTTAATACGTTCAAGCATGTTACACAATGGAGATCTGCCAGTTTTCTTAAGCCTAACATTGAAATCATTCATCCATTACAACTATAAACAAGCAATCAACCTATAATTAACATCTATGTTTCATTACATCTAAGCAAACACATGATAGATCTAGCATAGCATGTTAAAATCAAGACAAGCATAAGATATATTCAAACACCACATAGACATATTGAATGAATTGAAAGAGAACTTATCTTAATTGAACATGAAAGGTTTCAAGGGGTAAAAACCCTTGAAAATACTGTAAAATACGACCTAGGGTTTATTCGGTTCGACCCTAGTATTCTCCACACAAGTTCCTCCTCTTTATGAATGAAAAATAGAAAAGTATTTATAGATTTTAGGAGGTGACGGCGTCAAGAACAAATGTCTGACGCCGTCATCTCGCCGCCAAATAGTTTCTCGGACTGCCTAGATCTGGGTTTGACGCCGTCACGTGTAATCCTTATGTAGGCCGTCACCATATTAACTTTTGACGCCCTTCTCTTGACGCCTTCAGGTTTTCACTGGGTAGTCACGGACTTTACTCATGACGCCGTCACAATTTTCCTCTTGACGCCGTCAGGTACTGTTCTCAGCATGGAAAATTAAGTCTTTGCCGTTTTCTTCACTTTTATGCTCCAAAAACGTCCAAAATGCTTCCTTTTCCAGAATTCACTCCCAAAGTACCTAAAATCACAAAAGGAACGATTTAGGGCAATATTTGATCAAATAAATTCAATTCCGGGCTTAAATGAGCCCCTAAAAGTGGTTCATTTTTCACCTCATCATATACCCTTACACTTGAGATTTGCTTGTCCTCAAGCAAATGCGCTTTTATTCTAATCAAAATACAAGTTAGGGGTCATTTAACACTAATATAAAAGTAATTACAACAAATAATCATTCCACTAAAGACCAAAGACAAGCACAGAGGTCATATACTAGCACCTCACAAATAGTGTTTAGATACTCACATCTCTCGGGTGTAATAAAGTATATATCACATTATGGAAATGGAAAACATCTCTCACTACCTGTCATAGCAAAATAGATTACCATAGGCTTGGGAAAGGATCAAACCTCCACCACATGGCGTAAGCACTTAGGATAAACTATCAAAGAGGTCTTTTAAAGGGTTGTAACGTTAGGTGTAAGGATATGGAATACACGGTTTTGTTGGATATAGGCAGTCTTTACTGGTGGCGAGTTAATTACATGTACAATATGGCGTTGCTAAGCCAAGACTAGACTCGACTTAAGCTAATAAATGAAAAATAACAAAAACATAAAAGAAACATAGAATGAAACGGGATGGTAGTCTGTATGTTTTATTTATTTATTTTTCTTTTTTTTCTTTTTTTTCGATTTTTTTTTTTTTTTTTTTTTTTTGCATACACTTTTACCCTACCATCCAAAATAATACATCACAGGGAATGAAAATTCCCCTTACACTTGAATTTTTACATACTTTACAATAAACTAATCTAATGACTCGAATTAATATAATCAAAACACTTGGAGTACTTTTAAGATTAACGTACATATGGGGGTAATAATATGATGTTCTTCCCCATTACTCCATAATATTAGTACTTTACCCATGAGTCCCAATCGTCCCAAAACAATATGTACAAGGATATGACTCGACTTAGCAACCATGTAATCAATTAGATAATTAACTAAGGGTTTAAACAAATAACAATAATGCACTAAAGATGAGTGCATATACGGAAGGCTAAGGCGATTTGGGTGTACATTTAAGTGGGGTGTAACAAATTCTTCCTTTAAGTAAGATGCTTAAAGTTAGAAATGAAAAGATAGGCTCGGAGGGGTGTACTAGGGGTTTCGTGTACTAAAAATGAGTACAACGCTAAGGGTGTGGGAAAATTAATTGACTTAACTAGCCAAATAATATGACTTAAATGGTCAAGTAATTATGATACGGGTTTAACACAAGGGTGATCCTAATGCCTCTTATCATGTAGTAAATCCTACTACACGAATGTAGTCTCACTAGCGGTCTCGGGATGCATCACTAACGCAAGTTCTAGAATCTAAATGCTACCGGTACACTCATAAGCACTAATAGTAAATGCTTTTCCTATCAAATCTAAAGGCGAACCTCACATATTTGGGTGGAAAATTTTTCTGAATAGTACGGTTTTGTGCTAGTCATACAATCTCCTATCCATGAGACGCTTGCTATGGCTAAAGTTTCACTCCTAAATATTGTAAAAAATTTTAAATTTGGCGCTAAAATTACACTAACAAGTATTTCTCATAGTTTTATTACACATCTACTATCAAACAAACAAACTCAAGCAAAAGTGTATCTGTAAGGTATCATCATTTTACCCTCCCCTTACACTTTGGATGAACATTGTCCCCAATATTCAAGTAAAGAATGTAAAAGTGAAATAAGTAAAACGAATGAAATCAAATACTCCCCTGATTCGCTCGGTATGGATAATAAGGTGGCCAGGTTAGATCTTCCTCCAAAAAAATGAACAATCAAAGCTTCCCTTCTAAAATGTAAATCATCTTCTTGTCATACATAACCTGTAAAACCTGAGAAAACAGACAAGGCAACCTCGCATAAAATCGGCGGCAATCTATATATGCTAATAAATCCTAGAAAACAAAATAAGATATAATGCTTGTGGAATGATGTTTGCAGATTTCCTGGAGATTATAAAACTAATGATTCAACAAAAACTCTTAGACTCCGTTAGAAAAACAAAACTGGTGAAATTTCCATAATTTTACACGTGACGCCGTCAGAAGTGATCTGCATAAATTCTTATGTTAAGTTTCCGAAAAATTTCTGGAAAAACTTTGTCCTACTTCCTGGAAAATCCTGCAAAACATCATTATGACTCGATACAAGCATTTGACTCTAACAAATACGAATATACATGTTCACTTAATATTGTGGAGAATCATGATCGGTTTTGTTTCTTAAAAACACAATTGGGGTTTCCCTTTACACTTATCTTTTGCAAAAATACCTTTGGATGAAGTTAAGACTAAGCCAAACAACAAAGTAAAGTATTTTCATTATTTTAGTTTTGAAACATGATCTACCAACAATAAAAATAAAGCATGCATACGGAATCAAATAACAAACAAACAAAAAAATAAAAATCACACAAAACGTGGGTTGCCTCCCAAGAAGTGCTTTTCTTTATTTACGAGTCTTGTAGCTAGACTCAAGGTCATGGGTTACTACGTGACATGGGTGAGTTCCTCATTGAGGACATCTTTGGGATCAAACTTAGGTTTTAACTTCCTATCGGTTTCCTTAGTATGGTATGACCTTTCAAACTTTTCTCCATCCGGATCATATAAGATCATCTTCATATGCCATGATCCGTCACCTTCCTTTGGTGGCTTGTCCCACCTCCATTTACACTTATCCCCCTCTCTTTTCCACTTGTTCATCTCTATGTTAATAGGCATTACGCTTAAGAACTCAATCATTTTCCTAAAGACTAGGGGGTCCTCAAAAGGATCTAGCTCTACATCTCTAGCTAAGAGCTGTTCCACCGAATGTATTTTGTCTATGAAATCTTTCTCTAGGTAGAATGGGCGTTGAGGTCCTATAAAGTTTCTTTCTATCCAAGGTCCATGTTGATACAAAAGTTGGGCGTACCTTGTTATTGGGCTTTGCTCTTATATCAATTCGTTTCTTAGTGCTTCGTTACCTGCGCGCTAAGAAAATAAACAACACCGTTAGGCTTATCGAGGGATTGTCTCCCCCGATTAGACTCCGGCGTGAGAGTAAGTAATCGATTTGAGGTTCTCTTAAAGAGTTAGGGTTGTATGTCATACCTTGAATGAGAATCGTATGATTCTATATATAGGGGCTAAGAAACCGTGTTTCTTGCTCCTTACTCTTCGCACGCATAGTGCTTATCCAAGGTAAGGATATCTATTCCTTGAATAGATAATCCTTATCGTGTACCCGGTGGGTTGGATTGGGCCTTTGGGCTTCATGAGCCCAAAGCGTTGATACTACGGCCCATACCATTGTCATGGTAGCCCATTCGTGATGGGCTTAGGTGTAAGTAATGTCTATCATTTGGGCTTGCGGCCCAAATATAGGCTATACGTCATCATGTCCCCCCAGTCTAGTGTGCGCGGCACGTAGCCGCGGGTACTAGACTTAATATCAGCAGCGGTAAGCGTGGCGGGAGATTAAACAAATAGTTACCGCCTTTTTGGAGGTGCAATGCACCTAATAGGTTCAAAATAGTTGCCTCGGAAATCGGGGGTGGTGACCACGTATCTCTTGGAATTCGGGAAAAAGTGCATGTACCTTTTCACCTTCTAGCCACACATTCACTGTAAGTGGGTTCCACGTGGATAGGGATTAGGGTTTTTACCACCCCTATATAAGGGTCACCGCCTCCCTTTTTTTACACACACAGTAAAAACACACACACACAACTACTATTCACCTTCTTCTTCATTTTTAGAGTGTTTTTTGCAAGAAAACCTTTTAACCTCCGTAGGTAATTTTTGTGTGCGTCTTCTTAGGTTTAAGATGAAAATTGTCGCTCAGTTAGATGAGTTTCGCTCCGCGATGTCTGTCGAGGATGTGATGCATTTTTCTTCCGACTATTTTGTGCCTTTGGATGTACGTCCAGAGGCACCAGATGTCGATGCGTGTATAGCCGACTTCCCCGAAGGGAAGATAGGTTTATACACGAAATTTTTTGAGTACGCTAACTACCGTGTACCTATATCTGTATTTCTGAGCGATTTGCTCAATCACTATCGCCTTCACATCTCTCAGCTGCACTGTATAGGTGCGGCGAAGGTGTCGAATTTTGAGATAAACTGCCGTTTATTGGCGATAGAACCCACCGTGGACTTGTTCCGCTCCTTTTACCACTCAACGTGGTCAAACGGTTGGGTATCCTTTGCGAAGCGCCCGGGGGCGTTTCAGTGTTATACGGAAAAAGTTGACGCACTCAAGAATTGGAGGGAATATTTCTTTTGGGTAGACGACGTGGTCTTTCCCTCCAATTTTGAGTTTTATACTCAGGCGTCCTTACCAAGGGATGGGCGTCCCGCACCCGGTTCATATAGGATTGCTGACGCGCAGACGTTAGATGCCAATCGATTGGCCATTAACCCTTATCCGGAGGAGTTTTTGGTTCATGTAGGATTGAGTCGCGCGTATTTTGGCGCAGCAGATGAGGTTCCCACTTTCCTAAGTGAGGATGGCCGGGGTGGGTGTTCATCCTTTGTAATTGTTTGTAAGTTTTTCATTCTTTATCGTCGCGCATTTGTCAACTAATCTTTCGTTGTTTGCTTGCTTTATTTTTATATGTGCAGAGATGGACTTGTTCGCGGTGGTGAAGCTTGACAAACCAAAGCAGGTCACCATAGGGGTTCGTCCCTTGAGGGAAGGGGAGACGCCCCTACTTGACGCGACCGCGGGGCATTTGACTGCTCTGCCCTCGGCCGCCCCTGAGGATACGCCCCCACGCGTAGTGACGCCTGTGCAGACTGTAGCTCCCGAGGTGGTGGTGGAGCCTACTGAGAAGTCGGTGCCTGAAGTGGAGGTGGCGCACGAAGAGGCGCGCTCAGGGTCATCTGATAGCATCCGGATCCTGAAGCCTGAGGAAGTGCTGAGAGAGGAGGTTGCGCAGACTTCAAAGCGCAAGGCTGAGGCTGGTGGGAGTGGCAATAGGAAGAGGCGCCGACACGTCATTGGAGACGCGGAGTCGAACGCAGAGGAGACTGCGACCTCCGGCGCTCGGTTGAAGGTGGATGACACTTCCCCGTTTTTGTAAGTGTAGATTAGTGGTACTCTCTCTTTTTCCTTTATTATTACTTGTTGTAATTATTGGCTTTGTTGCGTAGGGATGATGGCGCAAAGGATGATGAAGTATCCTCTCCACAGAACGAAAACAAGGAGGGGGATACTTTGGCTGCTGATGGTGGTGAGGCGCAGCAACTGCTTGATGAGTTGGCTGCGACTACTGCCCGTCAGGCTGAGCTGGTGGCGCAGCTGAAGGGGAAGTGTGCTGGGGAGAATCGTGCTCTAGCCCAGAAGGAGGAGGAGCTGGAAAAACTTCGCGCGCAACTGGCGAACGCGCAAGTGGAGCTTGGGGAGTCAAGGGCGTATGCTGAGAAAATCGCCCAGGACAAGATGAGCATATTGGCTGATCTGCTATATGCGAGGGGGAAGCTGGAGCAGATAAAGGCTAAGACTACCTGGTCGGTGTCCTATCTCGAAGAAAAGAGGGCGGAGCATTATGCTAGCCTCCAGAAGTTTAAAGAGGACATCGAGAAGGCGGTCTCGATACATGAGGAGAAGCTTCGCGCTCTCAGCATAGAGTATGACGAGGAGCTGTACCCTCATCTTATGTCTGTGATAGCTGAGCGCAGGTACTCTTACGCCCTTGCCTTTAAAAATTGCTTGTTCACTTTATTGTGTATCTTACCTTATTATTACTTTGTAAATGCAGGTGGTTGATCAGCCATGGGCTTCGTCTGGCAGCTCTAAGTACTTTAGAGTCTGCGGAGGTGGTGGAAGCCTTTGGGAAGGTTGTTCACTGCGCGATGGCGCGTAGCCGTTCGCAGGCTATGGAGGAGCTCCGTGAGGCCAAGTTGTTGGAGAAGGACTTGGCGGAGATCCCTGGTTACAGCTCTACGGCTTACGATGAGCTAGTGCAGGCCATGGCGGGGCTGAAAGTTCTTGAGTTGCCCCACATAGGGAAGTTGGAGCGTGATCAAGATGATCCCATAGCCGTGCTGATGGCGGGTCTAACTTTGCAGCGCCATCTTGAGGAGAACGCGGAGGAGGAATTAGATTATTATCTAAAACCTGATGTATCGCAGCTTCAAGTCCCTGTGTTCGCACGGCCTCGTGATATCCTGAAGCCTTTTGCTCTTGAGAAGGAAATTCCTTTGAAAGAGGTGCTGGAGCGACATGCCTAGAGGGTTGCTGTGAAGAAGGGTATCAAGGGCAAGGCCGTGATGTGTGGTATGGGCGCTGCACACCTTCCTAGATCAGATGGCGTGGCCGTGAGCGTTCCGACCGTATCTATGCAAGATGCCATAACCTTGAGTAAGCTTAAGGAAACGGGGAGTTCCGTTGCTTTAGAGGAGAATACTGAGTATCGCCATAGTATATAGGCGTTTTGTATATTTATGTATCTTTCCTTGTAATTTATCGATAAATGTGGAATAAGATACATATTTTGTTTTAAGTTCGTGACTTAAGTATACTTGCATTTTTATTTTTTTTTTTTACCAAGTCTTTTAAGTGCGTGACTTAAGTATACTTGCATTGTTTGCTAAGTTTTATTATCTGACCAAGTGTATTGGCTCGTTATGTTGCTAAGCTCGTACAGTGTACTTAGTATATGCGCATCCGTCATGGGGTGCCCACGCGAATCTTACCTCAACGTCTCGAGAGTAAGGTGCTTAGCAAGGATACGTGATCCAATGTTGATGGGTTTGCAACCCTCTTATTCAACAAGTCAATTAGTAGGTTAACTTATCCTTTATGCCTTCGTGGGTCTTTAAGTGGTGCATGCACGCCATGTAGGCAAAAATATAAGATAGACGATATTGACATATATGCAATAAAGTAAAAGTGCGCTATGGAGTTAGCTAGAAACCATAACATTTTATTAATACTTGCAAGTTTATTGAAAAAATAGAAAGTACAATTCCTAGAAAAGAAAAGAAAAATAAACACTTATTGGGCACCACGTAGGATGCAAATGTGTTTGTGTGAGGGCCGTAGCCTAAAAGTAACATCTTTTGAGATTGCGAATGTTCCAAGTGCGCGCGAGGTCGTGACCTTCCGTGTCGCGCAGTCTGTATGCGCCATTACCGAGCGCGTCTGTGACCTCGTAAGGTCCTTCCCATTTAGGGCCGAGCTTTCCTGTGTCTTCTGCGTGGCTCGCATCGTTGGCGCGGTAGACAAAGTCCCCCGGTCTGAATGAAGTGTGTTTGACCTTTGCATCATAATACTTTTTCATTTTTGCCTTAGCCTTTGCCTCGCGTATGGCTGCGCGTTCGCGTCTTTCTTCCAGTATGTCTAAATCTATGCGCCGTTCCTCGTCATTTGTCGTGACGTTGACCTCTGCTGTGCGTATAGTTGGCATTCCTATTTCGGCGGGTATGACGGCTTCTGTTCCATAGACTAGAGAAAATGGCGTGTCGCCGGTACTGGTTTTGATCGTCGTGCGATGCGCCCACAAGACGTGCGAGAGTTCATCTACCCACTTTCCTTTGTGTCTGTCAAGGCGCGCTTTTATACCTTCGCCTAGACTGCGATTTGCGCGCTCAACTAGGCCATTGGTTTGTGGGTGTTTGACTGAAGCAAAGTGTTGTGTGATGTTCAATTGTGCACACCAATCTTTGAATGGATTGTCACAGAATTGTTTTCCGTTGTCTGATACGATCTCACCTGGTAGGCCGAAGCGACAGACAATATTGTCCCAGACGAAGCGTTTGACTTGGTTTCCCGTAATGTTCACCACAGCCTTTGCTTCGATCCACTTTGTAAAATAGTCTATGGCTACAATGAGGAATTTTATTCCTCCCGCTGCGACGGGGAAAGGTCCTGCGATGTCAATACCCCATTTGTAAAATGGCCAGGGTGAGGTGATTGGTGTTAGCTCGTGCTGTGGTCGGCGCGGAATAGGTCTATGCACTTGGCAGTTGCCGCACTTTCTTATTAGGTCGCGTGCGTCGCGGTGCATTGTTGGCCAATAGTATCCTGACCTTAAAGCACTTGCCACCACGGATCGTGGCCCTGAGTGCATACTACACGACCCAGCGTGAATCTCGCGGAGTACGTAGTCTGCTTGGAGGGGTCCAACACATCTGAGCCATGGCTGTAAGAAAGATCGTCGATAGAGTACGTTATCGCGTAACTCGAATCGTTGCGCTGTGCGCCGTATTCTTCGAGCATCTTTATTATCTTGGGGTAGGATTCCCTTGCTAATAAATTCGATGATAGGTGTCATCCACGTGGGATCTTGTTCTTCTATCACCGTTGATATCTCCATATCCAGGATTGACTTGTTCTTTAGGGTTTCCACCAATACCTGTTTTGAGAGGTGTGCGAAGCTTGTGGATGCAATCTTGCTGAGTGCGTCCGCCTTTCTGTTATCTCCTCTAGGTACTTGCTTGATTGTGAACCTGTCAAAGTTCTTGATCAAGGATTTTGTCTTTTCCAGATATTGGGCCATGTGTTCATCCTTGGCTTCGTATTCACCTAACACGTGGTTAGCGACTAGGCGCGAATCTACGTTTGCTTCTAGGTTGCGTACACCCATTTGGATTGCAATGCGTAGTCCGGCTAGTAGGGCTTCATATTCTGCCTCATTGTTTGTGGCTGTGAACTCGAAGCGTAGCGCATAGGTGAATTCCGTACCTTCTGGATTTGTGAGAATAAGTCCTGCGCCTGATCCATCTGCGCATGAGGATCCATCGGTGAACAGTGTCCATGGTTCTTGTAGATCCGTTTTAGCAGCAGATGTTGGGCTATCGCCCTCTGGCTTCTCCACGATGAAATCAGCTAAGACTTGTCCTTTGATAGCAGTGCGCGGCCTGTATGAGATGTTGTACTCATTTAGCATGACACTCCATTTTTGTAAGCGTCCTGATGCGTCTGGTTTGGAGATAACTTGTTTAATTGGCTGATCAGTAATGACCGCAATTGGATGCGCTTGAAAGTATCTGCGCAGTCTTTTTGCGGCGAACACTAGAGCCAAGACCAGCTTTTCCATGGCACTGTAGTTAACCTCTGTTTTCTTTAAGGCTTTGCTTACAAAGTATATGGGTGTCTGGACGGAGTCTCTATCTGTCAATAGTACTGCGCTGACTGCTCCATGAGTTGCTGATAAGTACATGATTAGTTCTTCCCCTGGTCGCGGTGCGACTAGTTTGGGAAGAGATGCCAGATGGTGTTTGAGTTGTTGGAAAGCTTCCTCCGCTTCGTTGGTCCAGCGAAAGTCTCCCTTTTTTGTGCACTTCGTGAGTGTTTTAAAGAGGGGGAGGGATTTGTCTGCTGACTTAGATAAGAAGCGGTTCAGTCCTGCCAGCTTTCCATTCAGTGACTGGACTTCTTTGAGTGTGCGCGGGGAGGGGAGATCAATAACGGCCTTCGTCTTCTCTGGGCATGGTTTGATTCCATCGGGTTCTATTAAGTATCCGAGGAACATGCCTTCAGTTGCGCCGAAGGTGCACTTTTTGGGATTCAGTTTCATATTTATCCGCCCCAACGTTCGGAATGTTTCCTCGATATCGCGCACCAATTCGTCCTCTGTATGGCTTTTTATAACAAGGTCGTCAACGTAAACTTCCAAGTTGCGGCCTACTTGTTTTTCGAAAGCTGTATCCACCAGCCATTGGTATGTCGCGCCTGCGTTCTTTAAGCCAAAAGGCATCTTTGTGTAGCAGTATACCCCTTGACTGGTGTGGAAAGCTATTTTTTCTTCATCTTCCACTGCCATTTGGATCTGGTGGTACCCTTTATATGCATCTAGGAAGCACTTGAAGGGGTATCCACATAAGGATTCGACCTTCCAGTCTATCTCTGGCAATGGATAGCAGTCCTGCGGGCATGCTTTGTTGAGGTCCGTGAAGTCCACGCACATCCTCCAACTACCATCGCTCTTTTTTACCATAACTGGGTTAGAAAGCCAGTCGTGGTAGTACACTTCGCGCATGATGCCCGCATCTACTAACTTGTGTACTTCCTCCAAAATAGCTTTTGCACGATCTGGGGCTTGGCCGCGCTTCTTTTGCCGTATTGGAGGGTATCCTTGTCGGATTTGTAACTTGTGCTCTGTGATAGAGCGAGGTACTCCCGTCATATGCTTTGGTTCCCATGCAAAGATGTCTAGGTTCTTTTGCAAGAGTGCGCATACGGCTGCTCTACCTTTGTCAGATAAAGATCCTCCAATTGAAACTTGTTGTTCCGGATAATCTGGGTGAATAGCGACCTTTAAATTTGGCGATTTTTCCGTGCGCTATTCTGGAATAGTCTCCGCTTCGGTTGTCACTGCGATGCATTCTCTTGGTGGTACCATTGTGTTATAGAGAGTGACTACTCCTCCTTCAACTGGGAATTTAAGCATTCCGTGTGCTGTGGATGGTACTGCGCGCATGGATGATATTCCTGGTCTTCCAATTATACCATTGTATGGTGAAGGAGACTTGATTACCATAAAGTTTATCCATGCCGCGGTTGAGTGTTGCTCATCTCCTACGACCACCAATAAGCGTAATTGCCCCATGGGCCAAATCTTCTCTCCTGTAAATCCTGTTAGTGACATTGTAGCTGGTGTCAACTGACTTTGGATTTCAGGTCGCAGCCTTTTGAAGCAGTGATCATACATGATGTCTGCGGATGCTCCTCCATCAATATACATGCGGTGGATGTCGTGTCCCCCTGCATGTATTTCAATGGTCAAAGGTTCTACAACTGCGTTGTCCGCAGCTATTGTAGGGAAGGATATCTCTTTTTCTGGAGAGAATTTTTGGCTGACTTTTTGCTTTATCTTGCGCTGCCATGATTGTATCATGTATATAGTTTCAGCCTTTTCCTTTGGAGGTTCTTTCTTGCCTCCATTTCTCTGTCTCTCTTTTCCTTCTTTGATGTTTTTGACGAGGTGGTCCATCCTTCCTTCTCTAACTAATTTTTCGATTAGTTGTTTCAGTTGGACGCACTCATTGGTTGTATGACCCTTTTGGCCGTGGTACTCGCAGTATCCACTACCTAGGCGCTTTTCTTCTGCCGTGCGCATTGGTGGTGGTCTTGGGAAGTTCGCGCCTTCTGTTGCAAATATCTCCCTCGGAGTTTTTGTAAGAGGAGTATATTTGTCATTGTCTCTTCCTCTGCGATAATTCCTGCTGCGGTTGTTGTTTTGATCATTGTATTGTTTCCGCGGTTGTTCTTGTTGCCTATAATTTGGATATCCTTTCTTACTGTCCGCAGCAGCTGCTTCTCCTTGTATAAAGGATCGGGTGCGCTTTGTTAGCTCGTCAAAAGACTGTGGAACTCTGTCATTAAGTTTCCTGATGAGTTCTGGATTATTAATTCCATTCATGAACCCTGAAATTTTTAGGATTTCGGGACATGCTTTGACTTGTATGCACTCATCCTTGAAGCGTTCCATAAAGGCGCTGGTTGATTCCCCTTGACGTTGCTTCACCCTTGCCAATTCCACGGGATTTTTAGCGCACTTCTTTCGCTGGGTGAAGTTGTGGCGGAATGCTTTCCGTAGCTCCTCAAATCCACCAATGCTCCTACGTGGGAGTTTGCTGAACCATGTGCGCGCGTTTCCTACTAACGTGGAATTGAACATGTGGCACCACACAGGCTGTGGCCAATTTTTGATAGTTGCGGCTGATTCGAAAATCTTTAGGTGATCGTCAGGATCACCTGTTCCATCATATGTTTTCACGTTAGCGGGCATGCGCCTGCGCCTGTCGTCTGAATAATCACTTATGCGACGTGTAAACGCATCAATTTTTTGGCGTCGCCATGGGAGAGACATATCTTCGTTCTCTTCCTCGCGACGTCTTCCTTTTGATTTCCAATGCCCTGTTTCTTTATCCTCGTTGTCCGAGGAGTCGCTGGAAGAAGGATAATCTCTCCTTCGGCGTTTGCGCCTGCTCCTTTCAGAAAAGGAGCCTGAGGGATCTCTGCTTGGGGATCTTCTTCTCCCCAATCTGTCTTGGATCCGCCTACTTCCGGGCTTGGACGATCCTTGGCTTGGCGAATGTTGAGGGCCTAATCGATCATGTATTCCCCGACTGCCAAGTCTGGAATGGACGTTGGTGCGCCTACCGCTGTCTCCAGAGTTTTGTGAGTCAGATACCGTACCCAACCTGTCAAGGACGTTGGAACGTTCTGTACGTCTTCCTCGTGGGTGACGTGGTGGTGATGGTTCACGTTCTGGACCAAAATTAAGTCGGGTTTGCAGATCCGCACCTGCTCTTCTTGCCGCCTCTTCCTGCATGAGGGCGGTTAGGGTTTCATAATTTTGGGATACAAAGTTTCCCAAAGTTAGATCGGGTATGTCCTCAGTTGTTGCAAGAATTTCTGCTTCAGTATGGGGCGCCCTGTTTCGTTCAGGCGTGCCTGGTGGCGCAGTGTTGTTCACTGCGGAAGTAGCCTGATGAGGAGTGGTGAAGAGGGTGCGTTGGAGTTCCTCAACGCTTGGGACTATTGAAGAGATTATAGGTAGTTCCATTGTTGGAAGAGGCTGGGTTGTTCCTGCCCCTTGGTGATCAGGTGCGCTGGTTGTCCCAGCAACCTGTTTAGAGGTCGAATCTTGTCGATTCTTCTTTTGATGGTCACGTTTTTCTGACTGCGGAGTCCGCTGGCTCGAATTCTTGTGTTTTGTCATTCTAGTTCGTTGTAGGGTCCCACGGATGGCGCCACTTGTTGATACAAAAGTTGGGCGTACCTTGTTATTGGGCTTTGCTCTTATATCAATTCGTTTCTTAGTGCTTCGTTACCTGCGCACTAAGAAAATAAATAACACCGTTAGGCTTATCGAGGGATTGTCTCCCCCGATTAGACTCCGGCGTGAGAGTAAGTAATCGATTTGAGGTTCTCTTAAAGAGTTAGGGTTGTATGTCATACCTTGAATGAGAATCATATGATTCTATATATAGGGGCTAAGAAACCGTGTTTCTTGCTCCTTACTCTTCGCACGCATAGTGCTTATCCAAGGTAAGGATATCTATTCCTTGAATAGATAATCCTTATCGTGTACCCGGTGGGTTGGATTGGGCCTTTGGGCTTCATGAGCCCAAAGCGTTGATACTACGGCCCATACCATTGTCATGGTAGCCCATTCGTGATGGGCTTAGGTGTAAGTAATGTCTATCATTTGGGCTTGCGGCCCAAATATAGGCTATACGTCATCAGTCCATATCTAGATGGTCTCCTATTCATCTCTACCCAATGTGGTGTCGGCTCATCCTTACAATCGTAGCTATGTTTCTTAACATCATATACCGACCAAGTATCACCCTCACCTACCGCTATCTTAGACTCTTTACAATCTATCATGGCACTAGCGGTTGCTAAAAATCCTCTTCCTACCAACAATGGGCATGTAGTGTCACTAACCATGTCTAGGACGTGAAAATCCGCTAAGATAGTTAACTTCCCTATGTGAACAACTACATCCTTAATCATTCCAACCGGGTGAGCAATACTCCCATCCGCTAGACCAATCAATACCTCCGTCTCCTCTAACTTTCCTAGCTTGAGAGTGGTGAAAAGGGATAAGGGAATCAAGTTGTGGCTTGACCCTAAATCGGCTAGTGTATCGAAAGCTTCGGATCTTCCTATCTTACAAGGCAAAACAAATATACCCGGATCATCAAGCTTTTTAGGCAACTTGTTTTGAACGAAGGCGGTCCCATTTTTACATAGTTTAAATTTCTCATACTTTTCTAGGAGGGCACTATAGTAGGGGGCACGGGCTAAGACATCAATGACGAGGCGTTCAAGGTGAAGCTCCTTGAATTCATCGTCAAGGTCTTGTGTAGGAGGTGTTTCAACTATGTTTTTGACCGGTTTGATATCGGGGGTTTTATTTGATTGGTCCTTTTGAAGAATTTGGTTTTGTTGAAACACGTGCTCGTTGATTTAACCGAGTAGTATTGCGGACAAGAAGTGGGTGACGAAACTGATGATATGGAATTAACGTTTAGTTTCGGGTTCTTGACCGTGTCGCTTGGGAGTGCTCCCATTTCTCGGTCATTGAGAACTTTCAACAATGTGTCAATTTTGGTGGTCCTCTCGCTTTGCTTTTGTTTGAAATCGTCTTCAAACTTAGATATGCGAGCTTCTTGAGATGCCATAAACTTAGACATCAATCCTTCAAGATTGTTGGTACTACCATAGTTGTTAGAACGATTGTTGTTGAAAGTACGGTTGGAGGGTGGATCGTTTGGTTGGTAACGATTAGGCGGATTGGAAGAATTGTTTTGGTTTTGTTTCCACCTAAGGTTTGGGTGATTTTTCCAAGAGGGGTTGTAGGAACCTTGGTTTTAAATTGCGTTTTGCGATCCGATGCGCTAAAGGTCCCAAAAGCCAATGCGTGATGCGCGATGCGAATGCGAGTGCAATTTAGACGCATTGCGTTTAGTATTTAAAAAAGCACGAAATTATTTATACATAGTATATTCTTTCAAGTACCAAGTAAATGCAATAAACTTATGAAATAAGTTACTAGGATATTGAAATTAGGCCAATAATTCATTTGTAAAATAAATAATTTGAAAATGCAAGATACTGTATTTTCGTTATTATGTTTTATTTGTACGTCTTTTAACAAGTTCTATCTTTAAAATCCCATTTAAATACTTGGATCTCTTTTATATAGTTTCTTTTTTACAAAAATGACCTAAATTCTAGATTGCGACAATTGCGGCCATTGCTAGCATTAGACAAATGCGGTAAATTGCGGTCTAATGCGAATGCAATTTAGGATGCCCTTGCATTAGGCCCCATAATGCGAAATTTCAAATGCAATGCAACGATGCGTGCAATTTGCGCAATGATGCGCGCATTTTTAAACCAAGGTAGGAACCACCATAAGGGTTTGGCTCGGGTTTGAAAGTGTACCACTTATCTCCCGCTTCGTCGGTACGCGAGGATGCGTAGTCCGCAAAAGCTGTTCCAGGGAGTTCCACATAATCACGAGTGTCATGGGGACCACTACATAATTCGCATGAAGAAGTGATTTTGTTCACTTGGCTTGAAGGCTTAGGAGCTTCGTAAGATTTCATGAGAAACTTGACTTGGTCCTCAAGTTCCATGATCCTACGGTCGGGAGTGCTAGAATTGTTCGAAGGCAAAGATATTGCCTTGACCGTTTTGTTCAAATCACGGGGATCATTCCAACTTTCGTTGTCATAGAGAGCAAGATCTTCTATGAGTTCCCATGATTGTTCCGCACTAAGATCACGTAGCTTGCCACCGGCCGATTGGTCAATGGCTCGCCTTGTGGAGAGATCGATATGGTCATAAAAAATTTGGACTTGGAGCCAAAGATCTATGCCATGATGAGGGACTTTTTGGAGTAAGTCCTTGAATCGAGTCCATGCTTCATATAGAGTTTCACCTTGACGTTGTTGGAACATCAAGATATCATTTCTAAGCTTAGTAGTTCTCCCCGGTGGGAAAAATTGAGCAAGGAAACGAGTGGTAATCGGGTCGACTCTCTAGTTGTAGCATCAAGGTCTATAGAATCTACGATTTTAAGGAAGTCCTTGAGATGTTGATTTGGATCTTCGGAACGAAGTCCATGGAATGCACATCTGCTTTGCACCGACCGGATGGTGTCGGATCGCAAGGGAGACACATTGGCTCCTTGGGTGAGCTCAATGGTGTTTCGATAGCCTTGGTGGCTAGGTCGGGAGTACTCTCCTAGGGTTCGGGGCCTAAGAGGTTGGTTAGCTAGTGGTGGATTTTGTGGGTGGTCTTGTTGTAGTGGGATGATGGGTTCAAAGATGTTACCATCTTCCATGATGTCGGATGGTAAAGAGTTACGAACAAAAACACGAAGAAATAAGATAGACTAAAGAGAACCTAAAAATAAAAATAAAATCTTACTAGAAAGGAATCTAACAAGTAGACCTAATAAAAAGAAATTCTAACCTAGACAATAACTATTCCCCGGGCTGCGGCGCCAAAAACTTGATGCGTGTGGGATTGCACCAGGCTTTACCTCTCAAAGGATCTCGAGAAGCTTACAACCCCAACCAGGCAATGTACCTGATCGATGTAGTATAGTATAATGACAAGTACCGGGGGATTGATCGTTCAGCTAGGAATAGTGTCGCTAGGATTAGAAAACCTAAAGACTAGGTCTAGAGATGAGGGATGATTCTTTTTGTATTTTTATATTTTTATAAAAGCAAGTAAAAATATCGGTTTTGAAGGAGTTGGGCGGAATTAGTTGCTAGTCAACTAACCCAATAACTAAAGATACAATCAAAATAAAATACTAAAAATGAAAATAAACTAAATTATACTAGAAGTGTGAGCAATATATGGGAGAATTGTGTTTACTTAGATTTCACTACTCCCTAGATATCTTTTACAGGTTAATTACTTGTTACAGTTGCGTGGATGACTGATTGTATTCCTTAATACTATTCATGGGGTGGCGTACTTACTTCCCCAATCCTATAAGCGCCTATTTCACTCCTATGTCGAGCCGGCTAAGAAGCTCCTAACATGGGATCACTAGAATTTGTTCATGCATTAAATACAACCAATAAAACCTAGTACACATCGGTTCATGTTTCTTAAGACGTTCAAGCATGCTACACAATGGAGATCTGCCAGTTTTCTTAAGCCTAACATTGAAATCATTCATCCATTACAACTATAAACAAGCAATCAACCTATAATTAACATCTTGGTTTCATTACATCTAAGCAAACACATGATAGATCTAGCCTAGCATGTTAAAATCAAGACAAGCATAAGATATATTTAAACAACACATAGACATATTGAATAAATTGAAAGAGGACTTATCTTAATTGAACATGAAAGGTTTCAAGGGTTAAAACCCTTGAAAATACTGTAAAATACGACCTAGGGTTTATTAGGTTCGACCCTAGTATTCTCCACACAAGTTCCTCCTCTTTATGAATGAAAAATAGAAAAGTATTTATAGATTTTAGGAGGTGACGGCGTCAAGAACAAATTTCTGACGCCGTCATCTCGCCGCCAAATAGTTTCTCGGACTGCCTAGATCTGGGTTTGACGCCGTCACGTGTAATCCTTATGCAGGCCGTCACCATATTAACTCTTGACGCCCTTCTCTTGACGCCTTCAGGTTTTCACTGGGTACTCACGGATTTTACTCCTGACGCCATCACAATTTTCCTCTTGACGCCGTCAGGTACTGTTATCAGCATGGAAAATTAAGTCTTTGCCGTTTTCTTCACTTTTATGCTTCAAAAACGTCCAAAATGCTTCCTATTCCAGAATTCACTCCCAAAGTACCTAAAACCACAAAAGGAATGATTTAGGGCAATATTTGATCAAATAAATTCAATTCCGGGCTTAAATGACCCCCTAAAAGTGGTTCATTTTTCGCCTCATCAGGAACATAAATGAAATGGTTCGGTTACCAGAAAGATGAATATGAAGTGTTAGATGCAGTAGATGCAGAAGATGTATGGTTTTTGCAATCAAATAAATCATTATGATTAGCAGGGACCAATTGTAGATTTGTAGATAACAGAGTTGAGAACTCACTCGACCTTCTGATAATTTTTATATTTCTTAATTGAATTAGTGGATTGATGTCAATATCTATTCGTTCATCCATACATTCTATGCATAGTAAAAGTTTTGTCACTTTTTGTATTAGGATTGTCTACTGTTATATATCCACAAATTTTGTCAATTTAGTTTAATGGACATCTATAATCATTATGAAGTTATTTTGTTTTTTCTCCATCCGCCAGTAAAAAGTGTAACATAAACCACGGTGCAATGAACATGATCAATAACATTATACGGCTAGCAGCCATGAGTATGATAATTTAATGAAGTTTAGAACACTAATCTCATCTGAATATTGCCCTTACTAATTTATATGTGTTAAGTACATGGATACGAGTGACATAAAGGCTTCATATATTAAAAAAAATTTGAACTTATTTTATGCTTAATTTACAAACAGTTAATGGCCATCATGAAATTCTGAGAAAAGTTTAAATTTAGCATTTATAGAGATAAATCCATCAAGTATTTTTATGACTTGATACATTGCTCATGCTCTTAGCCTCTTAGGTGTTTGGTTTAGCTTATCATGATTGATAAAGTAAAATGTCAAAAAGATAAATGAATATTAAAAGAATGTAATTATTAAATAAGGATATAAAAGTCTTTTAATATAGCATCTACTACTTACTATAATGCATGCATAATTTTCTTTAAATTTACATTTTTTAAATTTGAGTAATTTGTAATGTTTATAGTACTCTTTACAAAACAAATTTAAATGCAAGTTGTACTCATTATAATTAATTCAGTTTAAATGACAACCTTTAAAACACATCGCGCAACAAGCATTTACCTAAAACCTATAGCAGCACCAAAATTAGTGTCACACAAAACATATAAAAAAGTGAAGAAACACAACTACAAGAACTAAACTATAAATCAACAAAATAATTACCGTTGCGTAAACATTAACAAAATTTTTCCAACAATCAACAAAATTGTCACGAGACAACACGAGTTATAGATTGTTGTATATTTACACAAACATTAGGCTATGAACATCTAGATAAAGCCCAACAAAATCCGACCCTCACCTAAACATGATAGTTTCAAACATGATGAAAATTAGTGATGAACATTACACTATGAACATTTAGATAGAGCCCGTGTGCAACGCACGGGTCTGAATGTCTAGTTTTTAGAATAATCTAGTTGCCTTAATTTGTCGGATTAATATTAGTGTAATTAGTAGCATAATAATTAGTTTTAGGTTATTCTCTTGCTTCTAGTTTGTTATATTAGATTGCATTTTAGGAATTTGAACTTTACATGCTTGTTTTATACGCTTAATTCTTGCCATTTAGTTTATGTTTGGTATTCGTAGTTTTAATATCACAAAATCTCTATTATCTCTCACTATTCACTACACAAATCACGAACCGAATCACGAATTCAATTCACACTTCGTTGGGACACGACCCGGGGAAATACTTTCACGAGTGTTTCTTCGGAAAAACACTTAACCTCTAAATTACATCAGTTCTCTCTTTTCTTTTGTTCTTTTGTTAAAAGTACGCTTGGCTATGAAGGGGCACATATATGAATTGATGACTTGTAATTTGGTGATAATTATTTAGGTCATTCAAGCTATTTATTGTCATGTTTTCACTTGTTTATGATAGAAACAAGTAAGGGGACCCGGCTGCGTCGCAGCGGGTATTTTTTTTAATTATTGTTTTATGATAATTTTATTGGTTTTTTTCTTTTTTTTGGGAGTTTCGTGTACCTTTTTTTGCCTTTTGGTGGGTTATCTTTTTAAAAATTTATAATGGGTGAATTGATCAAAAGCCTGTGACTGGATATATATTACCTACATGAGGTGAGATCTATGCAAAACATATATCATTTAAAAAACAAATAAGTCAATTTCAATCATCCATCCATCTTTCATCTAATGTCTAAGATCAAACCAAAAAATAACAAAGGGAGGGCAAAATTGCCATTCTAGCTCATTTAATATAAAAACCAACTTTCCACTTTTTTTTTAAAACAACATATTTTGCAAACGGTAAATCTTCAAGCTACGAAAAATACACCATCGCGACGAGAATTAAATCGTCTTTCTATAGATATGCATTGTTATATACTTTTGACGATTTTTTTTTTCAAAATTTTCGTCCAGAAAAATCCCACGGGATTCGTAAAAAAATCCCATGGGATTCGTAAAAAGACGATTCTTTTTTTCAAAATTTCTGTCCAGAAAAATCCGACGGGATTCGTATAGAAATCCCATGGGATTCGTAAAAAGACGATTTTTTTTTTCAAAATTTCCGTCCAGAAAAATCACACGGGATTCGTAAAGATATCCCACGGGATTCATAAAAAGACGATAAATCATAAATGATTCGGTATGCATCCCATGGGATTCTTTGGTGCATCCCATGGGATTCATTGTGAATCCCATGGGATTCTGTATAAATCTCATGGGATTCTTTGGTGCATCCCATGGGATTCATTGTGAATCCCATGGGATTCTGTATGAAATCATAAGGGATTTATTGGGAATCCCATGGGATTCTATATGAAATCACAAGGATTCATTGTGAATCCCATGGGATTCAGTATGAATCTCAAGGGATTCATTGTGAATCCCATGAGATTCTTTGGTGCATCACATGGGATTCACAATGAATCCCTTAAGATTCGTACAGAATCCCATGAGATTTATACAGAATCCCATGGGATTTTTACAGATTACCCATGTGATGTCCCATCAAAAGTTCAATGAGTTATGTGAATCATCTTTCTTATAGTTTATTGGCAAATCATCTTTCTTAATTAGACTCACCAATGCTTTTAAAATTTAAATGTTTCGATTTTGCATTAAGATATTCTTTGAAATAATTCGATTACTACTATAAGAATAGGTAACAAAGAAAAAAAATGAGAAAAGAAATAAGACCTGTTAGAAAAATAAGTCAAAAAGTTAAAAGTACTATTTCATTTTTTAAATAGTTTATTTCCTACTGCACAAATAACAAAGTACTTTCTTCTTCTTTTATCCATTTTACCATCATCCCTACATCTTCTTTCTCTGTAACTGCAAGTTCTAGCTCTGACATCCAAACTAATTTTAATAAACAGGCCCATTTAAAGCAAGATTTCTTAATCATCTCTACACAATCTTCATCGCATAAAACCTATTCGTAACGCCAAAAATTTGATGCCCCTAAGTTGTTTGATGCCCTGGGCCGTCGCCCAGCTCGCCGATGGCCAGGTCCGGCCCTGCTGTTTGTGTTTTTATGTAAAATGCAACAGAATGAGCGTGGAGTAGACGAACACATGCACATCCTACGTAGAGTAGTACTGGTATTCTGTTACAACTGTTTTTTTTTTCTCAAGGAGCGTGTGTTTCATGAGGATGGTGAATATGAGCGATGGTTTTGGCGATGGTTTGCTGGTGAGAGAGAGAAAGTCGATTCGGGATTTTTGAATCAACTGTGTGTAAGTGTGTGTTTGGGAGGTTAGGTGGTTTATTGATTTTAGATAATGACTAAAATGCCCCTCATTATATTTTTATTTTAAAAAGCTAATTAATCTAAACAGTTGGATGGAAGGGGATGAATGGTTGAGATCTTGTGGTTTGTTCTTTAGATAAATGTTGTTTCGTATGGAACTTTTGTCTTGCCTACATATTAGAATGTTACAGATAAGAAAGTGAAGTATCTTTGTGAAAGTTAGTGGATGGGCCAAATATTGTGAAAGAGGTGAAGTGTCAAATAAGGCTAAAAATAGCCCAGCTAAACAACCTATCTAAAAACCATTTTTTATGGCTCGTTCTTCAATAGGCGAGCTATAATATATATAGGGAGTGATACTTAGAAAACAAAATATTCATTTTTAGATATCACAAGAATGGTAGGAGACTTTAAAGCTAAATACGTCTTGAGATCACCTCCGTCGTCTCATATCAGTTGGTCATCTGAGTTTCTTCTGGAGCTTGGGGAGGGGTTTTACCCGGGTTCGAGTCTCACAAGTGACAAAGAAAATCAAGATTTTCCACTTAGTGCGAACCCATGAGTTCTAGGGGTTTCTCTTCTAGGGTCTCTCCTAGTGGTTCAGTCACAGGGCCTACTCGTTTGGATGACTTAACTCGGGGGGTCTGATTTCAAGTGTGGTGTTGTTCTTTACTAAAAAAAAAAAAAAAAAAAAAAAAACCTTTCTGATCACGAATTGACACATATGAAACTCATAAATATATAAAAGGTGAAATGATAAAAGTAATGGATAGAAAATGTGAAAAGGTGAATAAGAAATGGGTACAATTTAGCATGAGAGCCAAACTCACCCACCAATATCATCATCATCTGAGTCTCATAAAAACACAAATAATAATCACTCAGATTTACCATGGAAGAACAAGTAAAAAAAGTAGATCATCAAAACCAAGAAATTAATAATAATAATAATAAAGTTTCAAAATCAGAAATTGAAGAAGAAACATTAATAAGGTGGTAGTGGTGTGGTAACATGCAAATGACATGCCATTTCCCCTTGCCACATAGGAATGGCGCAAGTCAAATTTGAAGGAGAAATTCTAGAACCACTCACAAAATCTACACAAATAATCCACTCAAGCGGATGATTGGTTTAATAAGAGAGAAGAGAGAAAAATTGTCAGAAAATGCATCAATCACTCGCTGACACGTCAGCGACTGAATTTTTTTTTTGTAAATTTTGTGAGTGAGTCAAGCATATCTCAATTTGAAAACACCCCTCTCTCTAAGTGTAGTTTTTGTTACTAAAGTATAATAAAGGGTGCAAAATGTGAAAAGTGATAAGAAAGGGGGCTAGAGAGCCAAACTCACTCACCAATATCATCATCTCAGTAGAAATTTGTTGAATTGAATGAATCATTAAAACACAAATAATAATCACTCAGATTAAACCATGGAAGAAAAAGTAGCAGTAGTAGATCATCAAAACCAAGAAGAAGCTGCAATTAATGATAATAATAAAGTTTCAAAATCAGAAACTGAAGAAGAAACATTAATAAATTTCCTTGATTCGCTGGATCATTATTTGATATTAATCGATTCTTTATCCAACACTCTTCTTCGTCAGGTAATTCATTCATTCATCATTTCTTTTTAATAAAGGGGGTGTTTATTTAATGGGTGTTTGTTTCGGCTTATATAGCTGGCTTATGGCTTATTTGGTTTTGTTTTTTGTGCTTATTTTGCAACTTTTTTGGCTTTGTTTAAGCTTATACGTGGCTTATGAGCTTATTTGTTTTTCGGCTTATATTTCATAAGTCCTAATTTTTCGTCTTATTTTGAGACATGTGGGTTTATATAAGTTTATTAAATAAGCCGGAAAATTAGGGCTTATGAAATATAAGCCTAAATCAAATAAGCTCATAAGCCCACATATAAGCTTAAACAAACACACATTTATATAAGCTTATTCTGACATAATAAATATACTAGAACGGTACCCGCGCAATGCGGCGACGGGTACCTGTGACTATATTTTGCGTTATTTGGTTATTCGGTTACACATTTAGTTGTCTTTATTCGGGTACCTGTGAATATATTTTGTGACTATAAGTTGAGATGGTAGAGATGGTTAAGCCAAATAATTTTAGTTTGAACAACCAACCTGCTTCCTAACAAACTTTGTAACCAACTTCCTAACCAACCCTTCATAACCAATTAATTTTGAAATCTTCCATAATAAGCAAGTAAAAGTCTGAATTTTAAGCCTTTCTAATTATAGAATAGTCCCAAATGCATTATATAGTAGTATAGATATAAGCCAGAAAGTTTCAAAATAAGCCATAAAAGTGAGCTTATGAAACATAAGCCCAAAACGAGATAACCTATAAGCCGAAACAAACAAATAAGCTCATAAGCCACGTATAAGCTCAATAGGCGAGCTATAATATATATAGGGAATGATACTTAGAAAACAAAATATTCATTTTCAGATATCACAAGAATGGTAGGAGACTTTAAAGCTAAATACGTCTTGAGATCACCTCCGTCGTCTCATATCACTTGGCCACATGAGTTTCTTCTGGAGCTTGGGGAGGGGTTTTACCCGGGTTCGAGTCTCACAAGTGACAAAGAAAATCAAGATTTTCCACTTAGTGCGAAGCCATGAGTTCTAGGGGTTGCTCTTCGCGGGTCTCTCCTAGTGGTTCAGTCACAGGGCCTGCTCGTTTGAATGGCTTAACTCGGGGGGTCTGATTTCAAATGTGGTGTTGTTCTTTACTAAAAAAAAATAAAAAATAAAAAAAATAAAAAATAAAAAAATCACGAATTATTGACACATACGAAACTCATAAATATATAAAAGGCGAAATGATAAAAGTAAAGGATAGAAAATGTGAAAATGTGAATAAGAAAGGGGTACAATTTAGCATGAGAGCCAAACTCACTCACCAATATCATCATCATCTGAGTCTCATAAAAACACAAATAATAATCACTCAGATTTATCAGCCATGGAAGAACTAGTAAAAAAAGTAGATCATCAAAACCAAGAAATTAATAATAAAGTTTCAAAATCAGAAATTGAAGAAGAAACATTAATAAATTTCATTGATTCAGTGGATGATTATTTGGTATTAATCGATTCATTCTCCAACACTCTTCTTCGTTAGGTCATTCATTCATTCATCATTTCATTTTAATAAAGGGGGGTGTTATAGCTGGCTTATTTGGTTTTGTTTTTTGTGCTTATTTTGCAACTTTTTGGCTTATATAAGCTTATTCTGGCATAATATTAATAAAGGGGGTGTTTATACTGTAGCGGAGTATTGGGGAATTAGAATGTAGACAGATTATACCCCTAGTGAACCCGAAAGTTTGGAGACTGCTTCAAAAATTTAACAAGGCGGCGAAATAAGCTGAAACAAACACTCCCTTATGTATGCTTGCCCTGAAACAAACTTATTTATTTTCCAATTTTACCACTGGTTGTGATGTGCGATTATTCTAGGAACTTGTGCTTAGGATTGTTTTTGGTTGTGTTTTGGGCAAAAAGAAGTGGATTGTGTTTTCGGCTTATTAATAATCATATGGTAATTCAGGGATGGATGGAATTAGCAGGTGCTATCTATTCGATGGGTGCTTCACGTGTAAACACTACATTGCTTAACCTTCCTTTACAATTTTCTTTACTTTTCCTTACTTTCCTTTACCGTATTTTATATTCTTTACTTTCTCTTTCAAAACAAAAGTTCTTAACGTGATTCATTTCTAATACAACAATTTTTGGCCAAAAAAACAAAAAAAAACAAAAAAAAAACACCCCATCTATTTTTTGTTACTAAGTATAAAAGGGTGCAAAATGTGAAAAGTGAGTAAGAAAGGGGCTAGAGAGCCAAAGTCACTCACCAATATCATCAGTCGTCAATTTGAATGAATCATAAATCACAAATAAATAATCACTGAGATTTACCATGGAAGAACAAGTACCAGTAGTACATCATCAAAACATAAATTAATAAAGTTTCAAAATCAGAAATTGAAGAAGAATTTATTTGGTATTAATCGATTCTTTATCCAATACTCTTCTTCATCACTTAATTCATTCATTCTCACTTTATTATTTCTTTTTAATAGCTGGCTTATGCCTTATTTGGTTTTGGTTTTTGTGCTTATTCATTCATTCTCAGTCACCAATATCATCATCTCAGTCGTCAAGTTGAATTGAATCCTAAAACACAAATAATAGTCACTGAGATTTACTACCATGGAAGAACAAGTAGCAGTAGTAGACCATCAAAACCAAGAAGCTGCAATTAATAAAGTTTCAAAATCAGAAATTGAAGAAGAAACATTAATAAATTTCCTTGATTCGCTGGATCATTATTTGGTATTAATCCATTCTTTATCCAACACTCTTCTTCGTCAGGTAATTCATTCATTCATTCATTTATCATTTCATTTTAATAAAGGGGGTGTTTATTTAAGGGGTGTTTGTTTCGGCTTATATAGCTGGCTTATGGCTTATCATTTGGTTTTGGGCTTATGTTTCATAAGCTATCTTTTGTGCTTATTTTGCAACATTTTGGTTTTGTTTAAGCTTATATGTGGTTTATGAGCTTAATTTGTTTTTCGGCTTATATTTCATAAGTCCCAATTTTTCGGCTTATTTTAAGTCATGTGGGCTTGTATAAGTTTATTAATAAACTTAGATAAGCCCACATGTCTCAAAATAAGCCGGAAAATTAGGGGGCTTATGAAATATAAGCCGGAAAACAAATAAGCTCATAACCCCACATATAAGCTTAAACAAACACACCTTTATATAAGCTTCTTCTGACATAATAAATATATATATAAGCTGGAAAGTTTCAAAATAAGCCACAAACCAGATAACCTATAAGCCGAAACAAGCACCCCCTTAAGCTTATTTGCCTGGCTTATTCTAGTTTTGAAAAACTCGTAAGCCAAAAAGTTTGAGCTTATAAACAACAACGCCCAATCCCGCTGTAGCGGAGTATTGGGGAGTTAGAATGTAAACAGATTATACCCCTAGTAAACCCGAAAGTTTTGAGACTGCTTCAAAATTTTAACAAGGCGGCGAAATCAGCTGAAACAAACACTTGCTTATTTATGCTTGCCCTGAAACAAACTTATTTATTTTCCAATTTTACCACTGGTTGTGATGAGCAATTATTATAGGAACTTGTGCTTTTAGGCTGTTTTTATCTCTATGTTTCGACAAACAAAAGTGGAGTGTTTTTATGGGTTTAATAATAAACCTATGGTAATACAGGGATGGTTGGAATTAGCAGGTGCTTGCTATTCGATGGGTGCTTCACGTGTAAACACCGCCTTGCTTAACCTTCAACCCCATTCTGCTGCGACCACAGTAGAGGTTACTCACGACGATGATGGTACCATCTTCCCTCTAACCTTAACCACACATATTTTGAATGATTTGCTCAATTAGTTTTTGTATGGTTCACATAAGGCGCACCCTAAGTATCACATATATTGAATGATTTTTCGAATTGGTTTTTGCAAGTATCACGAGACATAACTATTTAGCCTTTCTGCGAGGATGTTTCTTTGGTGATCCAATGGCGTGGTATCACCTATATTCGCCTTCCAATCCATGACAAAGGCTAAACGACTTGACGGTAGCAATTAGCCAAAATTGTAAAAAGTAACCAAGTGTATTCTTCATTTCTAAAACATCTTATTCAAAAAATTAGATTTTTATTCAAAATGGTATCATTTTTCTAATCATATTGACCCGTTTGACTTATTATACAGAAAAAATGTAATTGACCTGTTTCAACATCACCTGTTTGACTTATTGCCAACCCACCCGACCCTCCCATTTTTTCTACGTCTTCCTAAAAGAAATGAAGTAATAATTCTAGTTTCTTAAAGTGTATGCCTGGATGTAAACATATGCAAATCATTAACTTAGATTCACACAGCCATAGAAATTGGATCCAACTTAGTTTTGCCCCGTAGTTTATGTCCTATTCTTTGGCTCACAAGCAATTGCCTTCTTTGAGGGTATAGGCTTAATAAACAGCTTTACTTTGTTAGTTTTGATGACAAGTGAATGGAGATCGGATCTTGAGAAATTTGTCAGACACCCTTTTTTGTTTGGTGAGATATCTAAAGGAAATAACAGTTTAGCTCAACTATTTTGCTTAATTTAAAGAAAAGTTAAGTACTTTTTGTCACTAAAGGGTCGTTAGATCAGGTTGTAAAGTTTTCGGGTCAAAATGTCAAAGTCATCTTAAGCAAGTTTTAGCTAGTGCACATTGTATAACATGAAAAATGAAAACTCCCTAGTTACATAGTGTACTTAGAGATGATGTGGTATGTAAAAGTGAGCTTATGAAATAAGCTCATAAGCCCACATATAAGCTTAAACACCTTTATATAAGCTTCTTCTGACATAATAAATATATAAAAGCCGGAAAGTTTCAAAATAAGCCACAAAAAGTGAGCTTATGAAACATAAGGGAAAAACCAGATAACCTATAAGCTGAAACAAACACCCCATTAACTACACTTGCGGAGACAGGAGGGGGCAGCGTGGCATGTGCCCCCTTAGCGAAAAAATTTGCAGAGTAAAAATTTTAAAATATCTGGCTATTTTTGTAAAAATTGTAGTGTAACTTCTAAAAATTATCAAAGTTTGCCCCCTTTACCATAATTTTCCGCCGCTGGATAACTATTGAGCCTTTTGTGAAAATGTCATGTATATTCACCTTTCATGGCAAAGGCTAAAAAAGTTGGCACTAGTTGTTGATACAAAAGTTGGGCGTACCTGGTTATTGGGCTTTTGCTCTTATATCAATTCGCTTCTTAGCACTTTGTTACCTGCGCACTAAGAAAATAAAACAACACCGTTAGGCTTATCGAGGGATTGTCTCCCCCGATTAGACTCCGGCGTGAGAGTAAGTAATCGATTTAGGGTTTAGTTGAAGAGTTAGGGATTCTGTAAATCGTACCTTGAATGAGAATCGTATGATTCAATATATAGGGGCTAGGAAACCGTATTTCTTGCTCCTTACTCTTCGCACACGTGGTGCTTATCCGAGGTAAGGATATCTATTCCTTGAATAGATAATCCTTATCGTGTACCCGGTGGGTTAGATTGGGCCTTTGGGCTTCATGAGCCCAAAGCGCTAATACTGCGGCCCATACCATTGTCATGGTAGCCCATTCGTGGTGGGCTTAGGTGTAAGTAATGTCTATCATTTGGGCTTGTGGCCCAAATATAGGCTATACGTCATCATGTCCCCCCAGTCTAGTGTGCGCGGCGCATAGCCGCGGGTACTAGACTTAATACCATCAGCGGTAAGCGTGGCGGGAGGTTGAATAAATGTTACCGCCTTTTTGTAGGTGTAATGCACCTAACAATTTCAAAATGGGTGCCTCGAAAGTCGGGGTGGTGTCCACGTAGCCCTCGTAATTCGGAAAAAGTGTATGTACCCGTTCGTCTCCCAACCATACGTTTTCTGTGAGTGGGTTCCACGTGGAGGAAAATTAGGGTTTTCACCACTCCTATATAAGAGTCACCGCCCCCCTTTTTTCCAATCACACAGTAAAAACACACACCCAACCACTATTCATCTTCTTCTTCTTCTTTTTGAGAGCGTTTTTTGCAAGAAAACCTTTTAACTTTCGTAGGTAATCTTTGTGTGCGTCCCACTTAGTTTTAAGATGAAAATGGTTGCTCAATTAGAGGATTTTCACTCCGCGATGTCTATTGAGGACGTGACGCAATTTTCTTCCGACTACTTTGTGCCTTTGGATGTACGTCCAGAGGCACCAGATGTCGATGCGTGTATAGCTGACTTCCCCGAAGGGAAGATAGGTCTATACACGAAATTTCTTGAGTACGCGAATTACCGCGTACCTATATCTGTGTTTCTGAGCGATTTGCTCAATCACTATCGCCTTCACATCTCTCAGTTGCACTGTATAGGTGCGGCGAAGGTGTCGAATTTTGAGGTAAACTGCCGTTTACTTGCGATAGAACCAACCGTGGACTTGTTCCGCTCCTTTTACCACTCAACGTGGTCAAATGGTTGGGTTTCCTTTGCGAAGCGCCAGGGGGCGCTTCAATGTTATACGAAAAAGGTTGACGCCCTTAAGAATTGGAGGGAGTATTTCTTTTGGGTAGACGACGTAGTCTTTCCCTCCCCATTTGAGTTTTATACTCAGGCGTCCTTACCAAGGGATGGGCGCCCCGCACCCGGTTCCTACAGGCTTGCTGACGCGCAGACTTTAGATGCCAATTGACTGGCCATTAACCCCTATCCGGAGGAGTTTTTGGTACATGTGGGATTGAGTCGCGCTTATTTTGGGGCTGCAGATGAGGTTCCCTCTTTCCTGAGTGAGGATGGCCGGGGTGGGTGTTCATCCCTTGTACTTGTTTGTAAGTTTCTTATTTTTGTCTTCGCGCATTTACCAACTAATCCTTCTTTGTTTTTTCTTGCTTTATTTGGTGTGTGCAGAAATGGACCTGTTCGCGGTGGTGAAGCTAGATAAGCCAAAGCAGGTGACCATAGGGGTGCGTCCTCTGAAGGAAGGGGAACAGCCCCTGCTTGATGCGACCGCGGGGCATTTGACTGTTCTACCCGCGACGGTCCCCGAGGATACGCCACCACTTGTGGTGACGCCCGTCCAGAGTGTGGCGCCGGAGGTAGTGGTGGCGCCCACTGTGGAGGCGGTGCCTGAAGTGGAGGTGGCGCGCGAGGAGGCGCGATCAGGGTCCTCTGACAGCATCCGGATCCTGAAGCCTGAGGAGGTGCTGAAGGAGGAGGTTGCGCAGAGTTCAAAGCGCAAGGCCGAGGCTGGTGGTAGTGGTAATAGGAAGAGGCGTCGACACGTCATCAGAGACGCAGAGTCGAACGCGGAAGAGACTTCTACCTCTGGCGTTCGGTTGAAGGTTGATAACGCTTCTCCGTTTTTGTAAGTGTGAACTATTTCTCCTTTTTTTTTTTTTTTTTTTTTATTATTACTTGTTGTAATTGTTGTTGGCTGTCTTTTTTGCGTAGGGATGACGGCGCGAAGGATGATGAGGTTTCCTCTCCGCAGAATGAAAACAAGGAGGGGAATACCAAGGCTGCTGATGGTGGTGAGGCGCAGCAACTAATTGACGAGTTGGCTGTGACTACTGCCCGTCAGGCTGAGCTAGTGACGCAGCTGAAGGGGAAGTACGCTGGGGAGAGTCGTGCTCTTGCCCAGAAGGAGGAGGAGCTGGAAACACTCCGCGGGCAATTGGCGGACGCGCAAGTGGAGCTGGGGGCCTCGAGGGCCTGTGCTGAGAAGATTGCTCAAGATAAGATGAGCATGCTGGCTGACCTGAAGTATGCGAGGTCGAAGCTCGAGCAGATAAAAGCGAAGACTACCTGGTCGGTGTCTTATCTTGAGGAAAAGAGGGCGGAGCATTATGCTAGCCTTCAGGAGTTCAAGGAGCGTATTGAGAAGGCGGTCTCGATGCATGAGGAGAAGCTGCGCGCTCTCAGCATAGAGTATGACGAGGAGCTGTACCCCCATCTGATGTCTACTATAGCCGAGCGCAGGTATCCTTGCTTCTTTATCTTTAAAATTACTTCATCGCTTTTTTGTTTATCTTACACAATTGTTTCTTTGTGAATGCAGATGGTTGATCAGCCATGGGCTGCGCCTGGCGGCCCTGAGCACTTTAGAGTCTGCGGAGGTGGTGGAAGCCTTTGGGAAGGTTGTGCACTGCGCAATGGCGTGTGGCCGTTCGCAGGCCATGGAGGAGCTTCGTGAGGCCAAGTTGCTGGAGAAGGACTTGGCGGAGATCCCTGGTTACAGCTCTACGGCTTACGACGAGCTGCTGCAGGCGATGGCGGGGCTAAAGGTCCTTGAATTGCCGCATATAGGGAAGTTGGAGCGCGACCAAGATGACCCCATAAATGTGCTCATGGCGGGTCTGACTTTGCAGCGTCATCTTGGGGAGAATGCAGAAGAGGAATTAGATTTTTATCTAAAACCTAATGTCTCGCAGCTTCAAGTCCCAGTCTTCGCGCGGCCCCGCGACATCCTCAAGCCTTTTGCTCTGGAAAAGGAAGTCCCCTTGAAGGAGGTTCTAGAGCGTCACGAGCAAAGGGTTGCCATAAAGAAGGGGATCAAAGGCAAGGCTGTGATGTGCGGCATTGGTGCCGCGCACCTTCCCCGATCGGATGGCGTGGCTGTGAGCGTTCCAACCGTGTCTCTCAAGGATGCGATAATCTTGAGTAAGCTTAAGGAGGCGGGGAGTTCCGCCGCTCCAGAGGAGGGTTCCGAGCATCGCCATAGTATATAGGCTTTGTATAGTGATGTATCTTTCTTTTGTAATTAATATTAATAATTGTTGAATGAGATACACTTTTGGTTTTAAGTTCATGACTTAAATATATTTGCATTGTTTGCTAAGTTTGAATTTTTAACTAAGTCTTTTAAGTACGTGACTTTGAAGAATTATGCTTGCATTGTTTGCGAAGTTTTATTATTTGACCAAGTGTCTTGGCTCGTTATATTGCTAAGCTCGTACGGTGTACTTGGTATATGCGCATCCATCGTGGGGTGCGCACGCGAAACTTACTTCGACGTCTCGAGAGTAAGGCGCTTAGCAAGGATGCGTGATCCAATGTTGATGGGTTTGCAACCCTCTTATTCAACAAGTAAATTAGTAGGTTAACTTATCCTTTATGCCTTCGTGGGTCTTTAAGTGGTGCATGCACGCCATGTAGGCAGAAATATAAGATAAACGATATTGACATATATTCAATAAAGTAAAAATGCGATATGGAGTTAGCTAGAAACCATAACATTTTATTAATACTTGCAAGTTATTTGAAAAAATAGAAAATACAATTCCTAGAAAAGAAAAGAAAAATAAACACTTATTGGGCACCACGTAGGGTGCAAATGTGTTTGTGTAAGGGCCGTAGCCTATAAGTAACATCTTTTGAGATTGCAAATGTTCCAAGTGCGTGCGAGGTCGTGACCTTCCGTGTCGCGCAGTCTGTATGCGCCATTACCGAGCGCGTCTGTGACCTCGTAAGGTCCTTCCCATTTAGGGCCGAGCTTGCCTGTGTCCTCTGCGTGGCTCGCATCGTTGGCGCGGTAGACAAAGTCTCCCGGTCTGAATGAAGTGTGTTTGACCTTTGCATCATAATACTTCTTCATTTTTGCTTTAGCCTTTGCTTCGCGTATAGCTGCGCGTTCGCGTCTTTCTTCCAGTATGTCTAAATCTATGCGCCGTTCCTCGTCATTTGTCGTGACGTTGACCTCTGCTGTGCGTATAGTTGGCATTCCTATTTCGGCGGGTATGACGGCTTCTGTTCCATAGACTAGGGAAAATGGCGTGTCGCCAGTACTGGTTTTGATGGTTGTGCGATGCGCCCATAGGACGTGCGAGAGCTCATCTACCCACTTTCCTTTATGTCTGTCAAGGCGCGCTTTTATCCCTTCGCCTAGACTGCGATTCGCGCGCTCAACTAGGCCATTGGTTTGTGGGTGTTTGACTGAAGCAAAGTGTTGTGTGATGTTCAACTGTGCGCACCAATCTTTGAATGGGTTATCACAGAATTGTTTTCCGTTGTCTGATATGATCTCGCCCGGTAAGCCGAAGCGACAGACAATGTTGTCCCAAACAAAGCGTTTGACTTGGTTTCCTGTGATGTTTACCACCGCTTTTGCTTCAATCCACTTTGTAAAGTAGTCTATGGCTACGATGAGGAATTTTACTCCTCCTGCTGCGACAGGGAAAGGTCCTGCGATGTCAATACCCCATTTATAAAATGGCCATGGTGAGGTGATTGGTGTTAACTCTTGTTGTGGTCGGCGCGGAATTGGTCTGTGTACTTGGCAATTGCTGCATTTTCTTATCAGGTCGCGTGCGTCGCGATACATTGTTGGCCAATAGTATCCTGACCTCAGAGCGCTTGCTACCACGGATCGTGGCCCTGAGTGCATACTACACAATCCTGCATGAATTTCGCGGAGGACGTAGTTTGCTTGGAGGGGTCCAACACATCTGAGCCATGGCTGTAAGAAAGATCGTCGATAGAGTACGTTATCGCGTAACTCGAATCGTTGCGCTGTACGCCGTATTCTTCGAGCATCTTTATGATCTTGGGTAGGATTCCCTTGCTAATAAATTCGATGATAGGTGTCATCCACGTAGGATCTTGTTCCTCTATCACCGTTGATATCTCCTTATCCAAGATTGACTTGTTTTTAAGGGTTTCCACTAATACCTGTTTTGAGAGGTGTGCGAAGCTTGTGGATGCGATCTTGCTGAGTGCGTCCGCCTTCCTGTTGTCACCTCTAGGTACTTGTTTGATTGTGAACCTGTCAAAGTTCTTGATCAAGGATTTTGTCTTTTCCAGATATTGGGCCATGTGTTCATCCTTGGCTTCGTATTCACCTAACACGTGGTTAGCAACTAGGCGCGAATCTACATTTGCTTCTAGGTTGCGTACACCCATTTGGATTGCAATGCGTAGTCCGGCTAGTAGGGCTTCATATTCTGCCTCATTGTTTGTGGTTGTGAATTCAAATCGTAGTGCATAGGTGAATTCCATACCTTCTGAGTTTGTGAGGATAAGGCCTGCGCCTGATCCATCTACACGTGAAGACCCATTTGTGAACAGGATCCAGGGTTCTTGTAAATCTGCTTTGGATGCAGATGTCGGGCTGTCGCTATCTGGCTTCTCCACGATAAAATCGGCTAAGACTTGTCCTTTGATTGCAGTGCGCGGCCTGTATGAGATATTATACTCATTTAGTAGTACACTCCATTTTTGTAAGCGTCCTGATGCGTCAGGCTTAGAGATCACTTGTTTAATTGGCTGATCAGTGATGACCACTATTGGATGCGCTTGAAAGTATCTACGAAGCCTTTTTGCTGCGAACACTAGAGCCAAAACTAACTTTTCCATTGCGCTGTAGTTAACCTCTGTTTTCTTTAGGGCTTTGCTTACAAAATATATGGGTGTTTGGACGGAGTCTCTATCTGTCAATAGTACTGCGCTAACTGCTCCATAGGTCGCTGATAAGTACATAATTAATTCTTCCCCTGGTCGCGGTGCGACGAGCTTGGGAAGGGATGCCAGATGGTTTTTAAGTTGTTGGAAAGCTTCTTCTGCTTCATTAGTCCAGCGAAAGTCTCCCTTCTTTGTGCACTTCGTGAGTGTTTTAAAAAGGGGAAGGGACTTGTCCGCTGACTTGGATAGGAAGCGATTCAGCCCTGCTAACTTTCCATTCAGTGATTGGACTTCTTTGAGTGTGCGTGGGGAGGGGAGGTCAATAACAGCCTTTTTTTTTTTTTCTGGGCATGGTTTGATTCCATCCGGTTCTATCAAATACCCGAGGAACATGCCTTCTGTCGCGCCAAAGGTGCACTTCTTGGGATTCAACTTCATGTTTATCCGCCCCAACGTTCGGAATGTTTCCTCTATGTCGCGCACTAACTCATCCTCTGTATGGCTTTTAATGACAAGGTCGTCAACATAGACTTCCAAGTTGCGGCCTACTTGTTTTTCGAAGGCTGTATCCACCAGTCGTTGGTACGTCGCGCCTGCATTCTTTAGACCAAAAGGCATTTTTGTGTAGCAGTATACTCCTTGACTGGTATGGAAAGTTGTCTTTTCTTCATCTTCCACTGCCATCTGGATCTGATGGTACCCTTTATATGCATCTAAGAAGCATTTGAAGGGGTATCCGCACAAGGATTCGACCTTCCAGTCTATCTCTGGCAGTGGGTAGCAGTCTTGTGGACATGCTTTGTTGAGGTCTGTGAAGTCCACGCACATTCTCCAACTACCGTCGCTCTTTTTTACCATAACTGGGTTAGAGAGCCAGTCGTGGTAGTATACTTCTCGCATGATGCCTGCGTCCACTAGCTTGTGTACTTCTTCCAGAATAGCCTTTGCACGATCTGGGGCCTGGCCGCGCTTCTTTTGTCGTATTGGAGGGTATCCTTGTCGGATTTGTAGCTTATGTTCTGTGATAGATCGTGGTACTCCAGTCATATGCTTTGGTTCCCATGCGAAGATGTCTAGGTTCTTCTGTAATAGTGCGCATATAGCTGCTTTACCTTTGTCAGATAAAGATCCTCCAATCGAGACTTGTTGTTCCGGATAATCTGGATGAATGGCGACTTTTAAATTTGGCTTCTTTTCCGTGCGCTGTTCTGGAATGGTCTCTGCTTCAGTTGTGGCTGCGATGTATTCTCTTGGTGGTACTGTGGTGTTATAGAGGGTAACAATTCCTCCTTCCACAGGGAATTTAAGCATTCCGTGCGCTGTGGATGGTACTGCGCGCATGGATGATATTCCTGGTCTTCCTATGATACCATTGTATGGTGAGGGAGATTTTATTACCATAAAGTTTATCCATGTTGCGGTTGAGTGTTGTTCATCTCCTACGACCACCAACAAGCGTAGCTGCCCCATGGGCCAGATTTTTTCTCCTGTAAATCCTGTCAATGATGTCGTAGCTGGTATCAATTGACTTTGAAGTTCAGGTCGCAGTCTTTTGAAACAGTGATCATACAGGATGTCCGCGGATGCTCCTCCATCAATATACATGCGGTGGATGTCGTGTCCCCCTGTATGTATTTCAATGGTTAGAGGCTCCACGACTGTGTTGTCCGCAGCTATGGTAGGGAAGGATATCTCTTTTTCTGGAGAGAATTTTTGGCTGACTTTTTGCTTTATCCTGCGTTGCCATGATTGTATCATGTATATAGTATCAGCTTTTTCCTTTGGGGGTTCTTTCTTGCCCCCGTTTTTCTGTTTATCTTTTCCCTCCTTGATGTTCTTTACGAGGTGGTCCATCCTACCTTATCTGACTAACTTTTCAATTAGTTGTTTTAGTTGGACGCACTCGTTAGTGGTATGGCCTTTTTGGCCGTGGTATTCGCAGTATCCACTACCTAGGCGCTTTTCTTCTGCAGTGCGCATTGGTGGTGGTCTTGGGAAGTTCGCACCTTCTGTTACAAATATTTCTCGGAGTCTTAGTGAGAGGAGTATATTTGTCGTTGTCTCTTCCACTGCGGTAATTCCTGCTGCGGTTGTTATTCTGATCGTTGGATTGTCTCCGCGGCTGTTCTTGTTGCCTATAGTTTGAATAACCTTTCTTGCTATCCGCAGCAGCTGCTTCTCCTTGTATAAAGGATCTGGTGCGCTTTGTTAGCTCATCAAAAGATTGTGGAACTCTGTCATTAAGCTTCCGGATGAGTTCTGGGTTATTGATTCCATTCATGAACCCTGAAATTTTTAGGATTTCAGGACATGCTTTGACCTGTATGCACTCATCTTTGAAACGTTCCATAAAAGCGCTGGTTGATTCCCCTTGACGTTGCTTCACCCTTGCCAATTCCACGGGATTTTTAGCGCACTTCTTTCGCTGGGTGAAGTTGAGGCGGAATGCTTTCCGTAATTCCTCAAAACCGCCTATACTCCTACGTGGGAGTTTGCTAAACCATGTGCGCGCGTTTCCTACCAACGTGGAATTAAACATGTGACACCACACAGGCTGTGGCCAATTTTCGATAGTTGCGGCTGACTCGAAAATTTTTAGGTGGTCGTCCGGATCACCTGTTCCATCATATGTTTTTACGTTGGCGGGCATGCGCCTGCGCTTGTGGTCTGAGTAATCACTTATGCGCCGCGTAAACGCATCAATTTTCTGGCGTCGCCATGGGAGAGACATATCTTCATTCTCTTCCTCGCGACGTCTTCCTTTTGACTTCCAGTGTCCTGTTTCTTTATCCTCGTTGTCCGAGGAATCGCTGGAAGAAGAATAGTCTCTCTTTCGGCGCTTGCGCCTGCTCCTTTCAGAAGAGGAGCCTGAGGGATCTCTGCTTGGGGATCTCCTTCTCCCCAATCTGTCTTGGATCCGCCTACTTCCAGGTTTGGAAGATCCTTGGCTTGGCGAATGTTGAGGCCCTAATCGATCGTGTATTCCCCGACTGCCAAGTCTGGAATGGACATTGGTGCGCCTACCGCTGTCTCCAGAATTTTGTGAGTCAGACACCGCACCTAACCTATCATGGATAGTGGTACGTTCTGCACGTCTTCCTCGCGGGTGACGTGGTGGTGATGGTTCGCGTTCTGGACCAAAATTAAGTCGGGTTTGTAGGTCCACACCTGCTCTTCTTGCAGCTTCTTCTTGCATGAGGGCGGTTAAGGTTTCATAATTTTGGGACACAAAATTTCCCAAAGTTAGATCACGTGCGTCCTCAGTTGTTGCAAGAATTTCTGCCTCAGTATTAGACACTCTGTTACGTTCAGGTGCGCCTGGAATCGTAGTGTTGTTCACTGCGGGTATGGCCTGATGAGGAGTGATGAAGAGGTTGCGCTGGAGTTCCTCAATGCTTGGGGACACTGGTGTGACTGTGGTAGTCCTTTCGGGCAGTTCTACTGCTATACGAGGTGGAGTTGTTCCTGCCTCGCGGTGACCAGGTGTGCTGGTTGTTCCAGCAGTTTGTCTGGAGGTCGGATCTTGTTGATTCTTCCTCTGATGGTCACGCTTTTCTGACTGCGGAGTCCGCTGACTTGAATTCTTATGCTTCGTCATTCTAGTTTTTAGTAGGGTCCCACGGATGGCGCCACTTGTTGATACAAAAGTTGGGCGTACCTGGTTATTGGGCTTTTGCTCTTATATCAATTCGCTTCTTAGCACTTTGTTACCTGCGCACTAAGAAAATAAAACAACACCGTTAGGCTTATCGAGGGATTGTCTCCCCCGATTAGACTCCGGCGTGAGAGTAAGTAATCGATTTAGGGTTTAGTTGAAGAGTTAGGGATTCTGTAAATCGTACCTTGAATGAGAATCGTATGATTCTATATATAGGGGCTAAGAAACCGTATTTCTTGCTCCTTACTCTTCGCACACGTGGTGCTTATCCGAGGTAAGGATATCTATTCCTTGAATAGATAATCCTTATCGTGTACCCGGTGGGTTAGATTGGGCCTTTGGGCTTCATGAGCCCAAAGCGCTAATACTGCGGCCCATACCATTGTCATGGTAGCCCATTCGTGGTGGGCTTAGGTGTAAGTAATGTCTATCATTTGGGCTTGTGGCCCAAATATAGGCTATACGTCATCACTAGTAATAAGCGAAAATGAATGATGAAATTCCTATCCATCAATTTATGTAGGTGCCGGTTCCGTATATGTGTGAAATCAAAATTGTAAAAAGTAAATGAGTCGAGTGTATTTTCATCTTATTCAGAAATTTTGATTTTTATTGAAATAATATCGATTTTCTAATCATATTTGGTACACTGATTTTATAGAAAATGTCTGTTGTGTAATCGAACCTGATTCAACATTAATGAAGGATCTGTCCGTTGGACTTATTGCCAACCCACCCGACTCTCCCACTGTTTTCTACCTCTGCCTAAAAGAGATGAAGTAATAATTCTAGTTTGTTAACGTGTATACCTGGACATAAACATCTGCAAATCATAAACTTAGATTCACACAACCATAGAAATTGGATCCAACCTAGTTTTGCCCCTTAGTTTTGCAACTTTTTGGCTTATATAAGCTTATTCCGACATAATAAATATGTATAAGCCGGAAAGTTTCGGAATAAGCCACATAAAGTGAGCTGATGAAACATAAGCCAAAAACCAAATAACTATATAAGCCGAAACAAACACCTCATTAAGCTTGTTTGCCCGGCTTATTCAACTTTTGAAAATCCAGAAAGTTTGAGCTTATAAATAACAACTGTAGACAGATTATACCTGCCTCAAAATTTTAACAAGCCAGCCAATTAAGCTTAAACAAACACCCCATTCAGCTCCTACCACAGTAGAGATTGTGTTTTGTCTCTATATTTCGACAAAAAAAAGTGTATTGTGTTTTGGGTTTAATAATCCTATGTAATTCAGGGATGGTTGGAATTAGCTGGTGCTCGATATTTGATGGGTGGTTCACGTGTAAACACCGCATTGCTTAAGCTTCAGCCTCATTCTGCTGCTACCACAGTAGACATTACTCATGACCAAGATGGTACCATCTTCCCTTCAACCTTAACCACACGTATCTTGAATCATTTGCTTGATTAGTTTAGTATTACAACTTCAGAACGTAGGATATGATATGTGTATATTCGCGATCGAGCCTTTTTGTGAAAATGTCATGTATAAGTTCACCTTCCATGGCAAAGGCTGAAAAAGTTGACACTAGTAATAAGCCAAAATGAAAACGCCGGTTCGGTATATGTGTAAAATCAAAATTGTAAAAAGTAAATGGGTCAAGTGTATTTTCTTCTTATTCAGAAATTTAGATTTGTATTGAAAGTTATATCGATTTTATAATCATATTTGGTACGCTGATGATATAGAAAATGTCTTGTGTAATCGACCTGTTTCAACCTGTTTCAACATGATACATGAATGAATGATCTACCCGTTTGACTTATTGCCAACCCACCCGACCCTTCCATTTTTTTCTCTCTGCCTAAAAGAGACGAAGTAATAGTTCTAGTTTCTTAAGTTTTAATGTAAACATCGAAGTATCGAACTTTGATTCACAAAGCCATAGAAATTGGATCCGACCTAGTTTTGCCCGGTAGTTTATGTCATATTCTTTGGTTCACAAGCAATTGCCTTCTTTGAAGGTGTAGACTAATTAAAAAACTTTCCTTTGTTAGTTTTGATGATAAGTGAATGGAGATCAGATCATGAGAAACTTATCAGACACCCTTTTTTGTTTGCTGAGAAATAACAGTTTAGCTCAACTATTTTGCTTAATTTAAAGAAAAGTCAAGTACTTTTTGTCACTAAAGGGTTGTTAGATCAGGTTGTAAAGTTTCGGGGGTCAAAATGTAAAAGTCATCATAAGCAAGTTTTGTTAATGCACATTGAATAATGTGAAAATTGTAAAATCCTTAGTTACATACTTAGAGATGACGTGATATGTAAATATGAAATATACTGCACATTCTGTGTCCCAGACAATTCAATGTGTGACGTAATTTTTTAAGAATATGTGATTAGTCAAATGTCTATATTGAAATGGTCATCGTTGTCAACCAAACTAAATTTTATCTGTAATTTGTGATGGTAGCCTAATAACTTTTATCTAATGTTTATGTCAATACGACAACCTTGTCATAGTCTCCCCCAAATGATAATTGATGCAACTTTCATGAGAAGCGGGCACTAAATGATCTTTCAATGTCACACTTATGTGTTATCTGGTGATTTAGGCTCAGAAATGTCATGCTAACAGGTGTAGAAAAGTGTTAATTAGTTTCACCTCTGTTTTAGGTAGCATCATGAGAAAGTCGCCAAAGTTCAATTTGTGTAAATGGGCATCTCCTGACAATAAAGACTCTTTTGAGAAGGAAAACATTGAGGAAGATGAGCAGTTAAAAGAAAATATTAGCAACCAAAGCGATTCTGGTAAACATATGTAATTACCTATATTGCGCACGACAACAGTTTGATAATATTTTATAGGGCAGTGCTTATATTGCTTCATGCAAAATAGTAAAACAACATATACCAACACATATTCTTTATGAAAATCCCTGATTTTTCCAAGCTAACTTCACTAATGAGAAATGTCTTTTGTTTCTCGTAAAGAAGTTCAGTTTGACATCGGAGACTATTTTAACCTCAAATCTTATTGAAAAGCTTGCATCTACAAGCAAGAATTCTCGTCTTTCATTCCAAATGAGAGATGTTGTAACACCCCCAATTCATGGTTGCAGCGGAATTCGAACTGGGTGTTACTTGACGGCACAATAGTCACAATAATAGAAAACGAACTCTAATTGAGTCGTTTTAAAAGATGTATCATTCAAATTATATAAATATCAGAGGTTACAAAATGAGGTCCCAATTGGTTCCATGTTTACAAATCACATTAAGTGAGTTTTTGAATGATAATAAAATTTATAGCCCTCTTGAGTATCCGTGCGCTTCCGTGCCATCCTTGATCGTCATGAACCTGAAATACATGCTTGAGAGGTCAACACAAAGGTTGAGTGATATTCATAGAGTTTGTTTAATCGTTTGAACACAATATGTTGGTAGTGTGAGTTATAGGCTCACACCAATGTTTGGAAAACAAAACAGGTAGGCTACGTTATTATACGCCCATAAAATGTATTATACACTAAGCTTATGACACCATAACGTTAACGTGTACCAATATCGATCGGCAGATTTATCCCGGTAGGTACTTTGCTAACATACCTAAATCTCAAATATTAATGCATTTGTTTGAACTTAGTCAATACAAATGGGATTCGTCAATCCCAATAGGCCTATTCACAATATTTGCGCTCACTATTGCTAGTGATTAAATGGTTCATAATAAGGGATCTCGGTTTAGCAAGGTTGGTCCTTAGTGATAATAAAACAATCAGGCAAGCATACAATTTAAAAACATTGTGCTCGGTTAAAATAGCATGTATTCCCCCCAAGGGTTTGTAAAACAATTAATGGAAAATGGGGCTATGAACTCACCTTGAGTTGCATGATGTATAATGAGAATGATGGATATGCCGTAAGAACTTCTACGAGCAACCTAGAATAATTGTTGTAACTTAGGTTTGGAATAATGTCTAAGGAAACATAAACATGCCAATATATATATCTTGCATTTAGTCCATGATGTGGTATGATGTATAGTGTAAGTCTTTGAAAGAAAAGATTCATGAACATGTATGTTTTGTATATCGTTTACTACCGTTCGGGCTGACATATTTCAGAAGTCATGTTAGTAAGCGTTCGAGGAGCCAGGACACTTTAACTCGTAAATCCACAACTCATCTCGACGGCTTACATAATGAACTCCTCACATGAGGCTCCCTACTATTGTAGTAGTTGATAAAATATATAGATATAAGTTTTGATCTGAAAAGTTATATGTCCGATATTTGAATAAACTTAGGAAAGTTTATTAGTACATGAAGATTGTTATTAGGGGTAGTTTCATAAGTCTTGAATGACCATTTTCTCTTGGTAATATCTCATGGTTTCCTTTTAGGTGAAGTAGATCCAAATTGCTTGTTCATGTTATCGCCTAATTCATTGTTTCATGTTTACGCCTAAGTAAGCTTACATGGTTATTTCGTCATGGCCTAGCCATGACCTTTGGTCCTTGTTCCAAGGTCATGAGACACAACCTTGGCTCTAGCCATGGTGGTGGTCTTGTTTATAGGTCATAAGACCTCTTGTTCATTTTAAAGTATAACCATAATATAGTGACTTGTATTTATATAAATAGCTGTTAAGAATTTTGAAGAAATTATCACTCAAAAAGCGTTTTCAGGTCTCGAGCTTCTTTGTTCCTGAACGAAAACGTGATTCCGGACAACTTTCGTGTTTTAACTTTTTGATGAATCGGACCCGAAATGCCTCTTTTTGCGTGTTTAATGTTTCTGTAACAGAAGATATTTGGCAGCTTTGCCGCAAAGTTTTGGTAACTTCAAATCGTCATAACTTTTGACTCGTATACTCGTTTTAGGTGGTTCAAATTGCTATGGTTTCCTTGTTAGGTCCTCTACTACAATATGTAATAATCCAATATCATATTTTTACCATTTTGATCAGGTCTTACCAAGAAAATCACTAGTTTACTTGTTTTAATAACTTGTTTTAACAATCAATGACAATAACTTGTTTTGCTCACTTTTATACATCATGGACATGATAACAAGACAATATATAGCATGAATGATATGTAAATAGCATGAATATGATATTTAAGCAAGGAAGTGTATTAGAGTTTGCTTACAACTTGTGAAGAAACTAACTAGAACCAAGATCAAGACCAAGAACTACTACTTAATCTTCCAAATATTTTCCAAATATTTTCCAACCATAGCCACGCTTCCATATCAAAAACCCTATCTTATAATCCCTTGATAAACACTAATCTTATCACAAAAACAAGCCTTAGTAAAAATCTTCACTAAGAACACTTGGAAATTTGATGAGTTTTTGTGGTGTTTTTATAGAGTTTTATGGTTGAAAGGTGTTAAGGATCAACTAGGAACTATGACTTGAACTTGTGATGGATTGAATGAGCAAGATCAATGATCAAAATGGTGCATTTATATGGTTTTGGGTCGTTGGTATTGCAAGAGAAAGGAAGAGAATGAGCTCTCTTTTATACCAAAAATGAGGAGGTTACAATGTTGACTTGTCAACACTTGGAGACCAAGTTGTAATTAAGTAATGATCCAAGGCTAATTTCATGAGATGAAGCCACCTATGGGATGACTCTCCCCCTCCTAGGTCAGTTCATAAACTTGGGGGACAAGGTGTGGACTTTGCTTGGTATTATCCTAAGTATTAGGAAGAGTTTTGACTCCGGGAAATGACAACCGTAATTGATTAGGCCTCAAAACGTAAAACCGGGTGTCGTAAAATTATGGAACTTTAAAGTATTGTTAGACATGTCCATATGTCCCATAATAAAATATAAAATGAGTGGTAGGTTCCATTTGGGTGGTAAAACCCTGCTAAAACTGGAAACACGGGTCTAAAACGCGTAATTTGCGTAAAACGCTGAACTGGAAAACGTAAAATTCCAAAACTTTTGGAATTGTCATAAAATGATAGAAAATCATATTTCTATTGTTTATGACGTTTTATGGATATATCAGGATGCTGGAAGGACATTTAAACCTAAAAGTAAATCTCGGACACGGCTTTGTGATTTTTGCAGAAATGATCCGACGAGCGTCCAACTCTCGGATTATCGTTAAAATAGTTTAACTTACGAGAATATGAAATAAAAATTTCTGAGATGAATAGTGAAAAGTGAATAGTAAAAAGTGAATAGTGAAATTTTCCGGGAAAAGTAATTAACCTGAAAAATGCGAATTGTTACAGTCTCTACCCCTTACGGGGAACTTCGTCCCGAAGTTCTGTGTGTGTTATACGTTGGAGTGGTGTCGATGAAAAGGTGTGGTTACTTATGAGGACTAAAGTCTGGGATTACTAGTGATGCAGTTTGATTTGTCATTTCAGTGTATGGTGTAGGATGAGGCTTACTTTTGTGTAGGAAAGGTATGGTAATAATCGAATATCAAAGGAAATTGATATAGCAGTCGAATATTAATAGGAATTGAGATAGTAATTGCAATCACAGCCTAGTAGGTAATCGGTTGTTGTACCTAGTGTTTATTGACTTCATACTTATGTTATTTCGGACACAAACAAGCCCACTTGTTTATAATTCTTTATTTACATAGAGAGGTATCCCAAACAATGTAAATAGTGGAATATAAACTTATGGTTCGGTGATTTACAATTTCTTTATTTAAATGAAAAGGCATCCCAATTCATTCAAATAATTATAAATCATCCTACTTAATAATTCCCAACACAACATTCATACTTAGCCGGTGAGTTACAAGGTAGTGTATTACGAGATGATACTGGTGTTCCAAAAGTACAAGATGAATATTCAATCTTGTAAAGTTGATGAGGGTACTTATGGTATAACTAAGGATGATTTGACCTTTAAAAGTGCATCAAGATCTGTTAATGATCTTGTGGTTGTAACGGTTGTGAAGATAATGTTGTGATATGTTGATGAACAAAAGTGTGTATGCTTAACATTAATACTCTTAGGTATAGATGTTGAGTTTGTTTTGAAAATCTTAAGAGATTTTAAAAGTTTATGATGGAATGGTATTCTTAGGACCTAAACAGGATAGTACTTCTACAGGATGAAGAGAACAATTGATAACTATCCCAAGATAGTAGTTCGGATTATCTCATAAATGAAAATTTTCAAGAATGAATTTAGATCATACAAATAAGGTGTTAAGATCTTGCTGAGTGATAAGGCACTATCGTGTCTCTAGATTGTTTTAATGTATTCTGGTGGTTTATCGAGTTCATGTAGGAAATCAATCTAAACATAACCCTAGTACAACTATTCTCAGTATTTGAAAATTTTAAGTCGAATATAGTTAGTCAGACTATATTCCACTGTCCCTAGGTTAAATATAGGTGACTAGTCTATATTTAGCCAAGGTTCGATAAAATTTTCAAATACCTAAATTAGGTATACTTTTGATATGTCCGTTGCTTTTGGGAAACTGTCTACTAAACAAAGGCGATGTCAAACAATTCAGTTGCAAGTCCCGCCCATACAAGACTTGTAACGTATGTTTTCATATTCCATTGCATAGAAGATAGTAAGGGTAGGTACGTATGGAAAGGAAGTTTTAAGTAGTTCTAAAATAGAACATACTTGGCCAGGATCACGAATTAATAATGAAGGTTTCAGAAGAAAACTTTGATGAATGTAGAGCTGAACTTCAGCTTTTGTAGGTAATGGATTTGTTTGTCCTTTAGAAATCTCATATTTCTTATTTAGAAATCGATAGGTTGTGACGGGTTTTCGATATCATATGAAATGATATTGATGATGTGATGGAATAATTCTAGAGACCATTGTGCAAAACACAATGTCTCGGAAGTAGGTTAGACCATTGTGCAATTCACAATGTCTGGGAAGTAGGTTAGACCATTGTGTGACTCAAAACATTTGAGAAATGGTTAAGACCATTGTATAATACAATGTCTTGGAAAATGAATGAGACCATTGTATCTCACAATGTCTTGGAAAATGAATGAGACCATTGTATCTCACAATGTCTTGAAAAATGAATGAGACCATTGTATCTCACAATGTCTTGGAAAAGTGAATGAGACCATTGTAACATACAATGTCTTGAAAAGTGAATGAGACCATTGTAACATACAATGTCTTGAAAAGTGAATGAGACCATTGTAACATACAATGTCTTGAAAAGTGAATGAGACCATTGTAATATACAATGTCTTGGACATATAATGTTGGAGTAGGAACATGATTGGGAGAGTGTGGCTGTGCCGCAATGCCTTAGAATAGGCATACACAGATATGTTTAGTCCATTGTTTAGATAAATGATTGAAAATAAACCGAGTTTATATATCAATATACTAATGCTTACGGGGAAATGCTCAAAATGGGTATATATGAATATACTAATATGTTTGTGAAGCATAACATGCTTACTAAGTCCATAATCGTCTGGAGGATGGAAGACACGGAGAGCGGAAGGCTATAAAATGTTTTTGTTTGTGATTGTAGTTATAGTTTAGGTCTCAATTAGACCCGTTTCTCTATAACCATGGCTCTGGTACCAATCTGTAACACCCCCAATTCATGGTTGCAGCGGAATTCGAACTGGGTGTTACTTGACGGCACAATAGTCACAATAATAGAAAACGAACTCTAATTGAGTCGTTTTAAAAGATGTATCATTCAAATTATATAAATATCAGAGGTTACAAAATGAGGTCCCAATTGGTTCCATGTTTACAAATCACATTAAGTGAGTTTTTGAATGATAATAAAATTTATAGCCCTCTTGAGTATCCGTGCGCTTCCGTGCCATCCTTGATCGTCATGAACCTGAAATACATGCTTGAGAGGTCAACACAAAGGTTGAGTGATATTCATAGAGTTTGTTTAATCGTTTGAACACAATATGTTGGTAGTGTGAGTTATAGGCTCACACCAATGTTTGGAAAACAAAACAGGTAGGCTACGTTATTATACGCCCATAAAATGTATTATACACTAAGCTTATGACACCATAACGTTAACGTGTACCAATATCGATCGGCAGATTTATCCCGGTAGGTACTTTGCTAACATACCTAAATCTCAAATATTAATGCATTTGTTTGAACTTAGTCAATACAAATGGGATTCGTCAATCCCAATAGGCCTATTCACAATATTTGCGCTCACTATTGCTAGTGATTAAATGGTTCATAATAAGGGATCTCGGTTTAGCAAGGTTGGTCCTTAGTGATAATAAAACAATCAGGCAAGCATACAATTTAAAAACATTGTGCTCGGTTAAAATAGCATGTATTCCCCCCAAGGGTTTGTAAAACAATTAATGGAAAATGGGGCTATGAACTCACCTTGAGTTGCATGATGTATAATGAGAATGATGGATATGCCGTAAGAACTTCTACGAGCAACCTAGAATAATTGTTGTAACTTAGGTTTGGAATAATGTCTAAGGAAACATAAACATGCCAATATATATATCTTGCATTTAGTCCATGATGTGGTATGATGTATAGTGTAAGTCTTTGAAAGAAAAGATTCATGAACATGTATGTTTTGTATATCGTTTACTACCGTTCGGGCTGACATATTTCAGAAGTCATGTTAGTAAGCGTTCGAGGAGCCAGGACACTTTAACTCGTAAATCCACAACTCATCTCGACGGCTTACATAATGAACTCCTCACATGAGGCTCCCTACTATTGTAGTAGTTGATAAAATATATAGATATAAGTTTTGATCTGAAAAGTTATATGTCCGATATTTGAATAAACTTAGGAAAGTTTATTAGTACATGAAGATTGTTATTAGGGGTAGTTTCATAAGTCTTGAATGACCATTTTCTCTTGGTAATATCTCATGGTTTCCTTTTAGGTGAAGTAGATCCAAATTGCTTGTTCATGTTATCGCCTAATTCATTGTTTCATGTTTACGCCTAAGTAAGCTTACATGGTTATTTCGTCATGGCCTAGCCATGACCTTTGGTCCTTGTTCCAAGGTCATGAGACACAACCTTGGCTCTAGCCATGGTGGTGGTCTTGTTTATAGGTCATAAGACCTCTTGTTCATTTTAAAGTATAACCATAATATAGTGACTTGTATTTATGTAAATAGCTGTTAAGAATTTTGAAGAAATTATCACTCAAAAAGCGTTTTCAGGTCTCGAGCTTCTTTGTTCCTGAACGAAAACGTGATTCCGGACAACTTTCGTGTTTTAACTTTTTGATGAATCGGACCCGAAATGCCTCTTTTTGCGTGTTTAATGTTTCTGTAACAGAAGATATTTGGCAGCTTTGCCGCAAAGTTTTGGTAACTTCAAATCGTCATAACTTTTGACTCGTATACTCGTTTTAGGTGGTTCAAATTGCTATGGTTTCCTTGTTAGGTCCTCTACTACAATATGTAATAATCCAATATCATATTTTTACCATTTTGATCAGGTCTTACCAAGAAAATCACTAGTTTACTTGTTTTAATAACTTGTTTTAACAATCAATGACAATAACTTGTTTTGCTCACTTTTATACATCATGGACATGATAACAAGACAATATATAGCATGAATGATATGTAAATAGCATGAATATGATATTTAAGCAAGGAAGTGTATTAGAGTTTGCTTACAACTTGTGAAGAAACTAACTAGAACCAAGATCAAGACCAAGAACTACTACTTAATCTTCCAAATATTTTTCAAATATTTTCCAACCATAGCCACGCTTCCATATCAAAAACCCTATCTTATAATCCCTTGATAAACACTAATCTTATCACAAAAACAAGCCTTAGTAAAAATCTTCACTAAGAACACTTGGAAATTTGATGAGTTTTTGTGGTGTTTTTATAGAGTTTTATGGTTGAAAGGTGTTAAGGATCAACTAGGAACTATGACTTGAACTTGTGATGGATTGAATGAGCAAGATCAATGATCAAAATGGTGCATTTATATGGTTTTGGGTCGTTGGTATTGCAAGAGAAAGGAAGAGAATGAGCTCTCTTTTATACCAAAAATGAGGAGGTTACAATGTTGACTTGTCAACACTTGGAGACCAAGTTGTAATTAAGTAATGATCCAAGGCTAATTTCATGAGATGAAGCCACCTATGGGATGACTCTCCCCCTCCTAGGTCAGTTCATAAACTTGGGGGACAAGGTGTGGACTTTGCTTGGTATTATCCTAAGTATTAGGAAGAGTTTTGACTCCGGGAAATGACAACCGTAATTGATTAGGCCTCAAAACGTAAAACCGGGTGTCGTAAAATTATGGAACTTTAAAGTATTGTTAGACATGTCCATATGTCCCATAATAAAATATAAAATGAGTGGTAGGTTCCATTTGGGTGGTAAAACCCTGCTAAAACTGGAAACACGGGTCTAAAACGCGTAATTTGCGTAAAACGCTGAACTGGAAAACGTAAAATTCCAAAACTTTTGGAATTGTCATAAAATGATAGAAAATCATATTTCTATTGTTTATGACGTTTTATGGATATATCAGGATGCTGGAAGGACGTTTAAACCTAAAAGTAAATCTCGGACACGGCTTTGTGATTTTTGCAGAAATGATCCGACGAGCGTCCAACTCTCGGATTATCGTTAAAATAGTTTAACTTACGAGAATATGAAATAAAAATTTCTGAGATGAATAGTGAAAAGTGAATAGTAAAAAGTGAATAGTAAAAGTGAATAGTGAAATTTTCCGGGAAAAGTAATTAACCTGAAAAATGCGAATTGTTACAGATGTTTCAGCCTTTTGAAACCAAATGCGAACACATTTTTTCCATATACATAATTGGTGTTGAGTTTGTTACTTATTTGTAATTTTTTATATCCGTTGATTTTTGCAAATATTGATGATATTGCTAGTTCATTAAATCCATAATATTTTTTGATGTCTGACTTCTTCGTTTATCATATGGAAGGATTAAAATCCAAGAAAAGTTTTAATTATCGCAACTTTGTGCGAAGTTTTAATGGAAGGATCTGTTATATTTACTGACTATTAAAAAGGTTTCTTTGTTCATAAAGGAAACCAGGAGAGTTCACCGGAAAGCAACATTGAATCTGTTACTAATGCATCACCAAGAGAAAGCAACGGATCTGAAATCAATGCATCACCACGTAAAATAGAGAATCCTGTGAGTGAATCAATACATTTCAATACAGTTTTGCAAGAACAATCATTAGTTTTTTTAACCAACAGTGTGATAATTTGACAAGTAACCACCAAGTTGCTATTTTCATTAACCGAAGAGAGTGTTTCTGCTCTTAAAGCATTTTATGAGTGTTTCATTAACCAACAGTGTGATAATCAATACAGTTCTGAAGTTTGTTTCAAATTCCTTTGTGACAATAGTAGAAATATATTTTTGCAAGAACAATGTTTAGTTTTTTAACCAACAGTTGAAGAATGATGATTTGTGAAGTAATCACTAAGTTGCTATTTTCATTAAGCGAAGAGAGTTTTTCTGCTCTTCAAGTATTTTACGATTGTGACTCCTTTGCTCCGCCCTTACCATCTTCTTTTTGTATGCAGCTTCAGAAAGAACGAGCAAAGGTACTATCAATGTTTGGGACTTTAGTTTCACCCAAGCTTTGGGCCTCTCAACTTACATTTGAGACAGGTGAATTCAAAAAGCTATTTATAGAAACTTGTCAAACTCCAAGCATAACGATATCTATTATTGTTCATCATTTATCCTGACTCGTGTTAAAAAGAAATCATTATTTCCTTTGTTGTGCAGCGCTAGAAACACTCGTAGAAATAGCAAATGCTCGTTCATCTATTCTTAAATCTTATGAGGTGTTACATAAAGATATGAAAAGCACCAAGGAATGACAAGTGATAGGGGTTCAACAGTCCAAAATAAAATAATTGAAGCAATATCATTCACATGTCGAGAACAAAAATCAATGCCAAACACTCCGGCTTAGACTTTGGATTTTGTTCATCAGATAATGGATCTTAAAATTTTGTGTAATAGTTTATGAACAAAAGATCTTGGATCGTTTTTGTTTGCAGGAATAGTATTAAGAAATACTAATTTATTCGACTTTAGACACTTAAGAAATTCTGTAGACACCAATTTCCTTGACGTGTTACACACTTTTATATCATATTGGTTTATTTCGGATATATACCAAAGGAAAAATGATACATGTGCCTAATAAACACGCCTAAAACTAAACCTACAATAGTGATTGGTTAAACATGTAATCAGTTTAAAATTAAACTAACTTATCTTTTATATAATAAAAGAATTATATCATTTCAGAGTAATTTTGCAAAAACAATCATATTAAAAAAAAGGATTAGGTCAATCAAATTGCTCAATTAGGTCTAACAAGGCACACATATCATTTCTCTAATGCAAACTATTCTATCCACTAGCACCACATGATATATGGATAATGGATTTGCATGAAATTAAAGGTAAACGTACATATGAGAAATGTCAAAGTTTGCGATGAAGACTTTGTCTTTTCTTTTTTCTCATTTTTTTTCTATGGCTGACATTTATTAATAATTAGACTAAAGGATATACAAAGTCAAGAAAATACAAACTCATATTTAATACACGCGTTTCTTCTTGTTTTCTTTTTCAAAAGTTTATCTTAACCCTTAGGTCTCCAAAAGAATACAATGTTACCCCTCAACTTCATCATCAAGAGAAACAAATCTCGTGTAACCCGTTATTGCATCATTCAAGCTAAAAAATTATGTCAATTTTGTTATAAAGGACCATTTTATCATTCTATATTTAGGGGTGTTTCTTTGTCACTTATTTGACTAATGAGGCTAGATTTAGGTAGGGTCGCTTATTCACACCTGATTATGAATCACGAAGTGTAAATTTTTCCAAACAATGTCATTTTATGATATGCGTAACACCCGGTACTATATTTGCACTACCTTCTTTCACAACTTTAGTTTTGTTCAAAACCTTTTAATAGTGCAAATCTTAGTATTTTTGGTAAAACAAAATTTGTGCAAGATCTTCCTAAAACATTTTGTACAACACCCAATCGTTGGTCTATCTCTGTGTTTATGTGCTTTTATTTTTATCATTTAGGCCCATACATCTAACATGGTCAAAGTGTAGCATGCTCAACATAATGAACCTACTTTCACATTTACTGATTGATGAAGTTTGTCAAGTGAATGGGAATTTCGTACATCTTAATTGGTAATTTCATAAAATGCTTGAGGAAATTGGTTGTTTAATTATGTGTGCAAGGTAAATTGCGAAGCTTATTGCAAAACTGAAGTCTTTAGAGTTTCTGAATGGTTAAGTCGATTTGATAAAGTTGAAGCAAGTTTGAAGAAATATATATGGCTAGTATAAGCACTAGGTTTAGCATTCGAAAGCTCGATGTGTTTGGTTTACAAGCATGGAGGTTAAGCAACTTGATCACAAGAGTACATGACGTACATGTTCAAAAGTGTGTTTGGTTTGAGGTTGAATTGCAGGGAGCTCAAGTTAATCATGAAGCTGAGGTTATTCATTATAATAACGATGATGTTGCATTGAATCAAGACGACCGAAGCTAAGGTTAAACAGCTTGAAGAAAATACAAACACAAGATGCTTAGTAAATGAGCACGTCTGCTTGGTAAAGGAGCAAGAAAGATGCTTGGTAAAGGAGCTAGGAAGACGCTTGGTAAAGGAGCGGGAAAGGTTACACCTTTGTAAAAAGGTGGGCAGACATTGGATTGCAAACTCAACTTGATGCTGAAGACAATTATGTTGTTACAAAGGAGAAGGAATGAAGGTCGTGACTAAGGTGGTTCATCGGTCGAGGTTCAAACATGGTTCAAGGATGCTTAATATCAGGATTGGCTAAGGTGTTAGTAATATGGTGGAAATTGTTAGTAATATTAGTAATACATTAGGGGTATATTATGTAAATAGTCAATTGTGTAGAGACTAGGAATGAAACTTAGAATAGAAGGCGCATGTGGGTCGAGTTAAGATGAAATGAGAAATAAACTCAAAATAAGAATAGTGAGAATAAACCACAACCGCACATTTCAGACACCTACAAAAACACAGATGCATTTCCTCTAAAATTTATCTCCCTTATTTGAAATTTGTAGTTAGAAATACTTCTCACTCATCTCATTTAAATTTTCCTTCTCATTGAATCCCGTCTCCCATGTTGGTCGGCTAAACAATTTATAAACAGTTTAGTCTCTATATACAACGACATATAGCTTTGGTATATTGTCTCATGTGTAATGTTATTCTAGCCAACATCGTTGTTTATCTCGTGTTCACTAAATTGGTGCTTGTGCTCGATTCAAATCTATGATCTAACATTCCGCGATCGAACATCAAGTTTGTTGTCGTAATTGTCGAACAATAATAACATGGTATGATCATATTTAACAGGACCTTATTGTGTTTAAAGACATATTTTGTTTATAGGTCTAAAATCCCACACAATGGTGTTTATTTGTTTTTTTTTTTTTTTTTTTTTTTTTTTTTTTTTTTTTTTTATCATTATATCTATATACTAAGCATTGGGCTTTGTTAGCCCGAATGGTATTAAACCCGGCCTGGTGAACATTTTGGTATAACCCGAAACTATCCACACTATTCACTCTCACTCTCACACTCACTCACACATCGTTTACATCTTTGAGATCCGATTGGGCCACGTCCAGCCACCGCATCCAACGCCATTAGATCCGATCCGATGGGTATTTTAACATCTGCAGAGCTTTGTGAGGGATTTTTTTATTCGTTTGTGGCTCTCTTTAAGCCATTTATAGTTTACCGGAGTTTTCCAGCCACATCTTTTGGGTAGGTCGATGTATATCATTTGCCTTTTGGTAGATTGGTAGTTTTCTGATAAAAAAAACGCTACCAAGATTATTATTTCATCAAATTGATTTGAAGAATTTACTATAGGTGTGAATTTGTTGTTGTGTTTTTTTACATTTTTTTGTGTGTGTATTTGTTAGCTTTTGATGTTGGATTTAGGGTTTAGGTTAAATAAATTGTGATTATTGTTAGTGTTCTCATGGGTTTATGAAAGTAGATTAAAATCCTTATTTTAGCTGCACGATTTTTAATGATTGCCTATGTTAAGCTGGTAGTTTAGTTTTGGCCTTATGGGGTTGCTACAGAACCTCCCTTTGTTATACCCACATAAATGAGTATGTAAAAGATCTGTTTTCTATGACTTTAAGATTAGGTAGATCGATTGTTTGTTTCATTAAAAAAAAAGCGAATCTGCTTAGTCTGATTATTGTGATTTTCTTATATGTTAGGAAAACTTAAGATGACGAATTAAGGTTGCATGGTGGTCATTAATTTTTGTTGTGGTAAGTTTTCAGTTTTTTTTTTTTTTTTTTCCTTTAAATTCAAATCGAGTTTTAAATTCAGGTTTCTAGACGTTGTATGTTCTGTTATAAAGTGTTTGCTAAAAACCGGTGGTGAATGTCTGCAGCCATAATATTCAGAGGTCTAGATAGGTTGATGGTCTTACGGGTTAGTGCAACAACCATTTGGCATGCGAGTTTATGTTTGTTTTGTGACGACTTCATTTTACGCTATTTGTGTATAAATATATTACCATAAAGGAAATTTATTTGTTTTACCGGGTGTTACATTTACCTTACAACCACATGCCAATTCACTTCTGTAAAAGTGGTTAAAATAAGCAAATGAACCAATTAGCAATTACCAATTATCAAAAAAGGCTTAATTAATTTTTTTTGCAGCAAATTTGTCATAGCAGTATTGGTTTAGCGTATTTAGCCAGATTAGGAGCTTATATGAGTTTGGAAAAACCTACAAGGTCTATGTGTAACTAATGTATATGGGTGTTTTATATAATGCAGTGACTGCATGATTTTTAGTTTGTGCATTTCTCATCTTTGGCGTGCCTAATATTTTTTTTACAACTGACTGTTTTTTGTTTGATGTTTAACAGGACACCCAACGCAAAGCTGATTGCGAATACAGTCGATAAAACCAACGTGTAACAACAAATTAATTAGGAATTTGGCACCAGCAAAGAGTATTTCCAACGTACACACACATTAATATTGCTAAAAAATGTCCAGTGCTCAAACCTTCAAGAAGCTATGGATTTGCTTACTGGAACGAAGGAACAAGGTAAAGAGAGGTTGCCCGAAACCCAAAAAGCCACAAAGGTTAGTCTAATGTGATCATATAACCTTTTTCCTTACGTTTGGTATAAATTACATATACCAGGTAGTTCGTTGATAAGTATACATACATATGAATATATATGAATAAGGCCTTCTGAATAAATATGAATGGTTGATGTTGTGTAAATGCGGCCGTGAGCATGTTAGGTATTTCAGTAGTTGAAACATGTCACAAGAACAAAAGGAAATATGTTTTGTATTAACCATGTACAGGTTTAAATCAATTTGAAGAAAATAGATGTATACACTTTTATAAAGTTGGTTCAGTATCTTCGTGTAATTGTATTATTTATCATCTTCCTATACTTTTTGTACTTGCTTTATGAAATTTAGTATTGTTGTTGGCCGTTATTACAGGTCCTAATGTTTAGCTTTGATACACATTAGGTGAAGGTTTGAAAGTGCGGATAATCGAAGCATGGGGAAGCATGGGGAGATTGCAAGATCAGCAGTCACAGCCTTAAAGACGCAATTAGCCTCTAATTTTCTATTGAAAATGAGACCAAGAAAGGGTTTCATAAATGTGGTGGTGACCAGGGAAACAATTAAGGTAGTATGATGCAAGATGGCGATCGAGTATCAACAAGTTGGTGCTATGCCAACTGCACCGAGAACATATCATCTTCTGATTAAACTATAGGTAATAGGTTCTGGAACGCAATTGGTTTGTGGTTTGGAGGCAAAGGGAACGCGCCACAATCCAAGTCTGTCTATGCATAAGAATGGTGGAAAGGTGCATGTCTTTAACATAATCTCAAATACAAATTTTAAGTAACATTTGCTAAACTGTAAAATTAGCATTGACACAGTATAAAGTTCATGATTATTTGGCTGTTAGATCACACCCACTTTTTTAAAGACTTTTCTTTCAAATTTTGGTAATGTTCATTCATTATAAGTTCATGATTCATGACATAATGTGTTTACAGAACCGAGATACATCATGCTATTGAGGAGCGAACTCAAGTTCTTAAGGATGTTGCAGCTAATCCAACTCTTTCGCGTACAAAGTCAGTTCGTTGTGCTCAGTGTCGTCATGGAGAAGCTGTTTTTTGACAGGTAACTGTTTTTAAGAGGGGTTCAACTCACTTTGTATTTATCTGATAACATAAATGGTATCTGAAAAATTAGCTAAGAGTGTACTGGGTGAATGTGTGAAAATTAAAAGTCCTCTCACATGTGGATGCTAAAGACGAAATATGTTGCTTTTTTATAATGCTTAGGTAGTTAGAAATTGAGTAAAAGGTTAATCACTTCTTTGCTGATTCTAATTTTCTTGGAGCGGTTTCACTTTTCATTTTTCATAATGAATTTGAGAAATTTTCTGGATTTTGGTTGGTTGACAGTTGAGGGTCTAAACAAGAAGAATGCATATGTTATTGATTCTGAAAAATATAGTTGAAGTAGTTGGTTTAAAGATAGCTCAGTAGGCCTGATTCTGATATGTCGGACCTGGAATTAAGGTTTTGGCCAAAATGGTTGTGATACTTATGAGTTATGATGTATTCTGCAGCGACAACTGATATGTTGCGGTCGGGATTAGTTTCGTTTCATATTTTTTTTTCTCATATGATATTACATGTGGTGGTATGCATTCGACCTGGGAAGCTCGGACTCGGCTAACATTCCCGGCGTACCGGTGTCGACCCGGTGCGACTCGGGTACCGGTCCGGAATCCGGACGGGACGCGGGGAGGAGAAAGTGGACGCGGCTGTTCCTCGAAGATGAAGATGAAGAGATGCATTTTAATTTATTAAAAATGTTATCCCACCAAAATATCAAGAAACCTCACGAGTTGACTCGGTGGTGAGTCAAACTATGCGTAAAACACGTTTTCTTACCGTATCTTCAATCGATCTACAAGTTTAGAGCATGAATATGGTGGTGGTAAAGTTGTGGTGGCGGCGGTGATGAAAGATCGAGGTGATGGTGGTGTTTTGGTGGTGCGTGTTGTACCGTAAGTGGTAGAGGGATGGATGAGGGTCACATGTGTGGTGGCGCTGTAGTGTGGTGATCGGTGGTGTGATGGTGGTGGTGGTTTGCAGGTGGCGGCGGCAGAGAGAGAGAGAGAAAGGGAGATAGTGAGATGAAGATGAAATATGGAGTGAGGTTTAGGGTTAGGTTATTATTAGTTTAGTGTATTTTAAGAATTTGCAATTGAGTCCCTGTGATGTGTAAGTTTTAACTAAAAGGGTTGGGTTTGAGGACCGTGTGTAAATTTTTATAAACTTTCTTGAAATTACTCATTTTTAATGCAATCTTAAGTTTTCAATGCAATTTTAATTATTTACTCTTATTATGAATTATAATACTCCGTGTCCCCGAGTCCATATTCAAAATTTGGACTCTTTCAAAACGAGTCCACGAATCCTTAAAATCATATCTTGAAAGGTCCGACCCTTGGACACGTACCCGAGTCCGACACCCGTACCCGAGTCCGAGCATCCTAGCATCCGACAATGTTGTCACCTGTTAAAAATGTTGGAATTAGTGTTACCACCACCTAGGCTAACGAGAACTAAATAGAATTTAAAGTGCATTTGGTCTATTTGAAATAATATTCAAATGATGATGTTGTGATATAATAGTTCATCATCCTCATCTTCCAAGAGACCAAATGTGGTGGTAATTGCATATGGTGATGTATGTGTGAAACACTCACCGGGTGGCCTCACTTTTTTTTTACCATTTAGCATCATGTATGTGTGAAACACTTTTTCAAATTGGCGAGCACAAATCTAAAAAAAATTAGTCCATTAGTTACACCAATATGGGAAACGGAGCAGTAGGTCCTTTTATTAATGTTTATCTTCCTTTTCTGTTTTAGTTTCCTCTAATATCTGCATTACGGTATAACTCTAATTAGGAAACATTATCAACAAGTATATATTAATCTTTTTTATGATGCATTGTGTTATATGATTAGTTAATTGCATATGGTGATGTTCTGTTTCAGATAACCAGTGGGCCAGGTTCGAGGCGAAGCTGCTTTATATGGCTATTGGTGGCCACGAAAGCTGCTTTATATGGCTATTCATGGCCAATGGTTTCACTCGTAGGTCTGAATCTAGAAAACCCATGGTCTGATGTTTTTTCTAAAAAATATCTGAATTTTCCCGGTCGTCTAATGTAAGATAGCAGATAAGCATTTGTTGTTTTCTAACGTTTTGTTGAACTACTATTTTTTTTTTATCAAATTGAAGAAAAAATGCGACAACTAAGGATGTTCATTAAATGAAGTCTTGAGTAACAAGAAAGTCGAATCCTTTGCTTCAAAATGGTCATGTCCAAACACCCTCTGAACCAGATTTTTATAACGGTAATTTGCACCTTTTGGTTGTACAAACCGGCCCTCAAAAAGGCTCTTCCGAACACTCCTTTTTAGTCAGGCCCTGTCCAAACTCAAACTCAGATTTGATAAAAATTGTCACTTATACACATCATTTGTTTATGTTTTTTCCATTATTAACGTCTTTTGGAAAAGTCTCCACTCAGAAAACAATGGTACATGATCATTGTGTTCAATGATTTGCGTACATGTTAAGCCTTTTTGTTTTGAGTTACTTATCATAAATTGAAACTAAATGGTTGATTTGAATTTTTTACATTTTTTTTGCAGGTCTTGAGTGAGTATTAAGAGATGTCATGCTGGGTCGATGTATGATTCTTTCAGGTAATGTCATTTACAACATTGTTTGCTTTAAAATATTTGTCTTTGCAATCTTTTTATTTTACATGAAAATATTTTGTAATACATTTGCAGCTTATAAACTTAAAAATTAGCACATCCTTGATTACAGACGGATTTGGTCATGTTATTGATAATATTATACACTACACTAGAATAGATAGACAACATACATAAACACAACCGTGTTGTTACAAGAAATAGCAGAAGCTTTTGTTAGGCAAACATAGACCTTTCAGTTTTATTGGAAACATCCTAACCAACTTAAACAGAAACCACTCCCAGATCACTCTTAAAACGCTAGGATACCCTAAAATTTGAAGCCTGTTGTAATTCAGCGCACCTAAAAACTCTTGCCATAATAAACTGCGAATGGAAACAATGAAAAGAAAGTAAAAAACAGAAAAAATCACTACGCATCCATCAACAACACATATACTGACGACTTTCTCCCTCTCTTAGCAGGATCATCATCGACCACTATGGAAAGCAGCCCACAAAAGCAGAAGAAACACCATCAAATATAACTACCAACAGTGAGCATACTTATCCAAATATTTACTAAATGATAACAAGCATCTGCTCTACGTTAGTCTTAAAATTCCGTCCTTTCAAAATACGGTCACCACAAGATACTCTAGAAGCAACTCCAGCACCAAGAAGAAAGAGTATCACCAACACTAATCAACAAAAGTGAGATATAAACCTATATATTTATTACTAAACGATATTTTATAGAGATTGATCATCTCATCATCTTAGCTAATAAAGAAAAAATAGGTATCTCCAGCTCTTATTGTCGTCCCTCATTAATCACCTAGGTTGTAGAAATAATTCTTTTTCAGAAATACGAGTTTTGTTAGATACTTACGGCCACTCGGTTTTGTGTGTTGCAAATGTGCAGGTTTAAGGGGAGTTTGGTTTGGCCAGCTGAAATGGTTTTCTGAGAAGCAGCGAAGCAGCTCAAAAGGACATGCAATTATGTTGGAAGCAGCTCAAGAGGACACAATGGAAAGAGAGATTTTTCAGTCGTTCTGGATTCGGCACTCTTTTTTTGTGCTAACCTCGTTTTGACCTATACATCAAACATGGTCTAATTGTAGCACGCTACATATATATATTGAACCTAGTTGCACATTTAGTGATTGATAAAATTTGTCAAATGAATGAAAGTTACATTCAAAGTTATGAGGTAGTTTCATATAATATACGAGAAAATTGATTGTTTAATGTGTAAAAGGTAATTTCCAGGAAGCTTACAAGAAACTGCAGATAATAGACTTTGTTTTGAAAGTTATCATGTAATTTCTAGAGCTTGGGGGGATTGAAAGTGTAACTTATGAATATAGAGTTGACTTGACGTAAACCTACTTGCATTATTTAACATCTGATCGACATGAGTAGAATTATCATTTCATTTTTGATAGCCATTCATATCCTGTGCTTGCTTCTTAACCAATCCAATAAAAAAATTGTAAGTCCTCTCCTCAACTTTGTTTTTATTTATGAATATGAATTTGTTGATTGTTTTTATTATAGCTTTTGAACCTAAAACGGTTGTTTAAAAGTAAAATACTCGTTTCTTCTCTATTAAAGTAGACAAATCTGTTCAAATTGTTGTTACTAATCATTTTGCCATTCTTTATTTAATTCAAACACCCTTTGGTTTTCATTTCTTAAAAATGAAGCACCCCAATGTAATTTATATAGAAAACTGCGGGACTAGAAGTGTATGTTTCTGATATAAAAATTGACTTGAAGTCAACCCAGTTGCATTATTTTACATGTGACATGAGTATAATGATCATCCATTGTTTATTGTAGTTCTAAAAACCGCAAGTCATCTACTCATTTTCATTTTGATTTCATTTTTATAAATCATATCTCTGAATGATTTCAGTTTTAATCCGGATCCTATTTGATTTGATGAGGTTCTTTATTAGATAAATGGTTCGTTATTAAATATCCTAAGCTTAAATTAATTGATTAGCAGTGGTTGAATACTCAAATATAACTTAGTGCTTTTTACGAACAAAATTATAAACTTGGAGACTTTTGTTGAGTCAACTTATGTTATTGATCCAGCCATCTATGTTTTGGAGTTGAAAAGTCTAATTAAAGCTTCATAAGTCTATATTCATCTGCTTTAAATTTTCAGACAACCTAGTTCATCTTTATCACTTAATTTAGATTCGTTATTAAATTTCATAAGCTTAAATTGATCAGTAGTGGTTGAATACTCAAATATAACTACAAACAAAATTATAAACTTGGAGACTTTTGTCAAGTCAACTTAATTATGCTATTGATCCAGCCATCTATGTTTTGAAGTTGAAAATTTCAATAAAAGCTTCATTAATCAATAATCATCTATTTTAAATTCTCAAAAAACCTAGTTGATCTTTATCACTTAATTTATTATACTTTATAAAGTTTTCATTCTTCATATAAGTTTTGTCTTTGTAAAAAGAATCTATAAACATATATTAATCCTTTGATTCAATTTGTTAATTTACCTTTTAACATTTTTTATACAATATTCATCAAGCAATTATGAACCCACACCGATAAGCATTCCAGAGGCTATTAATGTAAATTTTTACATAGTACACTAGTCGAGGCTAATGAAAGAAAGAATGATATCTTTGCCTATCTTGCATCATAACATGTAGCTTAATACAAGAAATTGCATATCATCTAAAACTGAAAGGCTAGAAGTGCAATTAAAGTTGACTTGGAGTCAACTCACTTATCTTTAGTCTTTCTAACTTCACTTTCATCCATAGGTCATGTTAACATAATATGTCATGTTGACCAATCATGAATAAATAACGCAACTAATATCACCATCAAGACACATCCCACTTAACCACACACACAATACAACAACCACCCACAACTCGATCATCTAAACTACAAATTTCTCTTTTTTTCCAACCTAGCACGTGTCTTCCACGGGTCAAGGTAATAAGGTTGCAAACGTCTCCCATTTGAATGATTAATTAACAAAATATTTATTTTTATGTTTTTTTTCCATTGTGTTATAAAAAACCGAATACTTCATAGAAGATAAGGTTATAAAAAAACACATATGACAAAACTTTGTGTCTTGTTAAAAAGTAACCGACTAATTAAATAGATACTAGTATCTAAGAATGTAACACGGTTTCTTTCCCTTGTTGGCGAGCATAATATGAGGAAATATCCTCGACATCACCTGGAAAATAATAGTTACATACAACTTTGCCAACTTATCAAAACCGAAGGACTGAAAGTGAATGTAAGTTGACATGGAGTCAACCCACTTGCCTTGCCTTTACTCTTTTTAACTTCATTTGATCATTCATTTTTAATTGCATTCATTCAGGTACCAAATCTCCCAAAGAATTCCACATAAATCCATCGTTAAATTGTAAGTCATTCTATCTCAATTTGCTTTTCTTATAGTTTTGCTCATCTTATAACTCATTGTTCTATCTCTGTATGCTAACTATTTTCTTCATTTCAAAATATGAAAAGTTATTATTTTGATCTAATGACCCATAACGTACTAAACAGCTTATTAAAACTATTTGTTAAGTACTACTCCGTATTTGGTTTTGGTCTTTTGATTGCTGGACCATTGATGTTAGAATCGTTGTAGTTTTAGATTTGTGTGGCCCGAATTATTGTTGTCGTCATTTGGCTGAAGTTATGTTGTACCCCTTGCCTAGGAATAAAAAATAAAAAATAAATAAATAGAAATCCAAAATTCTGATTAGATAACCCATTTTATTCATTTCCCATATTTGTTAGTTTTTTAAATTTAATATTATAGGCTTCTTTATATCAAAGAGAGTAAAGTGATTCTTATGTGTTTTAAGGCTGGTGTAATGGTCACCTGGTCACCTGACCATCACCAGAGCGCTACATTACCTTTTTAACACACCACCTTTAAAGACGTAATTGTTATCACTTAACCAATCACATAAAAATATTCCACTTTATACAAACATATCTCACAATATACCTCACAATAATTTTGTTTTGTATCACTTAAAACAAAATAAATGAATTGTTTGGATTTTTTGTTGCGTGACCCTTTAAAAAGAAGTATAGTATTATTTTTGGTGAAGATATGTATTAGAAAAGTATGACCCTTGAAATATTCAGTTTGACATGTGTTTTCTGATGATGTTATAATGTTATCAGGTGCTATTTTCCACAAAATAATAGTTGAAATTTGACATTGTAGCTTATAATCTAATTACTTTTAATACTGTCTCATTTTATAACTTGTCAATATAGTAATCGATCCAATGGGCTATATGACAAGGTCTAAATAACTACACAACTAATTAGATCTTAATCTCTAATTTAATAACCCAAATTTGTTATTTGTAATTAATATATACTTTACATTATTTAAAAAAAAACAAAAAACAACGAAAAAGTGTCCAAATTACTTTGCTAAACTGTAATTTTCATACTCCAATTACTTCCCTCCATGGGATAGATAACAAGGTCTAAATAACTAAACAACTTATTAATAAACCCAAAACTTTATGAAATTCCAAATTTTCGACAGATTTAAGGAAAATACTATAGTGTCCAAATATTTACATAGCATGAACAACAATAGAAAATAATTTAATCACATTTTATGAAATGCAAATCATACATTCTTTCTACAAACCCACCTGCCTTTATTCTTTTTTAATTTGAGCTTCCATCCATCCATAAACTGCAAGTCGTTTTACTTTTTTATATTGTTTCTTGTTACATTCTTTATTCCAAGTTATATATATTTGTTTTAGGGCAGATTAATGACTAAAAATCTTAGTCATGGATTCTTTGTACTATTAGCTCTACTCTTTCTGATGCTCTTTACTTGTAGACACAGCTCGATCTCGTTATTGTTAATGGCTGCTTCTTCCATTGCCCATCGATGGAGATATGATGTCTTTGTTAGTTTTAGAGGTGAAGATATCCGCAAAAAGTTCATGGATCATATGTTCAATGATTTCAAGCAAAAAGGAATTCATGCTTTTAGAGATGACAACGAGCTGCCTAAAGGGGAAGAGATATCTCCCCATCTCTACAAAGCCATTGAAGAATCAAGGTTTTTGATAGTTATCTTCTCCAAAGATTATGCTTCTTCATCATGGTGTCTCAAGGAACTTGTCAAAATACTCGAGTGCAAGCAAATGGGAAAGCCTAAACACGAGGTTCAAATAATCTTTTATGATGTTAAACCGGATGTCGTGAGGAAACAAACTGAGAGCTATGCTAAAGCGTTTGCCAAACATCAAGTTTCAAACAGAAAAGAGGTGGATAAATGGAAGGAAGCTTTATCCATGGCAGCTAACTTATCTGGATGGGATCTTGAGGACATGGCAAATGGGTAAAATTCTTGTTTTTGTGTATTAGTCTTGTAGCTCTACTAAAGCTTAACACTATGTAGTTTCTCTTACTTATTGTGTCTTTGTGGTTAACAGGTTTGAGTCCAAGTTCATCGATTCCATTTCCAGAGAAATCCTCAAAACATTATGTGATGGACCCTTACATGTTGGTGAGAACCTTGTTGGCATCGATTTCCATTTCGAGAAATTAAACTTGTCACGCTTCGTTGGGTCACATAAGGTTAATATGCTTGGTATTTGTGGTATAAGTGGAATAGGAAAGACAACCGTTGCCAAAGCTATATATAACTTGATGTATATCCACTTTGAAAGAAGTTGCTTTTGTGAAGATGTCAAAGAAGTCGAAGAAAAACAAAGCCTAACTCAAGTCCAGATGCAAATGATTGGTAAGATTCTGAAAACAAATGATCTGAAGATATCAAGTGTTGGAGAAGGTTCTATGGTAATAAAGCAAAGGATGGCATGTAAGCCAATCCTGCTTGTTTTGGATGATCTGAATAACGTGAAGCAGTTAGAAGCACTAGCAGGTTCACCTGATTGGTTTTTCCCAGGAAGTTTGATTATTTTCACTGGTAAAGATAAACAGCTGCTAAGATCTCATAGAGTGGTTGAAATTTATGACATGAAATTTCTAGATGAAGATAAATCTCTTGAGCTCTTTTATTCCTTCGCTTTTGAGGAAAAAAATCCTTCAACAGGATTCAAAGAAGTTTCTGAGAAAGTTGTGAAATATGTGAAAGGTCACCCTCTTGCCCTCAAAGTTTTGGGTCGTTTTTTATATGGAAAAAGTGTGCGTCATTGGGAAAGTGAACTGGAAAGGCTCAAATTACATCCGAATGAAGAGATACAAAGAGTGCTTCGTTTAAGTTACGATGGGCTAAACCTCGAGCAGCAAAATATCTTGCTTGATATTGCATGTTCATTCATTGGAGTAAATAGTGATTTTGCAGCAAACATACTAGATGGGTGTAACTTTTTTGCAGATAGAAATATACAAGTTCTAGTGGATAAGTCATTGATCACGATCTCGAGCGATAATTCACTTCAAATGCATGACTTGATTCAAGCAATGGCAAGGGAAATTGTATCTGAAGAATCTAGCACGCCTGGGAACCGAAGCAGATTGTGGGTTAATCCATCAGAGATCTACAATATCTTAAGTGAAAAGAAAGTAAGAATTCTTTTTTACTGCATATGCAACTCATTTCCATATGCTTCATAATACAATCTAGTAATGCTATTTCTTGTATGTAGGCAACAGAAGTAGTTGAAATTCTTGACATTCAGCAAAAGAAATCTAGTCAAAAGTTTGATATAGACGGTAAAGCATTTGCGCAAATGAAAAACTTGCGTATTCTAAAACTACCAATGGACGATGCAGTGAACTTTTCTGGAAGATTGGACTTTTTATCCAATAAGTTAAGATTGCTCTATTGGCATGGATGTCCCTTCAAGCTTTTACCTTCAGATTTTTATCCAGAAAACATTGTTGTCATCGACCTCTCTTACAGCAACATAAAACAACTTTGGACAACGCCAAAGGTATTTACTTGTTCATACATGTGTTCGTATTTGACACCTCGAGAAATAAGAACTAATCTTTTTTCTATTGATGTCAGTGTTTAAGAAGGTTGAAAGTAATGAAGCTAAGGTACTGCTGCAACCTAACAACCACCCCTGACTTCTCAGAGATTACAAATCTCGATGAGCTAGATCTTGAAGGTTGTGTGAATTTGGCTACAGTTCACCCATCTATTGGAATGCTTAATAAGCTTGCTGTCTTAAATCTGAAAGGCTGCACTCGGGTTGGGAGTTTTCCTGAAGCCTTTTGGTCTAGATGCTGGACTTCAATCTCTGGTTTCATATGGAACCAACAACATCCCCAAAGATCAGTTTCATTGGCAGGTTTACATATGTTAAAGAAACTGAATTTCAGCTACCGCAATTTAGTTCAAGTGCCTGATGGCATTGGAGGCTTATCATGTCTAAAAAAACTAAACTTGGAAGGGAACAATTTTACTAGCTTGCCTGGAAGTTTGAGTCAACTTTCTAATCTTCAAAAACTTAGACTTGGTGGTTGCAAGAAGCTAGAAGTGTTGCCCGAACTTCCACCTAGCTTACTAGAAATTGATGCAGATGATTGCACCTCCTTATGTTCAATTATGGGATCAAACCCAATCATGAGCGGAAGGGACACTTATCTCAGCAATTGTCCAAAATTGTTTAAGATGTCGATATCGGAGACTCAATGTCTCGACTCATCTGTAACTTCCCAAGGCTCTCGATTTTCTTCTTTCCTTCGGTATGCGCGTATTCAGAATAACGGATGTGAATTGTTCCGTTTGCCACGAAGTTCCATTAGGAATATGGATATATTTTATGAAGGAAATAGCATTCCAAATTGGTTTACAAATAAAAGTTTGGGAAATCAGGTAAAGGTTGAATTGCCATCAGATTGGAGCTTCAGTAAGTTAAGGGGATATGGAATTTGTGTTGTTTTTAAGAGAAAAAAACCTTCCAACACATATTTTGGATACTCTGTAGACAACTTTGATGGAGCTTATTTGGGAGAATGCAATCCATGGTACTATGGGCAATATTTTAAGGATAAGCCAATAAGAATCGATGAGTCAGATATGATATGGTTGCATTACACGACAAGTGAAATACAGAAACTGGAGGAAGCAAAGAATTTTGTAACATTTTGTTTTAAAGAGAATGAAGGAATTGAAGTGAAGGAGATGGGTGTAAGACTTGTTTTTGATGAAGATTTAGATCAAGAAGCAGACTTGATTATGTTCCAAGACATCCCAACTCTATCACAGCATGGTGGGGTCAAGTGCGATTTTGGGGACGATGGATTCATCGACTGGAAATGGTAGGATAAATTATTTATATGTCCCCTGTAGATTTTGTAATTTTTATTTGCTCTTTTTATTAGCCACAATAATCTTTGATAAATACATGTAGGAGACACCCACCAGGTGTTTGATGAAATGCACGAGTAGAAATCATTTGCTATTTACTCTACAGCCTGTTTGTAGATTTTTTTGGAGTTTACGATGTATTAAGAATTGATGTTGTGTTTTGAAGTTGCGATTTGTACCGTAAGATAATAAACCATGCTGTAGTTTGTCTTTGGAAATTATTATTGTAGCAATTACGTGACTGGTATGGTATCATGTTAAAACATGCACCATCTTTGGAAAGTGTGCTCTTTCCAGTGCCAGCTCAACCAACAATTGAGACAACATGTAAATTTTTGTTGGAAAAACTTGACATTTGTTTTGATTGCTGAAAACGCTCTTCTTTGATACCTGCCTTCTGCATCTGTTGTTTGTTGCACTGATAGCTTAAGATCAGTTCCTTGAGGTAGCTGCCTGGACATGCTACATGTATTTCGACCCATTTACATATGGGTCAGATTTCAACCCGTTCCCAAAATTACATCTTTTACCATTTATGTGAGAGTATTAACCACTGGTTCTATTCCAAGATTGCCTTACCCTTATCATTGGTCTTCACCTTCTTTGTACATGGGACAAGCACCATATCGATAAACAGAGCTCTCATCAAAATAGCTTGTTCCTTTACTGCACCCAGGTTGTTGTTACCTTCTGTTTCATTACCCTCACCCAAGTGGTTTCTTGAGACTATATGGATATCATTGTACTTTCTGCTAGCCATGGTAGTCTAACTGCGATATCCAAGTGGGGTGGTAGGAAAATTCTTTGTTCTTTAATTTTTATTTAAAAATAAATAAAATTCATAGGGGAAGAACACATGGGAATTTTAGTCATTTCACTTGGTCCATAGAGAAAAATAAACTCGAAACTTTCTCATGGCTGCCTGCACTTTCAAAACCACTGCGTCACTGCTCACGCAATTTGACCAAACCACAACGATGGTTTTTGCAACATGAACTTTTCATGTAACGTACACCAGGCGTCCGTTAGAATCGAGTATGTCAGCAGAAACCATTGACTATTATATTGGCAAACTGTTTGGTAGCTATATATTACTCATCAATTTGTTCGAAATTTGCTACCTGCCGAAGTGCTGATGTGTACTGGCAGTTAAGAACAATGTGTTTTGTTTTCAAGTTTCAATTCCAATTATCGTATACTGACAGATTAAAAGCCTTATTGCTGTTTTGATCCCTGGAAAAGATTATCGACTATTCTTGTCGAGACTACGTTCTTGCCTGCCAGTTGAGGTATAGTTTACTGATCATATTTATGTAGTCCAGTTTTGCAGCTCTTCATTAAGCTTATCTTTTTATAACTAGCTAGTTGGGAGAAATGCCAGGACTAGATATGGTTGACTGTTATGTAGGCTAATATGCATTTTTAAAGAGACAAAGTAAGAACATCGTCGAAACCAATATACTAGTTGATGATAAACATTGGTAATTTTAACATAACAGACAGTTGGATATGAGTTATTTTATCAGGTCCTATGTCTTCCTCTAACAGAACTTAAAATTTCTAGGCAAACAACCAATAAGCCTTTATAGGAAACAGCTATTACACACCCTTATAATGCTAGCATACTCGAGTTTTGCTACCCGACATTACTTAGATGTGGTACGCAGAGAAGACATGATCAAATTGTAGCATGCTGCACTTATGGAACATAGTGCCACTTTTGCTAATTGAAGAAGTTTATTAAGTTAAGTTCCGTTCATTTCAACTGGCAATTTCATATAATATACGAGTAAATTGATGCTTTCATGTCTAAAATGTTCAACCTGAGTTCAAGAAACTTCAAGCAATAAGATTGATATCTTAATTGATTAAGTCAACAAGATGTAATTAGGAAGAAACTTACAAGAGAGAAGACTTTTGTAGAATGACGTCATCATGTGGGTCTTACCTAAAACTATTAAAAAGACTATTGCTGGTTAAATTATAAGTTTTACCAATGGGCATCATCTTCCTTCAAGAAACTTCAGGAAACACAATTATAACCACTTTAATTCAAGAATCTGGAAGGAAGATGATGCCCATTGGTAAAACTTATAATTTACTTTGTTCTGTTACTTTCGATTTGGCATATGGTAACAACCTTAATTATAGGTTTGATCCATGCTCTTTTTTTTTTTTTTTTTTTTTTTTTTTTTTTTTTTTTTTTTTTGGTGCAAAAGGGTGAAATATTTTATTAACATCAAACTTTTACAACAAGAATTCAACTGCAATGGACATGCCCATTCAGTAAAATATGCTAAACAATCATTACATTCACAACAAGATCTCAGACAACAAACATAAGTTTCTAACAGACATTCCATACCAAATTCATACAACCTATGCTACATGAAATGAAGCCATCAGACTAATTTGTAGCAGCAAAGTAGCAAACCAACCCATAGTTTGCATACTCCAATTCACCCATAATTGCACCAAGACCATAACCTCACAATATACATTTCCCTACCAACATCCTAATTGATCCATGCTTTTTTTTTCCTCTATATCAATGTTCTTTCTGTGTTAATGTTCTGTTTTAACTTCTTTCCAGTTATAGGTTTGATTACGCTTTCAGATCACAGAAAGCTATTCCAAGTGCTTCCAGATGACGTTAAGTATATGTGGAACGAGTGGGCCCTACGTGGACTTATTGTGATCAGCCTTGTTTCACAGATCACCTTAAGTCTACTAGGAAATGTTCGGAAATACAATCCAAGAACACGAGTTAGAATGGCTCTCTGGTTTGCCTACTTATTAGCATTAGCTGTTGCATCAGCAGCGCTTGGTGTTATTACCCGAACCGCCTTAGACGTATGCAACAACACCTCTCATTTCAGTTCGGAATATGCTCACAAACAAAACACAAGTGAACTCATGTCTTTTTGGGCACCTTTTCTTCTCCTTCACCTTGGTGGTCCAGATTCTATTACCGCGTTTGCATTGGAAGATAACGGGTGGGTCAAACTCATAAAAATCACTTGATATATAGGAAGATAATATAAAGACAATCAACATCATGTCTGCACTGGAGTCGGAATTCGACCATGGTCACACGTCTAAACGTAGGGTTACGGTTCAAGTCTGGTTTCGGATTTGGATCCTGGTCAGGCCTAGTAACAGGTTTCCGTGCTTTTGCTGTTACGCGCATATATGTAATCCTTAACATTGGGTAGTGTAGTTGACAGGCATTGTGAAGTGCAACATAACCTAAGTGTACTTATTGATGCTTAAATGAGTCAAAATTGTCACATTTGCAGCAGATATCTATGTAGTTTTCTCTACTTTGTTGCAGAATGAACTGATTCTGAACCAGTACAAAAACATGTTTCTCGGGCCACCAATCGGAATAGTTTTAAACATAAAAAACCCGAAAATTGATTATGAAACTCCCATCGTTTGCTTCATGAATCCAATCGAATTAAAAAAAATTCCATAAAAAAAATCTTTGAAACTTAATTATAATATTTTAGTTTAAATAAAAACTTACAATTAACTAACAAATGCACAACAGCCACTGATTTCATCATGCACGAAGACACGTCCATTTCACGACTCACGAGCCACCTGGTTCTTCGACGCATGAACCCACTTCATCTTCGGGTTCGAGACATCACACATTGTCAAAAACTCCATCACCTGTCCGAATATCTTAAACATTTCTATCACAAAAATCAGGTTCTTATCGGCTACAAATAGCGAATTCCAGTCCATTGGTGCATCAGGATGCACCGAAACTTCATTCCAAATTAAATAAACGCGATCAAGCTCCCATAACTTTCGAACGGCTTTGTTTATCCTTTCAATTTCGCCTTCTCCTTCACACCATGAAACTGACACTAGATAGAGCCGTTGACCATCACAGGACATTAGCCTTGGGGTGTACTCATGGACCCTTGCTGGGTGTGGAGTCGTTTGGACTCGAGTCCAGAAACCATGTCCAATGTCATACGTTGCGAGTTTATCAGTCTCGGAATACACGTAAAAGACCCCGTCACAAGCGACTCCCGAGCAAACAACCCCAAAATCAACTGGTAGCCGTTGAATTTCCGTCCATTTGTTTGACGAAGAATCATAAATCTCACATGAATTTAAAGGCTCATCCCAAGAACCGATCCCCCCTACAGCTATTATCAAGAACCGTCCTCGGTCTTTTACACTACTCGTGTGCTTGGTTTTTTCGTTTCTTGATGAACGTCTAACCAAAATCCTGTGAGGATCCCCGTAAACATCTGTGTACGGAGTTGACTTTTGATGGTCAAACGATCAGAGTTGGCTTCAAAAACCCCTAGAACGGACTTTGACCTTGCGTGTTTCATTGATGCAACCTTGTGCCAGGATTTTGTCATAGGGCTAAAAACCAAGACTCCTCTGTGTGTCTTTCGGTCCATTCTTCCGGAGCTCGAACAACCTCCGACAATGAAAATGTTATCATGGACAGTGGCGACTGAGAAGAGAAACCAATTCTTAATAATTTCTGCCTCAACTTTATGCCATTTGTTGAAAGAAACGTCAAAAGCATATATCTCACGAGAGCTAAGACCATTTGTAACAGTACCGAAAAGGAACAACCATGGACTCGGGGTAATACCATTCTCGTCTCATCTGCATAAAACGAGGTTGCATAGTCAAAGATCTCCATTTCTTGCACACGAGCCGAGTGTTCATTAAGTTCGTCAATGGAAGTCTCATGAAACACAACTCGAGAATATCATCAGGAAGAAACACATGCATTGTGTTGTTTCCGTGTGACTCTTCAATTTCAAAACTCTTTACCAATTATTTCTCTTCCACAACCGATCCACTCCATATGAGAAACAATCCACACTCGTGTCGTCTGTCCCACACATGGGTTTGTAACCTTTACCCACAACTTCACCGAACTCGTCACTTGTTGCGGCTCCAACCTTGCACCCTCCGCCCCTAGTATACAAACTCAGACACCTTAATGAAATGACTCCTGTGTCGTCATCATCAATATCATCATCCATCACACTTCCATGGTAGTTGTTCAGGTATCATCTTGCATTCTAAGCCTGGTCATACAAGCATTACAAATTAGAATATGATAAAACAAAATCAAGTACACGGGTTTCAGTTGAACAATCAGGATTCAGGGAAATGCTAAGAGATTGAAACTAGACTAGCACAAAAACATGGCTAATTTGTACTCGGAAAGTCAAATGACTAATTTCAAACTTTTAAACTTGCATGGTTCAATATGAAGTTGACACACAGAATTTTCCACATGTTTGCATACTGCACATACTACAGATATGACTTTCAGCGCAAAGAGATATTTGTACATCTTAATGTGGTTGCAGCACAGCACAGCCCAGCCCGTTTTTACATGTTACCAGGCATGTCCAGCACACCTATTCTGCTACCTCTAGTCTAAGCAGTGTCAGAGCTTACTTGGCTTGTAATAAAGAATGATAGGCTCAAGTTCAAAACTCATGGCCAGGCAAGATTGAAACTTAAGTTCAGACCTTTCACTAGTAAAAAAGATCGCTCTGTGACTTGTATAAGTTTGAGAAACCATAAAATCTATGAAGGGGGCACAATTTACAAATACATTACAGCTTACTTCTAAGTGTCAAAAGTTAGTTACTGTGTACTAAGGGCGTGTTTGGGTGCATGTTTTGCTAAAGTGATCATCTCATATCTAGTGTTTGGATACCTACTTCTTCTGATTATGAAATGTTAAAATTACAGTTTACAACTTCAAGCTACATGAGCACATCAAAACACCATCTATAAAACACAAGTAGTTGATCATCTAAACATGAAACACCCCCTAATGTCTATTCACCTATAATACAAACTAGTAACTACATATATCACGAGGGACTGCAACTTGGCGCACCTTCCTTGATTTCTAGAATATTCATATCTTCTACATATTTAAAAATTAGTCATTTTGAAGGACGACAAATAACAAACAGCTTTATGCCATTAACACTATACGGCCGAACCGAGTACATGTTATTTATATTGTACAATTCAGTACATAAAAACAGCACAAACAACAATCAAAGTCAAGTACCCATAGATTCAAATTTACATAAATCCATTAAAATACATAGACCCTAGTCCCAAAACAGTCCAAACTCAAAGTCAAAGAACTTTTTTTTCCCTTCAAAATTAACAATCTTACAAATCATTATCTAGAAATACATTAAACAACCCACTAGTAGAAACTTATAAACTATTAGACCAGATACATTTTTTCAGATCAACAAGCCAAAATCCAGTGTCAAACATGAAATTCTAAAATGCTATGTTTGACCATCTAAAGTCAATAATAACACCAAACCCATGTACTCTATCAAATAGTAGTCAGCCAAAAGCTCGAAAACTATGGTGACCAACAAGAAAAACAAATAAACATATGAATGTACTAAGTACACAAGAGTAAAAAAAACAAACCTCATGAACTCCAGGTTGCCAAACCTTGACAATCAAAATAGGTGAACCATAACGCAATATCAATCATTCTAGGGGTTTTTGAAGGCTCAATAACTGGTCAGTTGACTTGGCATCAGTTCCTCGAGATTGGATTGGATACGATCAGCACGAACCTGGGTCAGCCGAAAAAAAATGACGGGTCAGTCAAGGCATCCTTAAAACTTACAAAAATCTGTTACTCAGGATCATATGAACTTACTTGAAGGATACCATCAGTGCTGCCACCCTGATCCATTTTCACAAGTGCCTGATTCAACTCCAGCTTCCTCTCCTAAAAGTCGACAGAAAAATCAATTCAATTAACAAAAATGGGATTATACTCCAAGTTAAAATTAATGTGCTCAGCTGCCCTTATTCTTACCCCAAAAAAAAAAAAAAAAAAAAAAAAAAAATCACAAAAAATAGATATAATGTACAGTAAGCTGCCAGTCCAGTAGAAGGCGATAATGCAATGCTATTTCGCAAACCATTTAATAATTTTGAGTAGAAGGGGATATTTTAGCACATTTATGTGGAAACAGGCCAACTTGGGTGATATTTTATCAATAACGGGTGGGTCAAACTCATAAAATCATAATAATCCCTTGATATATAGGAAGATGATATAAAGACAATCAACATCATGTCTGCACTGGAGTCGGAATTCGACCCTGGTCACACGTCTAAACGTAGGGTTATGGTTCAAGTCTGGTTTCGGATTTGGATCCTGGTCAGGCCTAGTAACAGGTTTCCCCACGTACTTTTGCTGTTACGTGCATATATCTAATCCTTAACATTGGGTAGTTCACAGGCATTGTGAAGTGCAAAACATAACCTAAGTGTACTTATTGATGCTTAAATGAGTCAAAATTGTCACATTTGCAGCAGATATCTATGTAGTTTTCTCTACTTTGTTGCAGAATGAACTGATTCTGAACCAGTACAAAAACATGTTTCTCGGGCAACCAATCAGAATAGTTTTAAACATATAAAACCCGAAAATTGCTTATGAAACTCCCATCATTTGCTTCATGAATCCAATCGAATTAACAAAAACTCCATAAAAAAATCTTTGAAACTTAATTATAATATTTCAGTTTAAACAAAAACTTACAATTAACTTACAAATGCCCAACAGCCATTGATTTCATCATGCACGAAGAGACGTCCATTTCACGAGCCACCTGGTTCTTCGACGCGTGAAGCCGTGAACCCACTTCATCTTCGGGTTCGAGACATCACACATTATCAAAAACTCCATCACCTGTCCGAATATCTTAAACATTTCTATCCCAAAAATCAGGTTCTTATCAGCTACAAATAGCGAATTCCAGTCCATAGGTGCATCAGGATGCACCGAAACTTCATTCCAGGTTAAGTAAACGAGATCAAGCTCCCACAACTTCCGAACCGACACCATGAAACCGAACCGACACCAGATACAACCGTTGGCCATCACAGGACACTAGCCTTGGGGTACTCGTGGACCCTTGGTGGGTGTGGAGTCGTTTGGACTAGAGACCATGTCCAATGTCATACGCTGCGAGCTTATCAGTCTCGGAATACACGTAAAAGACCCCGTCACAAACGACTCCCGAGCAAACAACCCCAAAATCGACTGGTAGCCGTTGAATTTCCGTGTACCAATCCCCCCTACTGCTATTATAAAGAACTGTCCTCGGTCTTTCACATTACTCGTGTGCTTGGTTTTTTCGTTTCTTGATGTACGTCTAACCGAAATCCTGTGAGGATCCCCATAAACATCCGATACTCCACCAATCCGCGTCCGTGTCCGGAGTTGACTTTTGATGGTCAAACGATCAGAGTTGGCTTCAAAAACCCCTAGAACAGACTTTGACCTTGCGTGTTTCATTGATGCAACCTTGTTCCACGATTATGTCATAGGGCTAAAAACCAACACTACTCTGTGTGCCTTTCGGTCCATTCTTCTGGAGCTCGAACAACCTCCGACAATGAAAATGTTATCATGGACAGTGGCAAATGAGAACAGAAACCGATTCTTAAGAATTTCTGCCTCAACTTTATGCCATTTGTTGAAAGAAACATCAAAAGCATATATCTCACGAGAGCTAAGACCATTTGTAACAGTACCGAAAAGGAACAACCATGGACTCCGGTAATACCATTCTCGTCTCATCTGCATAAAACGAGGTTGCATAGTCAAAGATCTCCATTTCTTGCACACGAGCAGAGTGCTCATTAAGCTCGTCAATGGAAGTCTCATGAAACACAACTCGAGAAGATCATCAGGAAGAAACACATGCATTGTGTTGTTCCGTGTGACTCTTCAATTTCAAAACTCTTTTTCAGATTATTTCTCTTCCACAACCGATCCACTCCATATGAGAAACAATCCACACTCGTGTCGTCGGTCCCACACACGGGTTTGTAACCTTTACCCACAACTTCACCAAACTCGTCACTTGTTGCGGCTCCAACCTTGCACCCTCCGCCCCTAGTATACAAACTCAGACACCTTAATGAAATGACTCCCGTGTCATCATCATCAATATCATCATCCATCACACTTCCATGGTAGTCGTTTTTCAACTTTTGGCTAATGCTTCTAACTAGATGTTTCGACACATTGGAAGCCTCATGTTCTTTATGTGATGTTTCACCCCTAACTAAGTTGTTCAGGTATCATCTTGCATTCTAAGCCTGGTCATACAAACAACACAAATTAGAAGATGAATACAAAACAAAATGCTAAAAGATTGAAACTAGACTAGCACAAAAACATGGCTAATTTGTACTCGGAAAGTCAAATGACTAATTTTAAACTTGCATGATTCAATATGAAGTTGACACACAGAATTTTCCACATGTTTGCAAACAGCACATACTACAGATATGACTTTCAGCGCAAAGAGATAATTGCACATCTTAATGTGGCTGCAGATCAGTACAGCACAGCACAGTACAGCCCGTTTTTACATGTTACCAGGCATGTCCGCCATACCTATTCTGCCACCTCTAGTCTAAGCAGTGTCAGAGCTTACTTGGATTGTATAAAGAATGATAGGCTCAAGTTCAACTCATGGCCTGGCAAGATTTAAAACTTAAGTTCAGACCTTACACTAGTAAAAAAGATCACTCTGTGGCTTGTATTCTATACTTGTATAAGTTTAAGAAACCATAAAATTACAGCTTACTTCTAGGTGTCAAAAGTTAGTTACTGCACACTAAGGGCGTGTTCGGGTGCGTGTTTTGCAAAATTGATTATCTCATATCTAGTGTTTGGATACCTACTTCTTCTGATTATGAAATGTTAAAATTACAGTTTACAACTTCAAGCTACATGAGCAGATCCAAACATGAAACACCCCCTGATTTCACCTATAATATGAAACTAGTAACTATGTATATCACGAGGGACTGCAACTTGACGCACCTTCCTTGATTTCTAGAATATTCATACGGTCAGTCATAAAAACAGCACAATTCAGGATGAACCGAGTACATGTTATTTATATTGTACAATCCAGTACATAAAAACAGCACAAACAACAATCAAAGTCAAGTACCCATATATTCAAATTTACATAAATCCATTAAAATACATAGACCCTAGTCTCAAAACAGTCCAAACTCAAAGTCAAAGAACTTTTTTTTCCCTTCAAAATTAACAATCTTACAAATCATTATCTAAAATACATTTAACAACCCACTACTAAAAACTTATAAACTATTAGACCAGATACATTTTTTCAGAACAACAAGCCAAAATCCAGTGTCAAACATGAATATCTAAAATGCTATTTTGACCATCTAAAGTCAATATTTGACCCAATCAAAAAAAGAACACAAATAACAACACCAAAAACATGTACACTAGCAAATATTAGTCAGCCAAAAGCTCGAAAACTATGGTTACCAAATATAAAAACAAATAAAGATATGAATGTACTAAGTACACAAGAGTAAAGAAAACAAACCTCGTGAAGTTTATATTGAACCCAAGAATCAACCCAGACAGATATTAGATCCAACAAAAGGGTTAGAGTAAATGTCATTTTTCGTCCATGTGGTTTGCGGGGTCAATCAAGAATCATCCCTGCTGTTAATTTTCTTCGGGTTTGGTCCCCGTGGTTTACAACCCATACGGGTTTGGTCCCTTGACCACAAATTCCGTCGGTTGACCGTTAAAATACTTGTTTGATGAGGCAAAATGACAAAAACACCCTTATTATTATTATTAAACCTATATCTTCTCATCTTCTCCATCATATTCTCCAATTATCAAATATCCTCTCATAGATAATCAAAAACCATCTTCCTAACAAACCACAAAACAATCCAATATCAATATCCACATAAAAAATCAAAAAAAGAAAAAAAAAAAAAAAAAAAAAAAAAAAAAAAAAAAAAAAAAAAACTATTATCTCATCTTCATCTCCAAATTCAAAAACTCTTCCATCACCAAACCCCATCACTGCCACTACCCCACGAAACCCCATATCTACCACCATGAAACAACACCCATCAAACCCCCATCGACGAGTAGTTAGCCACAGATTTTTTTGAGAAGGAAGCATATTGGTGGTGCTGATGTTGTTAAGCAGCTTCATGAGACCCACAACTTCTAACGTTGATGACGTGGAGGTTTGTGGCGGTGGTGGCAGTGGTGGGTTGTGGTGACGGTTTGGTGGTTGTTGATGGCAAGATTCCGGCGAGAGAGAGTTAGAAGGAGGCTAGCTATGGTGGTTGTGGGGGCGGCCGATGGTGATAGCTGGCAGTGATGCCAGATTTGATAAGAGAGAAAGGGAAAGGGGAGTGGGTGTGAGTGTGGGTGTGGGAGAAAGAAAAAGATGAAGAAAAGAGTATATAACTATACATGTATGTGGATCAAATGACAAAAATACCCTTCAGCATAACGGTCAAACTAACTGAAGTTTGGTCAAGGGACCAAACCCATATGGGTTGTAAACCACGGGGACCAAACCTGAAGAAAATTAACGGCAAGGACGATTTTTGATTGACCCGGCAAACCACAGGAACGAAAAATGATATTTACTCACAGGGTTATTTAAAATGGGTCATTTTAGTAAAGTTTGAAAAGAAAACATTTTTCAAGACAGAAGAGAGAGAAGTGATGGATCTCTCTCTTTATTTTGAAGTGAAGTCATGATATATCACTTTAGTTCAGAAAAAGTGAAAAAGAGGTGTTCATTTTTTTTTCTTTTTCTTTTTTTTTTATCTATCTATCTATCTCGACTATAATTATATTTCAACTTTTTCTAACTTGATGAAAGTTGTCAATGATAGGTACCAAAAATAATTAAGTGGGGTAAATTGAATGGTAAAAAAAATAGAATTTTCTTAATCTTTCTTTTTGTAAAAATAATAAATTAAAACCAAACATTTTAGTAAGAGTAAATTGAAAAATAAAAAAAAACGTCCTAATGTGTTATATCCAAATTGTAGAGTGCAGTGTATGTGTCGTTTTATTAAAAACAACTGATGCATATATCATTTATGATCTAAGTGAAATGACTAAAATTATTCAAAGTGAAATGAAAAAGTCTCACCGAAAGCAAAAACATTTTAGTCATTTCATTTCGGCCTAGAGACAATATCCGCACTAAAGATTTTCCCAAAAAACGACACCCTCACTTTCATATATTAGTATTTGAAATCTTATCTTAGAAAAGTACACATTGGGTATAAAACAAGAAAACTAGGTGAATGCATCATGCATGTTTAACACCCCCGAAATAACATCAATTACAAGTGCTCGGTGTAGGCATGTTATTCATCCACCAAAGACCCAACAACGGACGAACAACACGTTGTACTGCACCCTGCCTCGTGCTATTGCGTCCGCCGTTCATCCCTTAGCCATTCCAATCACTTGTGTCCGGCTTTTTTTTTTTTTTTTTTTTTTTTTTTTTTTTTTAGTGAGTGGTTATTTTTTGTAGGGTTTTTTATGGGACCTAATAAGTATTATTGATTTTTTTTTTTTTTTTTTAATGAGTGGTTATTTTTATGTGGGGTATTTTATGGGACCTAATATGTGTTATTATTATTTTTTTTAGAAAGAGGTTTTAATTGTTGATGTGTTATTAAGAGGGAATAAGGTGACGTTTAAGTAACAAAAGAATAATGTGTTATTCATCTTCCTCGCACCTTCCACTCTAAACTTGAATGATGCACTAATGAAATGTTTAACAAACTATTTAACTAGATGTTTGTTAGTAACACATCACAAATATGGTTTTATATTTGTTTAATCAACTGCTGACACCAACAATAATCTATTGATATTTTTGAACACTATTTGATGATACGCTATTTTAAATAACAATCTGGTTAGAAGATCATTTGATGGTACATATAATATATTTGTGATAATAAATGTGACCCCTCTTGAGAGTCTATTATGTTTCTCACTGTGTTAATATTCCAATTAAAAATGCTTTCATAATTTCAATTGTTAAGATTTACACTTCATTTAGTGACCACGAAATGACAATATTTATTAAGTCGAGAGTTAAGATCAAATGAGAAATAAAATGAAAATAAGAAGTATGAGAAGAAACAATAACAGCACATTTTAGGTGCATCTAAAAAACATATCCATATCGTTTTAAATGTTTCCCTTTTATTTAAAATGTGCGGTTAGAAATATTTTCCACTCTTTTTATTTTAATTTTTCAAAAATACTTTCCACTATTTTTATTTTTTTTCTTCTTATTAGATCCTTCCTTTTAGACGGGTTCTAAACTAGTTAAACATGAAAAATTGAATTACCACTCTTTTGGGGTAACGACATGAAAACCTCTATAAACCAACAAAACATGTTTCATTGTCACGCATTAAAGTGAAATGTTGTCTATCAAACACATGTGATTTAGGTAACACGTCTGATTTAGGTGATTAGAAAGGATTAACATACTTCACATCTTTGTTTTCGACTAAATCAATTTCTTTTCTTTTGTTAAAATACGCTTGGCTATGAAGGAGCACATATATTAATTGACGACTTGTAATTTGGTGATATTTTTTAGGTCATTCAAGCCATTTATTGTCATGTTTTCACTTGTTTATGATAGAAGTGATACTTAAAAAATAAAATGTTAATTTTCAGATATCACAAGGATGGTAGACGGATTGGATGAAATAGCCAAGTTCGAGTCAAGTAAAGAAGACTTTAAAGCTGAATTACGGCCAGGGATGGAACCAGAACCAAATATGATTGGGTGGACAAATTTTTTGAAACCGTGATATAGATTCACATTTCGATGGACCAGGTGCATTTAAGAAAAAATAACGTTTTTTTCAAAAATTAACACTACATCGAAAAAATCCATCGGGTTCCCGGGCACTCGCGGGAACCCCCTGATTCCGTCCCTGAATACCGCTTGAGGTCACCTCCATCGTCTCATATTCTAAACAAATAAGAAAAGTTGAGATCTTTGTTCTACGGCTTTGTCAAGACGTGGTTTCGCCTGGAAGATATTAACTTGCATGTATGTTTTAGTTAAGAGGAAACTGAATTTGATAGACCACTTGCATATAGATCGGCGGCATGACCATTTTACCAGAATGATTATAGTTGCATGGCTAGTGATAATGAACATTTAATAATTTGTAATCATCAATATGCAATTATAACTTGATGTGAATAAGCAAACATTGATACAGTATCTAGTTAAGTACTTTGTCTCTTCACACTTTCATTTTATTTTTCATTATTTTATGCTCTCGGGTGTTTACCAAATTAAGTGGTTCCATATGAACCACTTAATTAGCCTCTTAAAAGTAGGGGTGATCACGGTCCAAAAACCAGACCGTACCTGCCAAGACTGGACCAGACCGAAGACTGAGTTAGGGAAAAACCATAGACCGAGACCGGACCGAATGTGGTCGGTCCGGTCTCGGTCCGGTCCAAATAAGCTAAATGTCTGGTATGTAAGCCGGACCGGACCGGACCGAGACCGAAATAATGAAAAACCCTGGACCGAGACCGGACCGTTGGTCCTTCGGTCGGTCCGGTTCTCAGTCGGTGCGGTCGGTTTTGTTGATTGGTCTGGTCTAAACGGTCGGATTGCTCACCCTTACTTTAAAGGGAGGACAATGCTTTGGTGGATCTCTCTATAAAGTGATATTAAATGATTGGGCCCACATTAAGTGGTTCATATGAAAAAGAGGGTTGATTTGCACACCACATTTTTTTTATTCTTTCACCACACACTGTGCATTACAGTGTTGTACGGTGTGCTACCCAACTTGTACAAAATGGTGTTTTTATCAAAAAATTTGGTGTGCAAATCAATTCCCTATGAAAAAAAAAGAAACACCACAACTCTCTCAGATCAAGTTTTTCTTCTAAGTTATCTTAAGATTTTAGAACATTCAGGGCCATTCAGGTATGGAACAAAGCTTAAATTGATCGGGTGCATTATTTTTTTAACTGTAGTATAAGAAAAAATTTAATAAAACTTTATGATTTTCGATGTTAAAATGATTAAATGTAGTGAAAATTAAGTTCACTGTTCACTTATTGATATACTAATTAAGATAAAACTAGAAAAACAATGCATTGGGATCATGTGCATTTTAAATTTTTTAGTGTTTTGTTTTACAAAAATTAGCACTACTAAGCAAAATTTTGTCGAAGTCCCGTGACACAGTAAGACCCTCCCTAGCTCCGTCCTTGAGAACATTCACGTAGTTGAACCTCGTTCCCCGAGTTAAACGATCAATCTCGGCTCTTACCTTGGCTATACTACACACCGATTGGACTAAAGGGGTTGCCAAACTTTCTAATCACAAATTAGCACGTACAAAACTAATAAAAAGAAGGATACAAATTTTAAAAAAATAAATGTAAAGGGGTATAATTTAGCAAGAGAGCCAAACTCACCAATATCATTTGAGTTGTTAAGTTGAATAACTCTAAAAGCACACGGTATGGTGACTTTCAACATGAGTTATGCCTTAACTTTCGCTATGTTAAGGCCGAGTTACCACACCGTGTTGGTGAGTTAAGGGTGAGCGTTAATGGGAGAGTTATGAGGTTAACGCTGCGTTAAAGCAGCTTTGAATTTTATAAAAAAAAATAAATAAATAAAAAAAAAAAAAAAAAAAAAAAAAAAACCCTTTGTTCCACCATGATGAGGCGAAAAATGATCCCTTTTTAGGGGGTCATTTAAGCCCGAATCCGAATTTATTTGATCAAATATTGCCCTAAATCGTTCCTTTTGTGATTTTAGGTGTTTGGAGAGTGAATTCTGGAAAAGAAGCCATTTTGGATGTTTTTAGAGCATAAAAGTGAAGAAAACGGCAAAGTACCAATTTTCCATGCTGAAGACACAAGGTGACGGCGTCAAGAGTTACATCTTGACGGCGTCAGACATGAGGAATAAAATACCGAAGGTGGTGACGGCGTCAAAAGTCATCCTGACGGCGTCAAAGTGGCAAGAATAAAATACCGTGGTTGGTGACGGCGTCACATAGGCCGTCATAAGTAGATCAAGGCCGTCCGAGGAAGTATTTGGCGGCGAGGTGACGGCGTCACATGGTAGTCTTGACGCCGTCAGCCTAGTTTTTCTATATATAGTTTTCTAGTTTTTTCATAAAAGAGAGAGAAGTTTTGGTGAAACCCTAAAGACGAATTTGGTGTATCTTTTACAGGTTTTTCAAGGGTTCCAAACCCTTGAGACCTTGCATTGTAATTGAGATAAGTGTTCTTCCAATTCAATCAATATGTCTATGTGTTGGTTGTTTATATCTTGTTCTTGTCTCAATTCCATTATGCTAGGCTAGATCTCTTTTGTGTTTGCTTAGATCTAATGAAACCTAGATGTTGATTATGTGTTGATTACTTGTCTATTCTTGTCTTGGATGAATGATTTTATATGTTAGGCTTAAGAAAACTGGCAGATCTCCAAATGGTAACATGCTTGAACGTCTTAAGAAACATGAACCGAGGCGTACTAGGTCTTTATTGGTTGTATTTAATGCATGAGCCATTGTTTACAATCCCTATAGTTGTGCTGGGTCATGGTGTAGGAGGAGATAAGAGCTCATAGAGTTGGGGAGTTATGTATGCCACCCCACGAATGGTATTAAGGAATACAATCCGTCATCCATACAAGTATAACAAGTAATTAACGTGTAAAAGATATCTAGGGAGTAGTGAAGTCTAAGTAAACACAATTTCTCCAATTACTGCTCACAACCTTAGTATAAATTAGTTTATTTTCATTTTTATTATTTTATTTTGATTGCATCTTAGTTTTGGGTTAGTTGAATAGCAACTAATTCCGCCCACTCCTTCAAAACCCGAGATTTTACTTGCTTTTATAAAAATATAAAAAGACAAAAATAATCATCCCTCACCCCTAGAACTATTAATTAGGTTTTCTAATCCTAGCGACACTATTCCTAAGCTGAACGATCAATCCCCCGGTACTTGTCACTATACTATACTACAACGATCAGGTACACTGCCTGGTGGGGGTTGTAAGCTTCTCGAGATCCCTCGAGAGGTAAAGCCTGTTGCGATTCCCACGCATCAAGTTTTTGGCGCCGCAGCCCGGGGAATAGTTATTGTCTAGGTTAGGATTTCTTTTTATTAGGTCTACTTGCTAGATTCCTTTCTAGTAAGATTTTTATTTTTTATTTTTAGGTCTTCTTTAGTCTATCTTATTTCTTCGTGCCTTTGTTCGTAACTCTTTACCATCCGACATCATGGAAGGTGGTAACATCTTTGAACCCATCATCCCACCACAACAAAACCCACCATTAGAACCCCTTAGGCCCCGAACCTTAGGAGAGTATTCCCGACCTAGCCACCAAGGCTACCGAAACACCATTGAGCTCACCGGAGACAATGTGACCCCCTTGCGATCCGACACCATCCGGTTGGTGCAAAGCGGATGTGCATTCCATGGACTTCGTTCCGAAGATCCAAACCAACACCTTAAGGACTTCCTCAAAATCATAGATTCCATAGACCTAGGTGTTAAAACTAGAGAGACTACCCGTTTACGCCTATTCCAATTCTCTCTACGGGATCAAGCTAGTCAATGGCTTGAGCGTTTACCCGCGGGATCCATCACCACATGGGATGATCTCACCACTCGTTTCCTTGCTCAATTTTTCCCACCGGGGAGAACTACTAAGCTTAGAAATGATATTTTGATGTTCCAACAACGTCAAAATAAAACCTTTTATGAAGCATGGATTCGATATAAAGACCTACTCCGAAAAGTTCCCCATCATGGGATCGAACCATGGCTGCAGATCCAAATCTTTTATGGTAAGGTTGACTATCAAACAAGGAAAGCCATTGATTACGCAGCCAAGGGTAGGCTAGATAGACTTAGTGTTGACGAATGCTGGAAAGTTCTTGAGGAGTTGGCACAATACGAAGAGGAAGGATGGGAGGACCCGATGCTCCCGAGCAAAGCAAAGCTTGATTACGCATGTGCCACCCAAGAACAATTTTTAGGAAGCATCGAGGAGCAGGTAAAAGAACTGATGGGTATTGAGAAACTTGCCGCTGAACCCGTGTGGAACCCTAATCCACGTAGGAATACGGTTATCAGCCAAAATTTTCCTGAACGCTCACGGCAAGAGGAATTCGAAGGGATAATGATAACCTTCATGGATAATCAGGAAAAACTAATCCAGCACCTAGAGGCACGCATGGAAAGCACTCATAAAGCCTTTATGAATTTCGCAGACCAATTCATATCAAGGGTCAAAGAAAAGATCAAAGAAAATTCTATGCCTAAAAAAATTGAAAAAGTCTTCGAGGCGTCAACCTCTTTGGTATTTGACCAAGAGGATAGCGGGAGATTCTCCTCGAAAGCTTTACCATTAACTACCCCCCGTTCTAATAAACACCCCCATGCGGAGAAAAGCTCGCAAATCCATAGCATTTTCGTTGGATGCTTGCGAACTACATTCCCGATCTCATCCAAAAAACGTTCTTTTGGTTTTAAACCCGGTGTAAAGAGGCCACACATCATAAACACCACTGATTTGAAACCTCCTATGGAACAACATCTTTCTTCTCGCGCCAATGACCCGTGCATAAGGATCAACTTGGCCAAAACATTGCCCGACCCCCGCTGCTACCTCACCTCTTTCCGCAACAGTAATGAGACGTTCGACCCTGGTGGACCTCGTTAACGGAATAGCTACTCATGGGTTTTACTAGTGTGTAGTTATTCACGTAAAGAGCAGGGACTAAATTTGAAACTACTCCAAACATCACCCCATACGGGCATCTGACGGCGTCAGATTTAACTCTTGACGCCGTCAGCTCGACGGATCAGCAATATTAACCCAAAACCAATCACTTTCAACCCATACCCCACAAATCTCACCCAAGTGTTGCTGCTACTCCGATTCTCAACCCCCAATTCGACATCTTCCGCCTCCGATCTCCACTTTGTAAGTAAGTTTTCTTCATCTTTTCTCGATTAATTATCCTTAGGACCCGTCAATTTGAAAAACCCCTTTCGCCCGAAACCCCATTCTTGACCCACCATTAACAAATCGTAATGCCATCCAATTGGTGATTTGTAATCGTGGGGTTACCATTTGATGATGTTGTCTCACCCAAATCATGCATTAATTTAGGGAAAACCCATCATGCCTCGAATTCTTTGACCCCCCCCCACCCCTGTTTCCTGATTCAAGGAGCGTTTAGGTAATGGGTTAAGAGTTTGAAAATTGATTTTTCCCTCGCATTTGCATGGCTGTAATTCCGATCCATCTGACGGCGTCAAAGATTACTCTTGACGGCGTCAGATGTGTCTGACTGCATAAAGTTCATAAAAAAAAATAAAATAAAATAAAATAATCGCGTTCTAATCGTTTTCATTCACTCCACCTTTTTCCAAGAAAATGAGCAAAAGGTCTCGCCAACAAAAGGGTAGTTCTTCTAGATCTCAAGGGATCAATTATGGGGAATTAGTGCACAGTTGGGGCGAGTTTGGTGATGTTGGTACTAGTACCAAGTATGAGGAGTTGTGTAACCACCATATCGATGCTGGGGCGGTGGTTGACTGGGATTTTCTGAGAGCCAGTGGGTTGGAGGCTGCATTTTTAGGGAGGATCCGCACAGATGGGTTTGCGGGTCCGCAGTGGGAGAGGTTGTTTAGGTTGAGAGAGACGGTATATAGTGAGTTAGTACGGGAGTTCTTTGCGACCTTCCGTTTTGATCAAGCTGAGGCTAGGGGAGATATGGGGAGGCACCACGGTATATTTTAGGCTAGGGGGAGAGTTGAGGTCATGTTCTGTGGCTGAGTTTGGGTGGAGACTTGGGCTATATACTAGTGAGGAGGTTGATGGGGCTTTTCTGCTAAGGTTGCTACATGGAGAAACTCAGCGGAGTGAGATGAGGTGTGTCACCTTTGGGCCAACCATAGGGAATGGGGTTTACACCTCGACTACTGGGGCTGCATCGATCAGGGACCCCATTGTTAGGCTAATTCACATGTGCATCACATACAGCCTGTCTGCACGTCATGGCACCACTCACCGTATCACTGCTTCGGACCTGTTCTACTTGTACACCATCTTTTCTGGGGATGTCTACTGCAACATCCCGTTTTGAGTGGCCAGTTATTTGAGAACCAGTGTGGGTGAGAGGGATATTGACAAGGTTTATGGGGGGATGTTCGTAACACGGTTGGCTCGTTCCTATGGTCTTCTTACTCCTCAGATCATAGGGTACTTGAGCGACTGTGGGAACTGCAGGGTAGTGAGGGCGAAATCCCTTAGGCAGATGAGCATTGTGATGCAGATGGGGGATGGTTCCGACACATGGTACATAGGGCCTGATGATGAGGAGGATGATGGTGATGATGAGGGACTGCCCCAGCAGCATCAGTTTGCCGGGTATGAGGAGGGGACGGCTGATTACTACCGACACATGAGTCGGGGAGACTGGCAGGCACACCAGGGTGCCTGGATGGGTCAGATGGATACGTGGCGAGCTACTACTGACCAGCGCTTTGACTGGATGTATGATCATACCGTCCGCCAGATGCAGCACCTCTCCACCCGAGATCATCTTGAGCCTCACCTGCAGATTGACCCCTTCCCAGGCCGAGAGACTGACTACCCTCCCTATGGGTACACTGGACACCTCCCACCAGGCTATGATTATCGCTTTGGCCCTCCCCCTCAGTGATTCATTTTGATATCTGTGATTCTTGAACAATTTATTCTTGGTTGTATGATTTGAAACATTTGGTTTGTAATAGTTTAGGATTCAGCCTTTGTTGGCTTTGGACAATTTCTATTTCTGTTCTTTTAATAAATATTATGCATGTTCAGCTTTTAAATTTTTATTGATGGTTAATCTAGGCAACCCATGTTTTGTGTGATTTTATTTGTTTGATTGTTATTTGCTTCCGTATGCATGTTTTATTTTTATTGTTGGTTGATCATGTTTCTCAATTAAAATGTGGAAATACTTTATTATGTTGTTTGGCCTAGTCTTAACTTCAACCTAAAGGTATTTTTGCAAAAGATAAGTGTAAGGGGAAACCCCAAATATGTTTTTAAGAAACAAACCGATCATGATTCTCCACAATATTAAATGAACATGTATATTCGTATTTGTTAGAGTCAAATGCTTGTATTGAGTCATAATAAAGTTTTGCAGGATTTTCCAGGAAGTAGGACAAAGTTTTTTTTTTCCAGAAATTTTCCAGAAACTTAACATAAGAATTTCTGCAGGTCCATTCTGACGGCGTCAGAGTATTACTCTTGACGGCGTCAGGAGTTAAAATCTGGAAATTTTACCGGTTTTGTTTTTCTAACGGAGTCTTATGGTTTTTGTGAATTATTAAGTTTTATAATCTCCAGGAAATCTGCAAACTTCATTCCACAAGCATTATATCTTACTTTGTTTTCTAGGATTTAGTAACTTATATAGGATGCCGCCGATTTTACGCGAGGTTGCCTTGTCTATTGTTGTCAGGATTTACAGGTTATTTATGACAAGAAGATGATTTATATTCTGGAAGGGAAGCTTTGATTGTTCGTTTTCTTGGAGGAAGATTTAACCTGGCCAACCTATAATCCATACCGAGCGAATCAGGGGAGTATTTGATTTCATTCTCTTTACTTCTTAACTTTTACATTCTTTACTTGAACATTGGGGACAATGTTCATCCTAAGTGTAAGGGGAGGGTAAAAAAGATGATACCTTACATATGCACTTTCGCTTGAGTTTGTTTTGTTTGATAGTGGATGTGTAATAAAACTATGAGAAATACTTGTTAGTGTAATTTTAGCGCCAAATTTAAAATTTTTTACAACATTTAGGAGTGAAACTTTAGCCATAGCAAGCGTCTCATGGATAGGAGGTTGTATGACTAGCACATAACCGTATATTCAGAAAAATTTTCCACCCAAAAATGTGAGGTTCGCATTTAGATTTGATAGGAAAAGCATTTATTATTGGTGCTTATGAGTGTACCGGTAGCATTTAGATTCTAGAACTTGCGTTAGTGATGCATCCCGAGACCTCTAGTGAGACTACATTCGTGTAGTAGGATTTACTACATGATAAGAGGCATTAGGATCACCCTTGTGTTAAACCCGTATCATAATTACTTGACCATTTAAGTCATATTACTTGGCTAGTTAAGTCAACTAATTTTTCCCACACCCTTTGTGTTGTACTCATTTTTAGTACACGATACCCCTAGTACACCCCTCCGAGCCTATCTTTTCGTTTCTAACTTTAAGCATCTTACTTAAAGGAAGAATTTGTTACACCCACTTAAATGTACACCCAAATCGCCTTAGCCTTCCGTGTATGCGCTCATTTTTAGTGCATTATTGTTATTTGTTAATCCCTAAGTTAACTTTCTAATTGGTTACATGGTTGCTAAGTCGAGTCATATCATTGTATATATTGTTTTGGGACGATTGGGACTCATGGGTAAGTACTTATTTTATGGAGTAATGGGGAAGAACATCATATTATTACCCCCCATATGTACGTTAATTTTAAAAGTGCTCCAAGTGTTTTGATTTTCTTAATTCGAGTCATTAGAATAGTTTAATGTAAAGTATGTAAAGATTCAAGTGTAAGGGAAATTCTCATTCCCTATGATGTATTATTTTGGATGGTAGGGTAAAAGTGTATGCAAAAAAATATATATATATATAAAAAAAAATCTAAAAAAAAAAGGGAAAAAGAGAGAAAAAACATACGGACTACCATCCCGTTTTCATTCTATGTTCATTTTATGTTTTCAGTTATTTTTCATTTATTAGCTTAAGTCGAGTCTAGTCTTGGCTTAGCAACGCCATATTGTACATGTAATTAACCAAGATTGTTAACTCGCCACCAGTAAAACTTCCTTTATCCAACAAAACCGTGTAATTCATATCCCTATACCTAACGTTACAACCCTTTAAAAGACCTCTTTGATAGTTTATCCTAGGTGCTTACGCCATGTGGTGGAGGTTTGATCCTTTCCCAAGCCTATGGTAATCTATTTTGCTATGACAGGTAGTGAGAGATATCTTCCATTTCCATAATGTTATATTACTTTATTACACCCGAGAGATGTGAGTATCTAAACACTATTTGTGAGGTGCTTGTGTATGACCTCCGTGCTTGTCTATTGGTCTTTAGTGGAACGATTATTTGTTGTAATTACTTTTATATTAGTGTTAAATGACCCCTAACTTGTCTTTTGAGTAGAATAAAAGCTCATTTGCTTGAGGACAAGCAAATCTCAAGTGTAAGGGTATATGATGAGGCGAAAAATGATCCGTTTTTAGGGGGTCATTTAAGCCCGAATCTGAATTTATTTGATCAAATATTGCCCTAAATCGTTCCTTTTGTGATTTTAGATGTTTGGAGAGTGAATTCTGGAAAAGAAGCCATTTTGGACGTTTTTGGAGCATAAAAGTGAAGAAAACGGCAAAGTACCAATTTTCCATGCTGAAGACACAAGGTGACGGCGTCAAGAGTTACATCTTGACGGCGTCAGACATGAGGAATAAAATACCGAAGGTGGTGACGGCGTCAAAAGTCATCCTGACGGCGTCAAAGTGGCAAGAATAAAATACCGTGGTTGGTGACGGCGTCACATAGGCCGTCATAAGTAGATCAAGGCCGTCCGAGGAAGTATTTGGCGGCGAGGTGACGGCGTCACATGGTAGTCTTGACGCCGTCAGCCTAGTTTTTCTATATATAGTTTTCTAGTTTTTTCATAAAAGAGAGAGAAGTTTTGGTGAAACCCTAAAGACGAATTTGGTGTATCTTTTACAGGTTTTTCAAGGGTTCCAAACCCTTGAGACCTTGCATTGTAATTGAGATAAGTGTTCTTCCAATTCAATCAATATGTCTATGTGTTGGTTGTTTATATCTTGTTCTTGTCTCAATTCCATTATGCTAGGCTAGATCTCTTTTGTGTTTGCTTAGATCTAATGAAACCTAGATGTTGATTATGTGTTGATTACTTGTCTATTCTTGTCTTGGATGAATGATTTTATATGTTAGGCTTAAGAAAACTGGCAGATCTCCAAATGGTAACATGCTTGAACGTCTTAAGAAACATGAACCGAGGCGTACTAGGTCTTTATTGGTTGTATTTAATGCATGAGCCATTGTTTACAATCCCTATAGTTGTGCTGGGTCATGATGTAGGAGGAGATAAGAGCTCATAGAGTTGGGGAGTTATGTATGCCACCCCACGAATGGTATTAAGGAATACAATCCGTCATTCATACAAGTATAACAAGTAATTAACGTGTAAAAGATATCTAGGGAGTAGTGAAGTCTAAGTAAACACAATTTCTCCAATTACTGCTCACAACCTTAGTATAAATTAGTTTATTTTCATTTTTATTATTTTATTTTGATTGCATCTTAGTTTTGGGTTAGTTGAATAGCAACTAATTCCGCCCACTCCTTCAAAACCCGAGATTTTACTTGCTTTTATAAAAATATAAAAAGACAAAAATAATCATCCCTCACCCCTAGAACTATTAATTAGGTTTTCTAATCCTAGCGACACTATTCCTAAGCTGAACGATCAATCCCCCGGTACTTGTCACTATACTATACTACAACGATCAGGTACACTGCCTGGTGGGGGTTGTAAGCTTCTCGAGATCCCTCGAGAGGTAAAGCCTGTTGCGATTCCCACGCATCACACCACTATAAATAACCAATTAACATACAATTTTATTTTATTTTTTTATTTTTTATTTTTTATTTTTTTTCACATTTTCACAACTCAATTTCATATACATATACTTCCATTTGCTAAAAAAATGTCGGGATTTAACAACAACGAAAATAGTTTCTTGAATCTCATGGGGTGGAATAACCCAAACGCGGGTTCATCATCAACCAACATCCCTTTGCCTAACCCACTCGGCTTGTCGACCGATGAACTTTACATACAATATCAACGATTTCTAATATGGCAACAAAACCAACAAAACACGCTAAACACCAATTTCCAAAATCTACAATTCGAACAACAATCACAACCGCCATCCCAATCATCACATACATACACCGGAACAAATGAAGTATTCGAAGCACCTACGTCTCTTCCAAAGCCATACAAATGAGGTGGTAAACGAAAGGCCAAAATATCCAAAGAACCCGAAACAAATGACGAATCCGACGTGACCAATACTTCAAAAACTAATTGCAAATTGTTATGTGGTCGTTACCGAGGATCCACAAGTCGGGCGTGCACAAGCTTGCTATATGTTTTGGAGACGGGTTATCAACGAGTTCAATAGACTCAATTTCAACCACGCAACAAGAATATGTTAACAAGTAAGTGGAAAACGTTGAACCGTGATTGTACAAAGTTCAAAACGTTCAACAAACGTGCAAAATATTTGGAAAAAAGTGGGGAAAATGAGTTGGATAACATGAAACATGCTAGAAAAATGTACCGTCATGAGCATAAAGGTGCACCGTTTAATAACAAGGATGGGTGGGAGGTTTTGCGTGCTTATAAAAAATGGGACGCACCGGAAGGGGTTGATTTAACCGGCGATGTCCCAAGCCAAACAAACGAGGCGTTATTCGGTCAAGATGCTCAACCACGTATGATGGGCAAAAAGCATGCTTCGAAGAAAGCCAAGTCCGAAGCACGACAAATACCGGGGGAACGAGTACCGGAGGAACGAGCTCGTCAATCCAATTTGGGGAGGCTATGACATCCGAGTATCGTATGAAATGGGAAACCACTCAAGAGGTGTATCGGGCGGCTAAAGAAAAAGATCTAACGATTATGAGGTTGGAAGAGATGAAATATCTCGGTACCGACACTTCCAAAATAGATCCAAACATTGCGTGTTGGATCGATCCAGAAAAGGACATAATCATCAAAAAAATATAATTTGCAACCTCGAGAGTAGATGTAATTGTATTTTGTAATTTCCTTATGTTGTAGTTCCTTTACGTCCTGTTTTTTTAATTTCGTATCTTTTTTCGTTGTATTTTTTTTTTAAATTCGTATTGTAATGTTTAAGTTTTAATGTTATGTTATTTATTAAATGAAGTATTAGTTTTAGTTTATGGGTTGAATTTGTAAATGGTTGAGTTATGATAAGGGGGTGTAAATGGTTGAGTTAAAGTTGAAATTTTAAAGCTGATGTGACGCTGAGTTAAGTTATAACTTGATGTTATTGCACCTAGTGCTCTAATGCTACATTACATCTTTTTCACTTTAAAACAATAGGATATACATCAAATAAGCAAAGATGTGTCAAATTTTAGCAATGAATCTCAAATGTATTGTTATAGTTATTTGTTATTCTTCCCATTTTATGTTTTTTATTTTATTTGTTTAAGTTTGTATGTGAGCTTATGAGTTTATTTGATTGCGGCTTAAATTCCATAATCTTTAATTTTCTGGCTTATTTTAAGATTTTTGGGCTTATATAAGTTTATCATACTATAAAAACTTATATAAACCCACAAGTCTCAATATAAGCAAAAAAATTGGGGCTTATCATACTATATTATAATGGAGGAAGGCCTTCTAATATTAGAATACTTAAAATTAAGCATTACAATCATCAAAGCTACATATACAAGTAATTTAAACACACTAATGGCATTAAACTTAAAATGGTAATTTAAACACACTAATGGCATTAAATATCTTAAAATGAAATAATACAACTAACAAAGCAATATGTACAAGTAAATTAAACACAATTTTGAAACATTAAATATCTCTTAATTAACTTAATTTCTTAACATTAAACACATTAATAATCAAAAGTCTTAAAGTTAAAACATACAACATATAAATCACTTGGTACAAATCAATTAAACACACATATAAAAAACTTAAAATTAAGAATAAAACATTAAACACTAATTAATATTATTTTTAAAGCATCCCTATAATAAAAAATACATGTTATAATATATATTGTACAAACAAATAAAACATACGGAGCTTTATACAATTTACATTGATGGTACATATGATTTTGAAAACCGGATCGGACTAACGGGTTCAACCGGACCGGACCAACTGGTTCAACCGAACCAGACCAACGAGCTCAACCGGACCGGACCAATGAGTTCAACCGGAACCCGCCGCTGCAACACGCGGGGACCCTGCTAGTGTAATACTTATAAGCGAAACACAAATAAGTTCAAAAACCACGTATAAGCCTTAAACAACACCCCCGTTTGTATTTTGTTACTAAACTATAATAAAGGGTGCAAAATGTGAAAAGTAAATAAGAAAGGGGGCTAGAGAGCCAAAGTCACACACCAATATCATCATCTGTCAGTCGTTAAATTGAATTGAATGAATCATAAAACCACAAATAGTAGCAGGAGTACATCATCAAAACCAAGAAGAAGAAGAAATTAATAAAGTTTCAAAATCAGAAATTGAAGAAGAAACATTAATAAATTTCCTTGATTCGGTGGATGATTATTTGGTATTAATCGATTCATTGTCCAACACTCTTCTTCGTCAGGTAATTCATTCATCACCATCATTTCTTTTTAATAAAGGGGGTGTTTATTTAAGGGGTGTTTGTTTCGGCTTATATAGCTGGTTTATGGCTTATTTGGTTTTGGGCTTATGTTTCATAACCTCATCTTTTGGCTTTGTTTAAGCTTATATGTGGCTTATGAGTTTGTTTGCTTTTCGGCTTATATTTCAAAAGTCCCAATTTTTTGGCTTATTTTGTTTAATGGGGGCAGTTTATTATATCAATAAACTTATATAAACCCACATGTCTCACAATAAGCCGGAAAATTAGGGGGCTTATGAAATATAAGCCGAAATCAAATAAGCTCATAAGCCAACATATAAGCTTAAACAAACACCCCCTTAAGCTTATTTTCCCGGCTTATTCAACTCTCGAAAAACTCATACACCAAAAAGTTTGAGCTTATAAACAACAACACCCAATCCCGCTGTAGCGTAGTATTGGGTAGTTAGAATGTGCGATTATTATTTTAGGAACTTGTGCTTAGGATTGTTTTTGGCTGTGTTTTGGATAAAAAGAAGTGGATTGTGTTTTGGGCTTAATAATAAACCTATGGCAATTCAGGTATGGATGGAATTAGCAGGTGCTCGCTATTCGATCGGTGGTTCGCGTGTAAACACTGCCTTGCTTATCCTTCAACCCCATTCCGCTGCTACTACAGTAGAGATTACTAACCACCAGGATGGTACCATCTTCCCTTTAACCTTAACCACACATATCTTGAATGATTTGCTCGATTAGTTTAGTATTACTTCAGAACGTAGGATATGATATGTATATATTCACTATCGAGTCTTTTTGTGAAAATGTCATGTATAGGGGGTGTTTGTTTAAGCTTATATGTGGGCTTATTAGATTTCGGCTTGTATTTCACAAGCCCCAATTTTCCGGCTTATTTAGAGACTTTTATCATATCATAGTAAACTAATATAAGCCCACAAGTCTTAAAATAAGCCGGAAAATTGGGGTTTATGAAATATAAGCCGAAAAACAAAAAGGTTCATAAGCAGCCCCCCATGTTCACCTTCCATGGCAAAGGCTAAAAAAGTTGACACTAGTAATAAGCCAAAATGAAAGTTTATGTAGGTGCCGGTTCAGTATATGTGTAAAATCAAAATTGTAAAAAGTAAATGGGTCAAGTCTCTCATCAAGTGTATTTTCATCTTATTCAGAAATTAGATTTTTATTGAAATAATATCGATTTTCTAATCATATTTGGTACACTGATTATATAGAAAACGTTTGTTGTGTAATCGACCTGTTTCAACATGAATGAAAGATCTGCCTGTTTGACTTATTGCCAACCCACCCGACTCTCCCAGTGTTTTCTACCTCTGCCTAAAAGAGATCAAGTAATAGTTCTAGTTCGTTTCACACAGCCTTAGAAATTGGATCCGACCTAGTTTTGCTTCTTTTGAAGGTATAGACTTATTAAACAACTTTACTTTGTTAGTTTTGATGACAAGTGAATGGAAATCGGATTGTGAGAAACTTATCAGACACCCTTTTTTGTTTGGTGAGATATCTAAAGGAAATAATAGTTTAGTTCAACTATTTTGCTTAATTTAACGAAAAGTTTACTTTTTGTCACTGAAGGGTTGTTAGATCAAATTGTGAAAGTCATTTTAAGCAAGTTTTAGCTATTGCACATTGTATAACATGAAAAATGTAAAATCCTTAGTTACATACTTAGAGATGATGTGATATGTAAATATGAAATATACTGCACATTCTATGTCCTAGACAATTCAACGTGTGACTTAATTTGTAAGAATGTGATTATAGTTAAATGTCTATATTGAGATGGACATCGTTGTCAACCAAACTAAATTGAACCTGTAGTTTAAGATGGTAGCCTAGTAACTTATATCTAAAGATTATGTCAATAAGGCAACCTTGTCATAGTCGCCTCAAAATGATAATTGTTGCAACTTTCATGAGACGCGGGGACTAAAGATGATCTTTCAATCTTTAGATCCTCAGAAATGTCATACTTACAAGTGTCGAAAAGTGGTAATTAGTTTCACCTCTGTTTTAATTCATTCATCAAGTACTTAATTCATTCATTCATCATTTGATTTAAATGAAGGGGGTGTTTATAGCTGGCTTATAGCTTATTTGGTTTTGTTTTTTGTGCTTATTTTGCATCTTTTTGGCTTATATAAGCTTATTCTGACATAATAAATATATATAAGCCGGAAAGTTTCAAAAATAAGCCACAAAAAATGAGCTTATGAAACATAAGCGAAAAACCAGATAACCTATAAGCCGAAACAAACACCCTCTTAAGCTTATTAGCCCGGCTTATTCAACTTTGAAAAACTCATAAGCCAAAAAGTTTGAGCTTATAAACAACACCCAATCCTACTGTAGCGGAGTATTGGGGAGTTAAAATGTAGACAGATTATACCCCTAGTAAACCCGAAAGTTTTGAAACTGCTTCAAAAATTTAACAAGGCGGCGAAATAAGCTGAAACAAACACTCCCTTATTTATGCTTGCCCGAAACAAACTTGTTTATTTTCCAATTCTACCACTGGTTGTGATGTACGATTATTCTAGGAACTTGTGGTTAGGATTGTTTTTGGCTGTGTTTTGGACAAAAAGAAGTGAAAATTGTGTTTTGGGCTTAATAATAAACCTATGGTAATTCAGGGATGGATGGAATTAGCAGGTGCTCGCTATTCGATGGGTGCTTCACGTGTAAACACCGCATTGCTTAACCTTCAACCCCATTCTGCTGCTACCACTGTAGAGATTACTCACGACCAAGATGGTAATTCCCTTTAACCTTAACCACACATATATTGAATGATTTGCTCGATTAGTTTTTGTATGGTTCACATAAGGCACACCCTAAGTATTACTTCAGAATATAGGATTATAGGATATGATATGTATAGGCGTTAAGAAAACTTTCAACAGGTTAATATAGCCGGGCTTATGGCTTATTTGATTTTGGGCTTATGTTTCATAAGCTAACTTTTTTGTGGCTTATTTTGAAGCTTTTCGGCTTATATAAGTTTCTTATGTTATAATAAGCTTATATAAGCCAAAAAGTTTCAAAATAAGCCACAAAAATGAGCTTATGAAACATAAGACCAAAACCAAATAAGCCATAAGCTGGCTATATAAGCCAAAACAAACGCCCCCGTATATACTCACGAGAGGTAACTATCGAGCCTTTTTGTGAAAATGTCATGTATGTTCACCTTCCATGGCAAAGGCTAAAATAGTTGACACTAGTAATAAGCCAAAATGAAAATTCATGTAGATGCCGGTTTGGTATATGTGGAAAATCAAAATTTTAAAAAGTAAATGGGTCAAGTATATTTTCATCTTATTCAGAAATTTAGATTTTTATTGAAGTAATATCGATTTTCTAATCATATTTGATACACTGATCATATAGAAAGTGTTTGTTGTCTAATCGACCTGTTTCAACATGAATGAAAAAGATCTGCCCGTTGGACTTATTGCCGACCCACCCGGCTCTCCCATTGTTTTCTACCTCTGCCTAAAAGTGATGAAGTAGTAATTCTAGTTTGTTAACGTGTATGCCTGGACGTAAACATCTGCAAATCATAAACTTAGATTCACACAGCCATAGAAATTGGATCCGACCTAGTTTTGCAACTTTTTGGCTTATATAAGCTTATTCTGACATAATAAATATGTATGAGCCGGAAAGTTTCGGAATAAGCCACATAAAGTGAGCTTGTGAAACATAAGCCAAAAACCAAATAACTATATAAGCCGAAACAAACACCTCATTAAGTTTATTTGTCCGGCTTATTCAACTTTTGAAAATCCAGAAAGTTTGAGCTTATAAATAACAACTGTAGACAGATTATACCTGCCTCAAAATTTTAACAATCAGCCAATTAAGCTTAAACAAACACCCCATTCAGCTCCTACGACAGTAGAGATTGTATTTTGTCTCTATAGTTCGACAAAAAAAATAGTGGATTGTGTTTTGGGTTTAATAATCCTATGTAATTCAGGGTGCTCGATATTCGATGGGTGGTTCACGTGTAAACACGACATTGCTTAACCTTCAACCTCATTCTGCTGCTACCACAGTAGACATTACTCATGACCAAGATGGCAAGATGGTACCATCTTCCCTTGAACCTTAACCACACGTATCTTGAATCATTTGCTCAATTAGTATAGTATTACAACTTCAGAACGTAGGATATGATATGTGTATATTCACGATCGAGCCTTTTTGTGAAAATGGCATGTATAAGTTCACCTTCCATGGCAAAGGCTGAAAAAGTTGACACTAGTAATTAGCCAAAATGAAAATGCCGGTTTGGTATATGTGTAAAATCAAAATTGTAAAAAGTAAATGGGTCAAGTGTATTTTCATCTTATTCAGAAATTTAGATTTGTATTGAAGTTATATCGATTTTCTAATCATATTTGGTACATTGATAATATAGAAAATGTCTGTTGTGTAATCGACCTGTTTCAACATGATACATGAATGAATGATCTGCCCGTTTGACTTATTGCCAACCCACCTGACCCTCCCATTTTTTTCTATCTCTGCCTAAAAGAGACGAAGTAATAGTTTTAGTTTCTTAATTTTTAATGTGAACATCGAACTTCGATTCACACAGCCATAGAAATTGGATCCAACCTAGTTTTGCCCGGTAGTTTATGTCCTATTCTTTGGTTCACAAGCAATTGCCTTCTTTGAAGGTGTAGACTAATTAAAAAACTTTCCTTTGTTAATTTTGATGACAAGTGAATGGAGATCGGATCGTGAGAAACTTATCAGACACCCTTTTTTGTTTGCTGAGATATCTAAAGGAAATAACAGTTTAGCTCAACTATTTTGCTTAATTTAAAGAAAAGTCAAATACTTTTTGTCACTAAAGGGTCATTAGATCAGGTTGTAAAGTTTCGGGGGTCAAAATGTAAAAGTCATCATAAGCAAGTTTTAGCTAGTGCACATTGTATAACATGAAAATTGCAAAATCCTTAGTTACATACTTAGAGTGACGTGATATGTAAATATGCAATATACTGCACATTCTGTGTCCCAGACAATTCTGGTCATCGTTGTCAACTAAGTTTATCTGTAATAAGTGATGGTAGCCTAATAACTTTTATCTAATGTTTAGGTCAATACGACAACCTTGTCATAGTCGCCCCCAAATGATAATTGATGCAACTTTCATGAGAAGGTGGGTGAACAGAACATGGAAGTAATTTTTGACCATTTACATGCTACTGCTTTCCAATACACTCCTCTTGGTAGGACCATTCTTGGACCTGCTGAAAACATTGAGAAGGTAACAAAGAAGGATATTCAAGTTTATATTTCCACCCATTATGCTGCTCACAGTATGGTACTTGACTTAAATTATCAACTGTATGATTTTGTGGCATTTTATTGGTCAAACTAGTCTAATAACAGGGTTCAGTTATTTATACTAGATTTATTTGTTTATTATTATTTGCTTCAGGTTATTTGTGCCTCTGGAGCTGTTAAACACGAGGATCTTGTGGAGCAGGTGAAGAAAATGTTCACAAAAATGTCTGCCAATCCGTTGACCACATCACAGATAGGAGAAAAGGAGCCAGCAACATTCACAGGTTCAGAGGTTTGCATTATAGATTTTTTATTTTTATTTCTGAGGTGGCAATTTTGACCCATTTGCTTATGAATGGGTCGATTTGGGTTAGGTATTGTCTGGTCAAACGCGTAAAGCATAAGCTAATTCAGGAAACAGGTCATGCAAAGAACATGTCACTGGTTGAAAGTGGCCAATATATTTATCGCATAAAGCTTCCTAAATAGTTTTAGTAAAAAAATGGATTATTGTGGAGATAAGAAACTCTTGTTCAATCACATTGAGTATTTGACACACTACTTATTGCTGTATTGAAAAATAGAAGTTTTTGGACAAGAACTCTTTTGGGCAACTCATCCCTAATTAGTCGTAATTGGCACAGCCGATGCTATGTCACAAAGGTTATTTTCTTACTTCATGTTCAACATACAGAGTTGGATATCATTCTTCGGTTTAAAAGTTCAGGTTAGTCTTATGATTTTAGATGAGATTCTTCGGTTTAGAAGTAACACCTCGATCAGTCAGGGCATTAATTGCTCTTTATGAACGTGCAGTTGGTATATATGCATCACTTGTGAACATCAACTCTTAGCATCAACCTGGTACAGACTCTTCTCTTTATCTCTTGTAATATAATGATAATTAGTTGTAATATGTGATATCGATTATGCATTAAAAGATAATTAGCTGTAATATAATGAACTGTGAAAGATAGTGCCGTAGGTCCTCCCGTGTTTCAACTTTAGATAATCAGCTAAGTTGACATGAAACACTTTTTTCTTATAGCGTGTTTTTTCATCTAGGGTCCGGATTGATTTCAAAGAACATATACTACCACAGATTCTTTAGTGCTGCTATAAAGTTCCCAGCTGGTTTCACTTCAGGAGTAGTACTAGCATTCTATGTAAGTTCTGTTTATTTTCTTAACTTGTATACGTCCATTAAGTTGTAAACTATACACTTAAACTACTACATCTCTCAAGAAGGTTTTGTCCTGTGACATCTAGCATAAGCAATGCTTAAAAAAATTTGGGGCTCTTTTTTTAATTAGAGGAGGAGGTTATGTATATTTAAGGAGAAGGTTCAAGTAATCAAGTATTGACTGATGGGAAAACTAATGTCATGAAATTAACACTCGACTTAGAAGGGTTTTATAGCTTACCCCTATCTTTCTTCTCGATGACTCAGTTAACTGACTTTAATCATAGTGGTTGTAGTCTCAACCATCAACCAACATTCAATGGATTTGGTAGCCTGGTGAGCTTATTTGTGTTTTTGAATTGACAACATATACTAAGACACTTCTACATCTCCTACAAGTTGTCCATTGCTCAAGACTGTGATTATGGTAATTTCTTAGTACAGTATTGAATAAGTATATCCATCCTCATGGTCTTTTTGTAACTTATCTTTGACTATGGTTTGCTGCAGAAAATTGACTATGGGACTATTGAAATTTGTGCTCATACCACCACTGCTAACCTATTTGAGTGTTTACCGGTAATTGAAAATCTGTCCAAGTGCTTAATCCACCTCAAATACTTGTGTATTGAACATGTATGCTTCGTTCACGACATGGGTTTACCTATCCTTTTTCTATTGGTCAGAAGCTCCCCAAACATGGAGAAACTTAGGGTGCAGGTCAACCATAAATCACATAAATGTATCCTATATCCAAATATTTTTATTCTTATGTCGAAATAACTAAAATGTGTAGTATTGACGTTTAATAGAGATTATAGACGATGAAATATGTCAACGCTGGGGCATCTGAAGGAATTAGAGGTTACAAATTTTGATAGCATGAAAGAGGGTCAGATTATAATAAGGAAATAGGTATCCACCAGGATGCTCATTCTTAACTTTCTTGTTTCATATAAACATGTTGAATTATAACTCTGTTTTTTGTTATTTCACTTGTTCTAATCCATACTTGTTATATATGCAGCATCTATATATAATGAGTCGGCTAGAATGAAAGCTCAAGAGCAAGATGAATCGCGGTTTGAAGGCTGGACTTTAGAGAAGTAAAGATGAAGATTTGATAGCTAGGATTTCTTATAATAGATGAAAGTTAGGAAAAATGATACCGGGTTGTTTTTGCTATTCAAAATTTGATCTAGTGGCTGATTTTTTCCAAAAATATATATATACATTTTTAATTTTGTTTTTCACATAGAGCCATGTTTGTTAAGAGAAAACCGGGCTCTATAACTGCGAATAGACCCCTTTTTCCTAAACGGGCTCTATTTGGTTTTTGAATAGACCCCCCCCCCCCCCCCTCCCCTTTTGAGCCCTTAGGCAAAACCGGGCTCTATGACACTTTACAACCGGGCTCTATGGCCATTTTTGTGGGTCACATAATTTTATTCCAAAACCCGACTCAACCCAACCCGATACACCTGACAGGCGACAACCCAAACCGATAAGACCCTTAATCATATGGAACTTTGGATTTGATTTATGAATCTGGCAGTTATGCCGATATCATAACATACGGATCAAACTTCAACTAAAATCAACTTCTAACATAATGGCATTTGGATGTGCGTATTGTCATATGCATGTATATATAGTACTAGTCAGGGACGGACTCAGAATTTTCAAGTGGGTGTTGCACAAAATATTTTTTCATAAATATCAAAAAAATTAATTCAACATTATATTATTTGTGAAAATGAAAAACTAATCAATAAAGTACCATGTCTCTTATACTATTGACATCTACGACGTTTCGAGCCATGAAAGCGCTTCATCACGTCTTCATTTGTAACCTTCGTGAATACTTCTTTTTCTATGTTACAAATTAAAGCATCATTCATATAATTTTCACCCATTATGTTGCGGAGATTTATCATCAATTTTATTGCCGAAAAACATCTTTCAACGGTTGCGATTGCCACAAGTAAAAGTAAAGAAAGGTTCAATAACTTGTAGATAAAAGGAAAAGAAATATGCTTCTTTCGTGTCACCATCAACGTAGCAAGCTCAGCGATTCCTTTCAACTTCGTAAAGTCTGTGTCATGAATCACAGTTTCATAGTAATAATAAAAATATTTTTAAATTGTTACCTAATGATCTAGAATTTTGATCTTTTGAGTAGTGAATAAATGATGATGGTGAAAGTTGAATCGCTTGAATTGGGAATTCGGAAGAAACCGGTAGAACATATACTTTTGTTTTGTAAATTGAATGTGTATTATTAGATTTAATTAATTTGGGTTTAGTGGGCTATTTATTTTTTTTACAATTATATCTTGGGCTAAAAATGAAAATAGCAACATCTCTGTCTCGAACATATAGTTTTGTTTGGTAAATTGAATGTGTATTTGTTTTTTTACATTTACATTTTGTTTCGAAATGTGTTTTCTCTTTGCACCATAAAAAAATGAAAATAGCAAAAAAAAAAAATAATAATAAAAAAAAAAAAAAAAAAAAAAAAAAAATCGGGGGTTGCACATATCAAGAAATAACAATTTTCGAAAAAAATTTACACTTCGTGACCTGAGAAAGGGTGTAGCATGTGCCACACCCAGCACCAATGTAGGTCCGTCCATGGTACTAGTATAGTACGATGATTACCTGTATGCGTTTATTTTATGTAAAAAATTATCTAGAAAAACTGCACAAGTATGAAAAGTGATTACTACAGCATGTTTACATGTTTAGTGATATTGCATATTTTATAAACATTTTCATACGTAATAGTATAATGTTATCACAAAACATTGGTTGAAAGTTGAAAATCCAATGGATTGCATATAATCTAAAACCGAGGGACCAGAAATGAAAATAACTTGACTTTGGAGTCAACCCCAGTTGCCTTTACTCTTTTGCAGTAACTTCATTTCATCTTCATTTCTTTGTAACTTCTGAATTGACTTGGGGTCAACCAAGGTGCCTTTACTCTCTTTATAAGTTTATTTGATCTTGCATTTTGATTGCATTCATTCACACGAACCAAAATACTTGTACTCAACTGGAACTTGCATTTTGATTGCAGCCATTCAGTGACTTTGATTTCCATCCATCCATCCATCGGTAAATTGCAGGTCATTTCTATTCTCAAATTCCTTTTTTTTTTTTTTTTTTTTTTTTTTTTTTTTTTTTATATATTATTGTTTCATTGCATATCTTATTTGTTGAGTAGTCGATTATATGCCAAAAAAGGGTATTTTTAAAACGAAGCAAAAAGTAGTAATTATATATAGCCAAAATAAAAATAAAAATTATGTCAAATATTTACTGAGTAATTGACCATATATGGGTGGTTATACGTAAGTTGGGTTTTGTCCTTGGATTCTTGGGCTGCCATATTCGTAAGTAAGGATCGCTGTAGTGTTTAGGGTCATTTGTTATCTCAACAAGAAAAAAATAATATTTCAAGTCCAATATTTCAACAAGTTTTTGTACACCAGATTTTTACAACAATAGAAAATCGTATTATCTTGGTTTTGTTAGCAATACTAACTAAAAATAGTGTTAAGTGTGTTCCACCTGCCTCATATGTCCAGCCCATTTGACCCGTTTTCTTTTTATTTTACCACTTTGCACGTTAGACACAAAACAACCTGCATCAACCCGTTAAAATATATACGGGTCGAAATTGGCACCTCTAGTTCAAGAGCCTTTAGGTAAGGATCAGGTGCTTTTCACCACTGATGATAACCAAATGGAAGAAATCAGTATGACCAAGAGTTGAAATCATTAGGTAAGCGTTTGGCCTCAGGGCATTAGTAACAGCAGCACGTGATCTTCAACGCATTTTGTTAATTTGTATAGACCCTCTATAGGCTCCACCTTTCCTTCACCAATCTGTATACAAAATAAAGATCACACACAAAATGAAAATCCACAAACACAAAGAGTGTCTTAGTTTCTAAAATATTCTTCTTTGTCTTCACCAAACTTTAAGCCCCCTTTGGGATATCATCAGGGAAAAGGCAATGTCTCAAGTTGAGCTTAATGCCTTCTTAAAATTCATAAGCTTAACTTCATAAGCAATTTCAAGCGTAAAAACTAAATCCAAACAGTCCTAAATCTTAATTCACCAAACTTTAAGCCCCTGAGGGACTGAAAGTGAATCTAAGTTGACATGGAGTCAACCCACTTGCCTTTACTCTTTTTAACTTCATTTGATCATTCATTTTTATTGCATTCATTCAGGTACCAAATCTCCCAAAGAATTCCATATATATCCATCGTTAAATTGTAAGTCATTCTATCTCAATTTGCTTTTCTTATAGTTTTGCTCATCTTATAACTCATTGTTCTATCTCTGTATGCTAACTATACTTCATTTCAAGATATTAAAAGTTATTATTTGATCTAATGACCCATAAAGTACTAAACAACTTATTAGTAAAACTATTTGTTCAGTAGTAGTTGGGTATAAGAGTGATTTCCCTTTAGTGGTTTTGGTCTTTTGATCGTTGGATTGTCATACTTGTAATTTCTAGGACCATTGAAGTTAGAATCGTTGTAGTTTTAGATTTGTGTGGCCCGAATTATTGTTGTCTATCATTTGGCTGAAGTTATGTTGTACCCCTAGCCTAGGAAAAAAAAAAAAAAAAAAAAAAAAAAACTGATTCGATAACCCAATTTATTCATTTCCCAAATTTGCTATTTTTTTAAATTTGATATTATAGGCTTCTTTATATCAAAGAGAGTAAAGTGTCTCTTATGTGTTCTAAGGCTGGTGTAATGGTCACCTGCACCCAGAGCGCTACATTACCTTTTTAACACACCACCTTTAAAGACTTAATTGTTATCACTTAACCAATCACATAAAAATATTTCACTTTTTACAAACATATCTCACAATATACCTCACAATAATTTTGTTTTGTATCACTTAAAACAAAATAAATGAATTGTTTGGATTTTTTGTTGCATGACCCTTTAAAAAGAAGTATTATTTTTGGTGAAGATATGTATTAGAAAAGTTTGACCCTTGAATTATTCAGATGATGTTATAATGTTATCAGGTGCTATTTTCCACAAAATAATAGTTGAAATTTGACATTGTAGCTTATAATCTAATTACTTTTAATACCGTCTCATTTTATAACTTGTCAATATAATAATCGATCCAATGGGCTATATGACAAGGTCTAAATAACTACACAACTAATTAGATCTTAATCTCTAATTTAATAACCCAAATTTTGGACAGATATGAGGAAAATTAGTGTCCAATTTGTTATTTGTTATCTTCTTTTGTAATTAATATATACTTTACATTATTTAAAAAAAATAAAAATTCCAAATTACTTTGCTAAACTGTAATTTTCATACTCCAATTACTTCCCTCCATGGGATAGATAACAAGGTCTAAATAACTAAACGACTTATTAATAAACCCAAAACTTTATGAAATTCCAAATTTTCGACAGATTTAAGGAAAATACTATAGTGTCCAAATATTTACATAGCATGAACAACAATAGAAAATAATTTAATCACATTTTATGAAATGCAATCATACATTCTTTCTACAAACCCACCTGCCTTTATTCTTTTTTAATTTGAGCTTCCATCCATCCATAAACTGCAAGTCGTTTTACCTTTTTATATTGTTTCATGTTACATTCTTTATTCCAAGTTATATATATTTGTTTTTGGGCAGATTGACGACTAAAATATCTTAGTCATGGATTCTTCTACTATTAGCTCTACTCTTTCTGATGCTCTTTACTTGTAGACACAGCTCGATCTCGTTATTGATAATGGCTGCTTCTTCCATTGCCCATCGATGGAGATATGATGTCTTTGTTAGTTTTAGAGGTGAAGATATCCGCAAAAAGTTCATGGATCATATGTTCAATGATTTCAAGCAAAAAGGAATTCATGCTTTTAGAGATGACAACGAACTGCCTAAAGGAGAAGAGATATCTCCCCATCTCTACAAAGCCATTGAAGAATCAAGGTTTTTGATAGTTATCTTCTCCAAAGATTATGCTTCTTCATCATGGTGTCTCAAGGAACTTGTCAAAATACTCGAGTGCAAGAAAATGGGAAAGCCTAAACACGAGGTTCAAATAATCTTTTATGATGTTAAACCGGATGTCGTGAGGAAACAAACTGAGAGCTATGCTGAAGCGTTTTCCAAACATCAAGTTTCAAACAGAAAAGAGGTGGATAAATGGAAGGAAGCTTTATCCATGGCAGCTAACTTATCTGGATGGGATCTTGAGGACATGGCAAATGGGTAAAATTCTTGTTTTTCTGTATTAGTCTTGTAGCTCTACTAAAGCTTAACACTATGTAGTTTCTCTTACTTATTGTGTCTTTGTGGTTAACAGGTTTGAGTCCAAGTTCATCGATTCCATTTCCAGAGAAATCCTCAAAACATTATGTGATGGACCCTTACATGTTGGTGAGAACATTGTTGGCATCGATTTCCATTTCGAGAAATTAAACTTGTCACGCTTCGTTGGGTCACATAAGGTTAATATGCTTGGTATTTGTGGTATAAGTGGAATAGGAAAGACAACCGTTGCCAAAGCTATATATAACTTGATGTATATCCACTTTGAAAGAAGTTGCTTTTGTGAAGATGTCAAAGAAGTCGAAGAAAAACAAAGCCTAACTCAAGTCCAGATGCAAATGATTGGTAAGATTCTGAAAACAGATGATCTGAAGATATCAAGTGTTGGAGAAGGTTCTATGGTAATAAAGCAAAGGATGGCATGTAAGCCAATCCTGCTTGTTTTGGATGATGTGAATAGCGTGAAACAGTTAGAAGCACTAGCAGGTTCACCTGATTGGTTTTTCCCAGGAAGTTTGATTATTTTCACGGCTAAAGATAAACAGTTGCTAACATCACATAGAGTGGATGAAATCCATGAAATGCGGAATTTAGATGAGTGTGAAGCTCTTGAGCTCTTTAGTTTATATGCATTTGGCAAAAGGCATCCTACAAAAGATTTTGAAGAGCTCGCTTCGAAAGTTATAATACATTTGCAAGGTCACCCATTGGCTCTCAAAATTTTTGGTGGATTATTGTGTGAAAAATCTGCGGATGTTTGGAAAGGCGAATTGAAAAGACTCCAAACATTTTCTAATTCAGATATCCTAAAAAAACTTCGGCCAAGTTTTGATAGCTTGGCATCTGATCAGAAAAGAATGTTTCTTGACATTGCATGTGTGTTCATTGGGGAAAATAAAGATTTTGCTGCAAGTATACTAGACAGCGGTGACTGTTCTGCAAATGCTATTATTGAAGTTCTAGCTAATAAGTTCCTAATAACAATATCTGCATATAATATGCGTCTTCAAATGCATGAATTGATTCAAAGCATGGCAAGGGAAATTGTTCATGAAGAATTTATCCTGACTGGGAAACAAAGAAGATTGTATATATCATCCGCATCGAGTGAAAAGAAAGTAAGAACTGGCATATTCTTCTTTACCTTCATATTCATACAAAATTATACACAATTGCATATGTTACTCTCTATAATTTATGTCACATGTTCTTACTTTTCCAGGTGGAAATGACTGAAGCAATTGAAGTTCTAGTCCTTTTGTTATGGAAATCTAGTCAAGAGGTTCACATAAACGCTAATTCTTTTGCACTTATGAAAAATTTGCGGATCCTGAAAATCTATTCTAAGGAAGAATTTGATCAGAAAGTGGAATTGAAGGGCTACAATGTGAAGTACTCAGGAAGTTTGGATTTTTTGTCCAATGAGCTAAGCTTGTTTTGTTGGCATGGATGCCCTTTCAAGTACTTACCTTCAGATTTCTATCCAGAAAACATTGTTGTCATCGACCTCTCTTACAGCAACATAATGCAACTTTGGACTACACCAAAGGTATTTACTTGTTCATACATGTGTTCATATTTGGCACCTCGAGAAATAAGAACTAATTTTTTTCTATTGATGCCAGTGCTTAAGAAGGTTGAAAATAATGAAGCTAAGGCACTGCTGCAACCTAACAACCACCCCTGACTTCTCAGAGATTACAAATCTCGAAGAGTTAGATTTTGAAGGTTGTGTGAATTTGGTTACAGTTCACCCATCTATTGGAATGCTTAATAAGCTTGCTGTCTTAAATCTGAAAGACTGCCCACGGGTTGGGAGTTTTCCTGAAGCCTTTTGGTCTAGATGCTGGACTTCAATCTCTGGTTTCATATGGAACCAACAACATCCCCATAGATCAGTTTCATTGGCAGGTTTAAATATGTTAAAGAAACTGAATTTCAGCTACTGCAATTTAGTTCAAGTGCCCGATGGCATTGGAGGCTTATCATGTCTGAAGGAACTACACTTAGAAGGGAACAATTTTACTAGCTTGCCTGGAAGTTTGAGTCAACTTTCTAGTCTTGAATGGCTTGATGTTAATGGTTGCAAGAAGCTGGAAGTGTTGCCCGAACTTCCACCTAGTGTATGGAGAATTGATGCATCTAATTGCACCTCCTTATGTTCAATTAAGGGATCAAACCCAATCATGAGCATAAGGGAGACTTTTCTCAACAATTGTCCAAAATTGTTTAAGGTGTCGATATCGGAGACTCAATGTCTCGACTCATCTGTAACTTCCCAAGGCTCTCGATTTTCTTCTTTCCTTCGGTATGCGGATAACAGATGTGGATTGTTCTGTTTGCCAGGAAGTTCCATTAAGAGAATGGAAATAATATATGAAGGAAATAGCATTCCAAATGGGTTTACAAATAAAAGTTTGGGAAATCATGTAAAGGTTGAATTGCCATCAGATTGGAGCTTCAGTAAGTTAAGGGGATATGGAATTTGTGTTGTTTTTAAGAGAAAAACACCTTCCAATTCTTTTGGATACGAGGTAAAGAACTTTGATGGAGCTTATTTGGGAGGATACATTATACGACAAGTGAAATCTGTAGATGGGAGGAAGCAAATAAGAATCGATGAGTCAGATATGACATGGTTGCGTTATACAACGAAAATACAGAAGTGGAAGGAAGCAAAGAATTTTGTAACATTTTGTTTTTTTGAGAATGGAATTGAAGTGAAGGAGTGTGGTGTCAGACTTGTTTGGGATGAAGATTTAGATCAAGAAGAAGCAGACTTGAGTATGTTCCAAGACATCCCAGCTCTATCACAGCATGGTGGGGTCTTTTGCGTGTTTGGGAATTCTGGAATCAAATGGTCATGGTAGTCCGATAAAAAAAATTTATTATAATTGTTTATATGTCAAACTACATGTCCCCTATTATACCAGCAAACTGTCGTTAGCTATAACTCTTATTTATTATAATTGTTTATTGTAACTTTTATTTGGTCTTTCTATTAGCAACAGTTCATATTCAATCTTTTGTATAGGAGACACCCACTAAGTGTTTGATGAAATGCATGAGTAGAAATCCTTTACTATTATACCAGCAAACTGTCGTTAGCTATAAAACTCTACAGCCTGTTTGTAGATTTTTTTGGATTATTAAGAATAGATTGTTGTGTTTTGAAGTGGTGATGTGTACAGTAACATTGCTTGATAATTCAACCATGAAGTCCTTAAGTCTCACTGACTTTGTTTTAAACCTTTTCCCTATTCCTAATTCAGTCACACTTTTGAGCTTGTGGATCAACCAAGTGATTTGTTGTTGCCACCTCAGTTTGATCATTAGTCAACAACTCATTACCTTCATAAGGTAATTCAACTTTCTAGTGCATGACATTACTGTCCTCCCTAACATTGACCTTGTCTACAAGGTTGCGTTGAGGATAAGTATGAAACACATCAGCTTGTACCCAGGTGGCTTCTTCAGGAGCTTTGCCTTGCCACTGAACTAAATATTGCTTTGGTACATTGTAATGTGTCTGCCTCTCTTATTTGTACAATAGCTTGTGGTGTCATTTGGGATATGATATCCCTCCCTTGCCACATGGTCATTGGGGTTGTCTCAGTAGTCGTGCCATGAAAACATTTAAGAAGAGAGACATGATAAAGATCATAGATTTTAGCATCGACATGTAACAAAATTGATAAAGATCATAGATATCAATCAATAGGTACTGCATTACATAAAGAACTGCTATATCTTCCTAGTTTATATGTCCAAACACCCCTCAAGTAATATATAAAAACTGAAGTATCGGTTTATCTAAAAGCGGGGGACTAGAACTGTAACTTGTGGATATTAAGTTGACTTTTGGATATCAAAACACATGGAGACTTGATTGCATTCATGCCCTTAACCCATTGGAAAACCTGTAAGTCATCCATTTCTTTTACACTTTCATCACAAAAAGGCATGAATCTATATTACAGGTCTACATAAGTAAAAATTGGTTCACCAGGAAGAAAGGTGAAAACCATAGTGGAAGCACTTGAGATGTGCGTGTGCAGGTGTGCGAGCACGCGTTTTGTGTATAATGCTATCAACCCTGTTCGTAACAAGCCCAACGACGCACAAAACACTTTCTCATGATAATATTCCAAGACAAGCCAATCCATAGTAGAACACACAATGAATATCAAATTTGACTATGCGTAATTCTTGGCATATAACTGCTTATGTAACTAGTTTATTACCAATAAAAATGTTTAAACTTTAGCGTACATTATTTTTACAATAAGCATCTAACAATCAAAACTATATATTTATAGTAATCGCAATCCAGTATTAGAATTTCTAGCCAAGATTATACCAAAGAAATATCGTAAAGTTCCCATGCAATGGTATCAAAGACAAGCAAGTGATACAAACAGAAACCATCAAGCCGGTAGAAGAAAAAAATAATACCACCAAACTCCAAACTAAAATGCCCATTTATCAGTTTCATTTTTCCCCGTTTGACTTTCTGACGACACCTTAAACGGTCCACTTGACCCAAAGGGAAGTCATCAAATGAGTATGTATGACCATGGTCAAAACCTGCATTGCTACTCATTGAATCAAACCTTGCGAAACTACAGTCGTGTGCCGTGCTGCTCATTGAGTCGAATCTTGAGAAATTATCCTGTGTGGAGCTGCTCATGGAATCAAATCTCGAGAAGGTTTCTTGTTTGGGAGAACCTCGGTCAGTGGCACTGAAAGAGTCATATCTCGAGAAATTATCAAAGAAAGAATTCTCTGCTCTTCCCCCACTGTATCGTGGTGAGCCAGGAACCGAATCATCAAACCCAAATGGACTCTTTTTCTGGAAGAAACTGTTATTGCCTTGCGGGGAATCACTTTTCCTTGGACTTGCAGTGAAATGTACTGTATTAATTTTCATGCAATGATATAATTGAAAAAAAAAAGATATGAACTCACCTTAGCTGTGTCACTATTGAATCCCCACACCGAATCTACATCATCATTGTTGTCAAAAGTACCCCATCAATAGACTAGTGCATGTTTAGATCATTCCACCAAACAAGGTACACGTTTTGTTGTATTTAGACAATGAAAGATCAAACCATAAACTGAATCCAATTGGTACCTTTCTGTGTCAGCATCAAAGCTCTTTCCGTAATGTTTAAATGAATCCTCCTTGGTTGAACTTTCAAACATTTTTTTAGCGGTGGGACTACCAACTGGGCTTTTAGCCGACTCATCTTCGCTATGTACGTATGCTGATTCAGTCTTGAAAGGCTTCTTTGACTTCCTGTCAGCATTTGAATATGAATCCTCAGAAGCGTCATCCATCGTAGATGAGTTTTCTGCCTGAGATGTTGATTTGGTTTAGTGCAAAGTGCAAATGTAGTTGAAGAGATTAACGTGAGAACAGAGGTAGCAAAATAGATTGGTTAACTAATAAATTAGATGTGTTTGGGTCAAAACGGATATTTTGTGTGGAACACGGGTCGGATTGACCCACCGACGCTGATATCTTTTAACAAATATGAGCTGACATTGCTCCTTCTATGATAAATAGTTACTATAAAACAAAGAGCGTCATACCTTCATCTTCGAATTTATCCCAATCCTCATCCTACAATGCAGATATCTCTGGAATTCCAGGTAGCCAACCTTGACAAACAAAATAGGTGAACCATAACGCAAACAGTGACATTATTGCTAATGAACATCAATTCCATGTTTTTTGCAACGTTCAGTTAAAGCCTTCAGTAGTTCCTCGAGATTGGATTGGATATGATCAGTACTGGAGCACCTGTGGGTTGCCTTGTAAAAGCATTCAGTGGTTCTATCTTGGCTGCAGTCTGGGGCTGAGAAGTTACAGGACCAATTGCAGAAGAAACGGGTGGAATGCTTGCAGTTTGTGTTGGCATTGAGGATGATGACGGTTTGGATATAGATTGAGAAGCGGAAAACTAGTCACCTCCAAACATAGCAGCAGAAGTAATTGCATTTCCTCCAACAGATGGTCTAGGAGCCGTGAAAGATAAGGATGATAGTGGCTCTTGGGTTTTGGCCAAGCCTGTTAACCCTTCTTACATGACACAAAAATAAATAAAAAAAATATCCACAATCAAATGTAACATTTAGATATGCAGCTAAACGCTAGCCTAAATATAGATTTCGTGTCTAGCTTAACCTCGAAAGTGAGATCGCACCTGGCTCAACTGTTCAAGGGTAGAGACTAGAGAGCACTAACCAGTGCAAAACTCCTTAGGTTGGTATCATTATCACTTGTATCAAAGGATTACTCTAAGGAACTATCAGACGGTTTGGACCAAATTGTAAATTCTAAGACCTTTATATTGCTTTCAACAAGTTGGTCTAAGTAACATTCAAGTGCGGTTAGACTCATGATCAGACTTTATTAATAGCCCGATAATTGACTTGTACGGTTGAAAATTCACAGATTAAATGGAATAGAAGCAGAAGTTTAGTTCTTTACACTTGGAAAAGCAAGCACTCGAATATGACAAGTAAAACCGCACGGTCAAAAACGACCCAAATGACACACGTGTCAACTAAAGTACTCGAATTGAGGACTTATAAAGGGTGACTCTGTATTTTATCGCCACAGATTATACTACAAAAAGTCACTTCCTTTTTTTTTTTTTTTTTTTTTTTTTTTTTTTTTTTTTTTATCATCATCCACCGCAGATTCCAGTCTAGGGAAAATGAGTAAATGTTTATGCTCGGGAAGGCACCACAAGCAAAGATCCCTTTACCCAGACAAGTTTCGAGCTATGGGCATATTGATTATTAATTTTAATTAGCAAAATTAAGGGTGGGCTGAATAGCATACAAAATAGATCGATCATAAGCAATTCTACCGGATAAATAACAACAAGCCACAAGTGGCGTGATTGACAAGATGAGTTTTGGAAGATATAAAAGGAGTATGGAACTAACAATCTATGATAAATTTAACTACTAGTATGTATCCTAACAACAGATCAAGACTCAGAAAATGATATACTCTAAGTCAAAGCCACAGTTGCGTTTTTTCAGGCTTTTAATTTATACTCCTATCTTTTTCAAATTGAAAGGAGGAGGTTGTTGATTCAGTTCGTTGCTCAATTTTACATTATTAGATACATCCAAACCGGATTTTTCTTTTTATTTCTTCTCTTTTCTTTTTCTTCTTTTTCTCAATGTTTTAAAAACTGGGTTTAGAATCGACCCGGTCGAGTCACCGGGTTACCAGTTCAATCGGTTTGACCGCCGGGTTAACCCGGTTTTCCACTTAAGTATATTGCAATATTTAGGCTCACCAAAACACCTATAGAACCTTTAATATTCAATACCAAACATACACAAAGCCTAAAAAATTCAAGAGTAAACTACATTTTTGGTCCTTGTGGTTGTATCAAAATCCCACTTTTGGTCCAATTTTCACAACACCTGCGATTCCAGTCCAATAGTTTGCGTTTTGTTCAACTTTTGGTCCAATTTTCTAACGGAGTTAGTTTAGTCGTTAAGTCTAATTGTAAAGTGGCAACATTAGTCCTTTAACTTAATGGTAGTTTGCAAAGTTCGTACTTTATACAAAAAATATTTTGTATAAAGTTCGTCCTTTATACAAAAAATATTTTGTATAAAGTCCTTTAACTTATCCTTTTTTCTATTGATGCCAGTGCTTAAGAAGGTTGAAAATAATGAAGCTAAGGTATTGTTGTAACCTAACAACCACCCCTGACTTCTCAGAGATTACAAATCTTGAAGAGCTAGATTTTGAAGGTTGTGTGAATTTGGCTACAGTTCACCCATCTATTGGAATGCTTAATAAGCTTGTTGTCTTAAATCTGAAAGACTGCATACGGGTTGGGAGTTTTCCTGAAGCCTTTTTGTCTAGATGCTGGACTTGAATCTCTGGTTTCATATGGAACCAACAACATCCCCAAAGATCAGTTTCATTGGCAGGTTTACATATGTTAAAGGAACTGAATTTCAGCTACTGCAATTTAGTTCAAGTGCCTGAGAGCATTGGAGGCTTATCATGTCTAAAATATCTATACTTAAGAGGGAACAATTTTACTAGCTTGCCTGGAAGTTTGAGTCAACTTTCTAGTCTTAATTGGCTTGATGTTGAGGGTTGCAAGAAGCTGGAAGTGTTGCCCGAACTTCCACATAGCCTAGATCATCTTTATGCATCTGATTGCACCTCCTTAAGTTCAATTAGGGGATCAAACCCAATCATGAGTGTAAGGTACACTTATCTCTACAATTGTCCAAAATTGTTTAAGGTGTCGATATCAGAGACTCAATGTCTCGACTCATCTGTAACTTCCCAAGGCTCTCGATTTTCTTCTTTCCTTCGGTATGTGCATAACAGATGTGGATTGTTCTGTTTGCCAGGAAGTTCCATTAAGAATATGGATATGTTTTATGATGGAAATAGCATTCCAAATTGGTTTACAAATAAAAGTTTGGGAAATCATGTAAAGGTTGAATTGCCATCAGATTGGAGCTTCAGTAAGTTAAGGGGATATGGAGTTTGTGTTGTTTTTAAGAGAAAAAATCCTTACTCAGATTTTCGATACTCTGTAAAGAACTTTGATGGAGCTTATTTGGGAGGATGCGATCCATACTACTATGGGGAATATTTTGAGGATAAGCCAATAAGAATCGATGAGTCAGATATGATATGGTTGCATTATATGACAAGTGAAATACAGAAATTGAAGAAAGCAAAGAATTTTGTAACATTTTGTTTTAAAGAGAATGAAGGAATTGAAGTGAAGGAGATGGGTGTAAGACTTATTTGTGATGAAGATTTAGATCAAGAAGCAGACTTGAGTATGTTCCAAGACATCCCAACTCTATCACAGCATGGTGGGGCCTTGTGCGAGTTTGGGAGGTATGGAGAAATCGAATGGACATGGTAAGTTAAATTATTTATATGTCCCCTGTAGATTTTGTAATTTTTATTTGGTCTTTTTATTAGCCACAATAGTCTTTGATAAATCCATGTAGGAGACACCCACTAGGTGTTTGATGAAATGCATGAGTACAAATCATTTGCTATTTACTCTACAGCATGTTTGTAGATTTTTTTGGATTTCACGATGTATTAAGAATTGATGTTGTGTTTTGAAGTTGCGATTTGTACCGTAAGATAATAAACCTTGCTGCAGTTTTATGTCGTAGCAATTATGTGACTGGTATGGTATCATGTTAAAACATGCACCATCTTTGGATAGTGTGCTCTTTCCGGTGCCAGCTCAACCAACATTTGAGACAACATGTTTATTGTTTGTTATAAAAACTTGACATTTGTTTTGATTGTTGAAAATGCTCTTCTTTGATACCTGCCTTCTGCATCTGTTCTTCGTTGCACTAATAGCTCAAGATCCGTTCCTTGAGGTAGCTGCCTGGACATATTACATGTATTTCGACCCATTTACATATGGGTCAGATTTCAACCCGTTCCCAAAATATGTGAAGTATTAACCACTGGTGCTATTCCAAGATTGCCTTATCCTTATCATTGGTCTTCACGTTCTTTGTACATATTTGGGACAAACACCATACGGATAAACAGAGCAAGTATCAATAGCTTGTTCCTTCACTTCACTTCACCCACGTTGTTACCTTCTGTTTCATTACCCTCCCCCAAGTGGTTTCTTGAGACAATATAGATATCATTGTACTTTCTGCTAGTCGTGGTAGTCTAACCGAAAACCTTTATAGGTCATGCTTCTTGTGATAGCCAAGTGGGGTATTAGGAAAATTCTTTGTTCTTTGATTTTTTTATTTATAAATAAATAAAATTCAAAAGGGAATAACATATGGGCATTTTAGTCATTTCACTTCGCCAATAGAGAAAAATAAACTCGAAACTTTCTCATGGTCGCCTGCACTTTCAAAACCACTAGGACTGCCAATGCAGTTTGGCGAAACCACAACGATGGTTTTTGCAACATGAACTTTTCATGTATCGTACACCAGGTGTTCGTTAGAGTGGAGTATGTCAGTAGAAATCATTGACTAATATAATGGAAAACTGTTTGGTAGCTATTACTCGTCAACTTGTTCAATATCGTTACCTGCCGATGTGTACTTGCAGTTAAGAACAATGTGTTTTCTTTTGCATTGTTGCAGTTTACATCTCTGGAAAAGATTACGACCATGCTTGTTGAGACTACGTTCTTGCCTGCCAGTTGAGGTATAGTTTACTGATCATATTTATGTTTATCTTTTGAGTAAATTACATGGTTGGTCCCTGTGATTTGTACAAAGTAACAACTTTCGTCCCTATCTTTTAAAAGTTGCATGGTTAGTCCCTAAGTACGTAAACAAATAACACCACAGGTCCCTTGGTTTATTTAACTGGTGTTAACTAGGTTAGTTAAAATTTACAAGTTAGCCCCCTTTGGTTAAATAGCGATGCATCGTTAATCCTTTGGTTAAATAGCGCTGCATCGTTAATCCTTTGGTTAACTAGGTTAGTTAAAATTTACAAGTTAGCCCCCTTTGGTTAAATAGCGCTGCATCGTTAATCCTTTGGTTAAATAGCGCTGCATCGTTAATCCTTTTAACGTTTTCGCCCGTTTTTGTCCCTTTTTTTTACGTTTTCGCCCGCTTTTGTCCGTTTTTTTTGTTTTCGCCCGTTTTTGTCCGTTTTTTTACGTTTTCGCCCGTTTTTGTCCATTTTTTTTTGTTTTCGCCCGTTTTTGTCCGTTTTTTTTTACGTTTTCGCCCGTTTTTGTCCGTTTTTTTTTCGTTTTCGCCCGTTTTTGTCCGTTTTTTTTACGTTTTCGCACGTTTTTGTCCGTGTTTTTTTGTTTTCGCCCGTTTTGTCCGTTTTTTTTATGTTTTCGCCCGTTTTTGTCCGCTTTTTTTTGTTTTCGCCCGTTTTTGTCCCTTTTTTTTACGTTTTTCTCCGTTTTTTTTTGTTTTCGCCCGTTTTGTCCGTTTTTTTAACGTTTTCGCCTGTTTTTGTCCGTTTTTTTTTGTTTTCGCCCGTTTTTGTCCGTTTTTTTTACGTTTTCGCCCGTTTTGTCCTTTTTTTTTACGTTTTCGCCCGTTTTTGTCCGTTTTTTTTGTTTTCGCCCGTTTTTGTCCGTTTTTTTTATTTCGCCCGTTTTTGTCCGTTTTTTTCGTTTTTGCCTTTTTTTGTCCATTTTTTTTAACGTTTTCTCCTGTTTTTGTCCATTTTTTTACGTTTTGGCCCGTTTTTGTCCATTTTTTTACGTTTTCGCTCGTTTTGTCCGTTCTGTTTACGTTTTCTCCTCTTTTTGTACCTTTTTTTACCCAAAATTTTTTTTCCGTTCTTTTTACGTTTTGTCCGTTCTTTTTACCCAAAATTTTTTTCGAAAATATTTTTTTCGATGATTATTTAAAAAAAAATTCAAAATTATATTTATTGAATTTTTTGTCTGTAAAAAAATGGACAAAAACGGGCGAAAATGTAAAAAACGGACAAAAACTGGCTAAAACATAAAAAAAATGGTACAAAATCGGACGAAAATGTAAAAAAAATATACAAAAACGGGCGAAAAAGTAAAAATAAGGGACAAAACAGGAGAAAACGTTAAAAAAAAACGGACAAAAAAGGGCGAAAACGAAAAAAAAACGGGCGAAATAAAAAAAAACGGACAAAAACGGGCGAAAACGTAAAAATACGGACAAAAACGGGCGAAAACAAAAAAAAAGGGACAAAAACGGGCGAAAACGTAAAAAAACGGGGGAAACAAAAAAAATGGAAAAAAACGGGCGAAAACGTAAAAAAAAGGACAAAACGGGCGAAAACGGAAAAAAGGGGCGAAAAAAAAAAGCGGACAAAAACGGGCGAAAACGTAAAAAAACGGACAAAACAGGCGAAAACAAAAAAAAACGGACAAAAACGTAAAAAAAAGGGACAAAAACGGGCGAAAACAAAAAAAAAACGGATAAAAACATAAAAAAACGGACAAAACGGGCAAAAACAAAAAAACACCGACAAAAACGTGCGAAAACGTAAAAAAAAGACAAAAACGGGCGAAAACAAAAAAAGGGGCAAAAACGGGCGAAAACAAAAAAAAAGGGACAAAAACGGGCGAAAACGTAAAAAAAACGGACAAAAACGGGCGAAAACAAAAAAAAACGGACAAAAGCGGGCGAAAACGTAAAAAAAATGGACAAAAACGGGCGAAAACAAACAAAAACGGGCGAAAACGTAAAAAAACGGACAAAACGGGCGAAAACAAAAAAACACGGACAAAAACGTGCGAAAATTTAAAAAAAAGGGACAAAAACGGGCGAAAACAAAAAAAAATTGGACAAAAACGGGCGAAAACGTAAAAAAACGGACAAAAGGGGGCGAAAACAAAAAAAAAACGGACAAAAGCGGGCAAAAACGTAAAAAAAACGGACAAAAACGGGCGAAAACGTTAAAAGGATTAACGATGCAGCGCTATTTAACCAAAGGATTAACGATGCAGCGCTATTTAACCAAAGGATTAACGATGCAGCGCTATTTAACCAAAGGTGGCTAACTTGTAAATTTTAACTAACCTAGTTAACACCAGTTAAACCAAGGGACCTGTGGTGTTATTTGTTTACGTACTTAAGGACTAACCATGCAACTTTTAAAAGATAGGGACGAAAGTTGTTACTTTGTACAAACCACAGGGACCAACCATGTAATTTACTCTTATCTTTTTGTAACTAGCTAGTTGGGGAGAAATGCCAGGACTAGATTTAGTTGACTGTTATGTAGGCTAATATGCATTTTTAAAGAGACAATGTGAGAGCATTGTCGAAACAAATATGCTAATTGATGATTAATATTGGTAATTTTAACATAACAGACAGTTGGATATGAGTTATTTTATCAGGTCCTATGTCTTCCTCTAGCAAAACTTAAAATTTCTAGGAAAATATTAGAAACAAATACTCCGTAACCAATAAGAGCCTTTATAGGAAACAGGCTATTACACACCCTTATAATGCTAACGTACTCGCGTTTTTGTTAAGAAATTTAAGAATCCGTCTATACGTGCTACTATATCTATTATTAGGCCCATCCACTCAACATGATCAAATAGCTTGCGGCACTTATGGAACACAGTTCCACTTTTGCTAATGTAAGAAGTTTATCAAAGTTTCGTTCATTTTAACTGGTAATTGATGCTTTCATGCCTAAAATGTTGAACCTAAGTTCAAGAAACTTCAAGCAATGAGAATATGAGATTAATATCTTAATTGGTTAAGTCAACTAGATGCAATTAGGAAGAAATTTACAAGAGAGAATACTTTTGTAGAATGACACCATCATGTGGGTCTTACCTAAAACTATTAAATTTCTGTTATTTCCTAAAAAATAGTAGTTGTTGGTGTTGGTGTTGTTGGCTTTTTTTTTTTTTTTTTTTTTTTTTTTTTTTTTTTTTTTTTTTTTGGGGGGGGGGGGGGGGGGGGGGGGGGCATCATATGAACAGAAACCAATTTGAAGATACTGGAATATCAACTAAATTTATGATATCTAATGCGAGTTAACATATGTCGAAATTATCATTGGATTGCTAAGTTGATAAGATATCAAATCCACATAATTTACAATCAAAGTCAATATAATGAGTAGCTGAAGTTGATCTACTGTCACTTTCTAATACTGTAAGTTAGAGAAACTAATTTTTTACAAGTTAAAGAAAAAGGAACTCATTAGGACTACATGTCACTTTCTAATACTCACAGAAAGCTATTCCAAGTGGTACCAGATGAGGTTAATTAAGAAAAGACAAAAACTGACAAACACTATAGCCATTTAATTAAATATATATATTGGAAAAAAGTTAATGAGACATGAAACCAGGCCCATCATGTATCTTTCATTCAATCCCACATCTATGCCCTATCAATTACTATTTCAATACCCATACACTTAAAACAAACATCTTTTATTTCTTTCAATCCATTACTTTAAATCCACACCCTTATAACAAACACACCCTAACTCTCCCCCATATTTAAGACCCTTTAAATGTTTAATGGATATAAATTTTGGTCCCTTCCGAAAAGTGAGGCCCTATGCGATGATTTACTTCACTGGTTGCACAAGCTGATATCCGGACCTAGTACTCTAGGGCGATGAGGCTAAGTGTAATGGTAAAATTCACCATGCAATGTCTTCCTCTCACCACCAAGTCGTGCTATTAAATACATACTCACCACCACAGTTGTCTCCCTTATTTTTCTTTTTTGTTGATAATATGGTGGTGCGCATAAGCATTGTTTTAACACTCGACTCGACCAGATACCTGTTCAACCAATTCCGGTAAAAAAATGGTCAAATTAATCTCTTTATTTTTTTTTCGAAACCCAGCTAGAGCCGCTGGGTTTAAGGCTACCTGGTTCAACCCGGTTCTCGAGATCCAAACCGGGTTTTTTTTTTCTTCTTTTACAAATAACACAAGTTAAATATATGTAATTGCAACGTAATTTTATATTTACATGTCACCTTTTTGGTAAATATATTTTTAGGCTCAATATATCAATAGCCATGATATATATACAATTTTTTTTTAAATAAGATTATTTTTGTAGAATACGAATTGAACCCGGTGTCTGCCCTAAGGTTGAATCATATGGAGGGCTATTTCTTTTCACCCTTTTCTTTACTTTTCTTTTTAATTCTTCAACCCCTTCTTTCTCCTTTCATTCTTTACTCCTTTTTTTTCGTATCATACCTAAGGACTTCTAGTTCTAACTATTGGTGATGTCGTTGGGTAGATCCCTCCGGCTTAGGCGGATCATAGGACGGTTATTTCCTAACCTTAGTCACCTTATAACTCCATGACTATCCTATAATTGCCATTGAAACCTTTGAAAATCTCTCAAAGTGTTTGTGTTTATCAAACATTTTGTTTAACACTTTGAGAGTTTTATGTTTTCTTATGAAGGGCTCCCCCTTCACATGTGCTCATAAGTATTTGATAAACTTGCACATGCGGGAGGAGCAAGCACTTTTAGAATTGATCCACTTTCAGTGAACAAGACCGATTCGAGACACGCTTACATCACTAGTTAGACTAGCTTAAAGTTATTACCCGGCCTGGTCAAGTCCACAGAAAGTTTCTCGAAACGGTACATTTCTACTAAGACAAATCCTTTTCGAGACACGCTTACGTGGCTAGTTAAAGAGTTCCATTGTCAGCTTTTAGGTGACAACTAGCTCTAGTAACTAACTTGATGTTATTACCCGTCGAGGAAAAGTCTTTTCGAATTTACTAACTTTTATGTTTCGTCAATTCCTGGGTGAATCTGAGTCTAGCTCGCATGAGATTTGACTTTTAAGCAACATTTAACTTTCATATTTTAATCACTTTCACTTTTCTCCCCCTCAAAAATAGCATATAAGATGTTGTTTTTCATAAACTTTTGATTAAAATATGCTTTTTGAGTCTTATGGGGAGATTTCAACAAGAACTTTTGGTTTTCAAACGATGAATTTTTCAAGTGCTCCCCCTCAACAAGTGAATACTCATTGAGGTGAAATACTTGTCTTTTGAGTAGAATTATGAAAATCAGAAAATGTTTGATTGATTCTACTCAAAAGTAAGAAGCCTTCGCTCCTTATATAAGGATTGAGGCACTGATGCGTACCTCAGGGTCCTTTAATTACAAGCACGGGTTGTACACTGTTATGTGTGCACAAACCAAAAAACATGATTTTGACAAAGCATTTTGATTTGGAAATACTCCCCCTCAAAACGAGCATATGTTTAGACATTTTTAAACTTTGGAGTGAATTGGGGAGTAAAGATTTGAAAAAAAATCTTGAGCAAAATTTTAAAAAGTTTCGAAAAACCTTTTGAAAAAATTTGAATAAATTTTGCTCAAGATTAAGAAGTTTTAGTTAAGCTTAGCATGAGAACTTCTTTTGGTTTTCAAGGAAAAGTGCACGTTTGGTTTTAATGAATGGTTTAGCAAGGCACTCTCCTTTTTCTGAAACCCGAGTTGTACACTGAAATGAGTGCACAAGTCGTTGTTTTTATACAAAATTAGTTTTCTATTAAACAAAACACTCCCCCTCAAATAATGAACATTATTCGAGAGATAGTCTTCTTGAGTAGAATTTAGAATCGTATTAAAGAAATACTTTTTGAAAAATTCGAGAGATGATTCTGCTCAAGGCTTTAGAAAACATAATCAAGTATTATACAACAAAGAATGCTTGAAATTCAAATCTCTTTTACTGTTGAAAGTTGTTTGAGACTCGGAGTCTCTCTTTTGATGTTTTTTTTTTTTTTTTTAATCTGAAAAAGATTTCCATCGAAAGTTGACCCTCATGGGTTCTTTTTGAAGATTTTTTTTTGTGATGAATGGAAAACTTTCGGTATTTGGGATGTTCAGATCAGAGACATTCTTTTATTGAAGCCAAAGCATTCCAGATTTTGAAAATCTGAAAGGTTTTGAACAACTTTGCTTTGGTCTTCACACTTGCTGTACCGGTGTAAAACAAGAGTGTAGAGTTTGGAAAAGTTTGTTTCTCACCATTTTGAATCCATTTACCAGTTTAGCCTTTAAACACAATTTGTCCTTTGACCTCAAAATATGTTCCATAAGAAACATTTTGTCGAATGTTGAAATTTTGGCTTTCAATGGGATGACATGTAGTTGCACACAGAGAAAATGTATCAGGCACAAACAAGTATACAGATGAATAAAAAAACTCATTCTAAATCAATCTAAGTGCTCAGAATTCTCAAAATAACACACAAGATCACAGATAAATTCATTCTTTCACTCGAGATTTTCCAATTATGATTATGGTTTGGGGTTATGATTTGAGTCTAAGCACACATGTTAGCATCAAAATGCAGGAATATTGAACAAACAAATGCCCTAGTAGCAGCAAAGACATCGACATCTAAAACCCTAAATCACATGATTCTAAACCTATGTTGTTCCTAATCGAGCAAACACACCAATCAAGCATTCTTTAGTGTTCTCTAAAGCTATATAAACTAGTTAATTAGACAAAGCACATTAAAATGAAAGCCCTGATCGATAATTACATAAACCCTAGTTTCTGATTATGCCTTTTTGACCGTTGGAAACACTTGAAACATTTTGGGAACGATTAGACAACAATAATGAAGAAATTAGAAACTCACAAATGAAAAGAAATCGAGGAAAAAAAATCGTAAGTCTGATTTGTTGAGGTTTCTAATTATGTGTGAAACTTTTGAGAGCATTTGTTGAAACATTTATTAGAGCCCATTTTATTTTCCATGCAAGATCCTTTTACCTAAGTTTAAGACATTTGTGAATCTTTACTCATTAAAGGTTAATTACTTTTCCATTTGAAGTCCAAACTAGATAAATTTGGAATCATTGCAGAAAAAATTTCTTTTCTCCCCCTCAAATTAGCATATATTTTGTGAAACCTTTTTGTACATTTTAATTCGAGAGATCATAGAAATTTTTGAAAATGAGTTCTTAATCCGGATGATGAAGAAACATTTTATCCTTGAAGAATTATGATGAGGTGTGCAAACTTCATGATTTTTGTGAAAGTTTTCTCCCCCTCAAAACATGTTCCATTTTAATGGAGGAACATAGTTTTGAAGATTCGAAGTTTGTACACAAAGAAAGAAGATTCTTAAATATTTAAAGAAAAGAGTTAGATGTTTGACTCACTTGGTTTTTTAAGAAAAAAAATTTTGCAAATAATCTGGAGTCAAACACCGCATACCAATATGGTGAACAAAATCAACAAACCTTGATGGAGGTAATGTCATTGTAAGCAAGTCCGCCAACTGGTATTCAGTACCCACAAACTCTAATTCAATTGTACCCTTCTCAACATGCTCCTGGATGAAATGGTAGCGGAGAGCAATATGTATGGCCTTGGAATGATGAATGGTGTTGCACGAGATAGCAATAGCACACTTTGAGTCGCAGTACATTGAGATCTAGTCAAATACATAGCCGTAGTCCGTGAGCTAAGTTCTCATCCAAATGACTTGAGCACAGAAAGCATACATGGCTACATACTAAGCTTTTGTTGATGACAGTGATGTACAATCCTGCTTCATTGACTGTATCCCTTTGTAACTAAACAAGATTTGTTGCGAATCACTGTACTTTATGCGTCCAGCTTGTTTTCCAAATCCATTTAAGTCCAATGATGTGTCGAAGGGTGATGTTGGTAGAACGTAGGCATATTAGACGGATCCAAATTGTGAGAAGACGACTCTATTATATCAGGAATGGTTGGAGTCGGTGCAAATGGATTGAAGAAAGTATTTTCGTCATAATCTGCAGGTTGTGGTACTGATCGTAGTAATGGATTTTCAGCTAATTGTCTGGAGTTGGAAGCGGTTTGTCCTGCTGTTGTTGGAGATTCACTTGGAGGACCGTCTTTCTCAACAGTGGTTGTTGAATATTCTCAGGGTGTGCAGCGGAGATTAGTGAGACCTCTTGAGGACGGTTTTCAATTGAATCATCAAACAGTTGAGCAAACAGGGTTTCCAATTCCTTGCGAGAGAGTGACAATGTTTCAGCCGAAAAGTCCGGAAAGTTAAGACGGTTTGTTTCGGGTCCTAAGCTGTTTTGCTCAGAAGCCATTGCTGAAGTGCTTTTAAACGGTTGATTGCGGGTCCTAAGCTGTTGTGCTCAGAAGCCATTACATTAAGCTCGGGTCCGAAACTGAGTTGTTCCGAAGCCATAGTGTTGAAGAATCTGCAAAGAAAGAAAGAAGAGACAAGAAAACAGAGAACAAGGATCCCCAATAGTAACTGGGTTCCAGATGTTAGAAGCATAAAGATGTAGTGTCAATTATCTTCTTGACACTCGAACACACTATATCAACGATTTCTTTTCTCTCCTCAGGGATAGATGTTGTGGGTTTCACATTAGTTTTGGTGCAACTATCTAAAATCTTTCCTGTAGGAATCCACCTAAGACCAATTGATTTGAAAATTCTACCCGTGGGTACCCACCTAGTGTTAGATCTAGGAGATGTTTTCCTTTTAGATGCAGTTGAATGAAATGTGGGAGCATCACTTCTTTGAGAAAACCTACGTCCTATGTTGATCCACTTCTTAGGTTTCTGACTTATGACTTTTGGTTCAACGGGTTTGTTTGTCTTAGTCGATTGAGCCTTTTCAAGTGAATTTCCCTTTTAAAGATATTTTAAAGCACAAACAACATGATTATTTACGCAACTACTCTTAGAAGCTATCCAATTCCTATTAGTTTGTTGATTACTCTTAGGTTTTGGTGTGCAACTACAAGCAGTGTTCTGAACTACAGTGGAAGGCATCACATGAGGTTTTGAACCTAGAATTCCATCCTTTTGAAGTAGTGCCTTTTTCCTAGCCTTTTCTAGATCATAGTTCTTGTACATGTCATATTTGCCATAAAACTCTTTACTTTTAATGCTCGTTTTAGACACTATTTTTGAACTGATCCTAGATGAGCCAGGTATAATCACGTGTTGAGATTTAGAAGGCACAGATGCATTTTCCTTAGGCCAAGAATGTGGAGTGACTGGTTTTGTCAAATTGTTTTTCTCAACAACTTGGGAGGCAAACCAAGGTTTTGAAAATTTAGGTCGTTCAGATTTAAATGCAGTCGGTTGTCTAACCACTGATTGTTTTCTGATTGTTTGAGAAGGTGGTTTCCCCAAGATTGATGGTTTTGCAAACTTAGTATCCATACTCTGGCCAGTTAGTCTTCTTAATTTGTTTTGTAATGCAGCATGTGCAAACACCTTTTCTTGAATTTGACCTTTTAAAAGCTCATTTTCTTTAACTAATGTATCCACACGTTTTCTTTGTTCATTCAAAAATTGAACATTGTTGCCCGAATTTAGAGATTCGTCTTGCAATTGAAGTTCAAGTGAGATGCAATGTGCCTCTAGTTTTGAAAAATCTTTATGACACTAGGCAACGGTCTTTTTGAGAAGAATATTTTCAGACTCAAGAGTCTGGTATGATGTTTCAGTTATTAGATTAACAGGTAAGGACTCAGACTCAGAACGTTTGTCAAGACATTGTACAACATCCTGGTCAACCTCTCCTTCATTACTGAAGTTAGGTTGCTCAGATTGTTGTTTCTCATTTGCAGGCATAATATGATCAACAGTAGATTGTACCTCAACCATTTGCTCTTTGTCAAAGTTCGGTTCTTTGTCATAGATGGGTATGACATCTTCCTCATCCATCTGTCCTTTGTCAAAGTTGGGCTTTGAGTCATAGAAGGGTCTGATCTCTGCACAATCTGCATCTGTATCATTCCCCAATCTGATGTTGTCATCATGTTTATCCAATACTTTCACCTCATTGCCTGCATTAGCGACATCTGCAGTATTCTCACCATTCCCAACCAACCTTCGAGTGTTGCTTCCTTGTATCACAACTCTTTCACCTTGTTTGACAGCTCGATTTCGGAGATTTCGGGAATTAGATAAAGCCTGACTCGTAAATTGTATGAAATCTAAGAGGATGAAGCTGTGACTTTTTTCATGCATTAGAGACCTTGATTGATACATTTTCTCTTTGTTTAATCTCACAATTGGATCTTCAGAATCATCAGAATCATGCTCTGGGCTTGTATTATTCATGTGAGATTCCTGCATGTTTGCCATTAACATCACATCTGCTGTATCGATTTCCAAATCTGCTGTATTGGATTCCAAATCTGCATATTCATCATCAGATGAAATATCTCCCATGACACTTTGCAAAACAGCATTGAGATTACCTCCTTCAACTTCCATTTGACTAAGTGTGGCATTGTATTCAACATTATCGTCAAAGAGTGGAGTTGAATCATAATCCTGATCTTCCACATCTGCAATATTTTCTGTATATGCCAAAAATGCCATGCTCGGTTCGATAAGATCTTCTTCATCATCAGAATCTTTCATTGTGTTTAAGCATTCAGAAGTTGAAGTCATAGCGCCATTGCCTTTCTTAGAAGATACTTGACTAAGCTTCACTAGATTTTGCAGAAGAGATTGCACATTATTATGTAGTGTTGCAGGATGGTACTGTGGAATGAAGAAAGGCTTAGGTGCATTCGGAGGATTGAAGAAGAGAACATTTGGAGTGTAAATTAAGGATCCATGGTCAACAGCGGGAGATGGTGGAGCAGGGAGAATGGTCTTCAGAGGATTCATGCTTAAACAGGATTCAAGAATTTGCTTCATTCTGATGTGATGAAGTTCTTCTGTACGATGCATAGCTTCAAGATATTTCCACATTTCATAAGCACTGGCTTGAAAGTCCATATTCATGTAAATTGAATTGGGAAGGGCTAATGTCATGAACCATGCAGCCTGATGGTCAGCATCGTACTGAGCAAGTTCAGTAGCATTCAAATCTTCATCAGTTTGTAGTCTGATAATCCCTGTTGAGTCAGCAAGATATATCATTTTGTATGGACCATCTTGAATGGATTTAAGCATGAGATCTGCAACAGGACGATCTGTGAGCCATTGTAGAAATCTCCGTTTCCAAATAGTATACGTTCCTGGTAGCAACATTGGAGGCCTTGATTCATTGCCAAAGAGCAGCACGTGACGAATGAGGGAGCTATGACTTTGTTGTTGATGATGCTGTTGCTGATAAGAATATTGGTGAGGAAGGTAGTTGGAAGAAGGTACTGTTGCTGATGACTGTTGCTGATGAGAATATTGGTGAGGAAGGTAGTTGGAAGAAGGTGATTGAGACGTTGTAGATGACATTGCTCTCCCCCTTGATTGTTGCGATGTAATCGAAAAAATCAAGCAAAATGTCACACACAAGGTTGAAATAGTGAATTCAGATTTTCCCTCCAAAAATTATTTGAAAAACTTTTCTCTCCCAAAATTTGAAAATCACTATGAAATGCAATTATAAGGTTGCAAGAAAAATTTGAGTTTCAAAAATTTTGCCGCTAAATTTCACCGAAAAAATTCGAATTTTGGCCTAAAATTTTAAATTTTGGGCCAAAATTTTCAACGTTATACCAAAATTTAAATTTCGCGTAAAAATTGAATGTTTAGTCTCCTGTAAAAAATAAATTTTCCTCAAATTTTCCCGCCAAAAAGAGATGATGTGATTATGTTAATCTTTGATCGTTAAGGATAAATAAAGGTTTTCGTTTTAGGTATGACTTGAAAGAAAAAATGTGAGCTTCAAACACGGTAAGAAGGTTTTCAAACTCGGTATGGTGGTTTTCAAACTCGGTAAGTCCTTAGAAATAGTCCAAACTCGGTATTACTTAAAAGTTTGCAAACTCGGTATGTCTTAAAGAAAGTGTTACTCGATAAGATTTCTGGCAGACTTAACTCGGTTAGAATGATACTTGTCAAACTCGGTAAGTTTTGCTCTAACTCGGTATGTTCAATTAGAATCCAAACTCGGTATGTAATTAAAATTCCAAACTCGGTATGTAGTGAAAATTTGAGCAGAGTTTCCCCTTAGTAAGTTGCCACTTAGAACCTTACTCGATGTACGATAAGGCAAACAGGCTAACTCGCCAACTTAATTCCAAACTCGGTAAGAAACTAAATCCTAACTCGACAGAATACTCTAACTCGCTAAGCTTTGTAACCCAAACTCGATAAGTCAAATCCAAACTCGATGGAAATAACCTAACTCGGTAAGACTAATTCCAAACTCAGTAAGTCCAATTTCCTAACTCGACAGAATCAGAAAAAAAATCCTAACTCGATAATAATGCTAGGAATAGTAACAGTATACTACAAATTCACTACAAAACCTAGTTTTTGCTACCAAATCAAACCTAAATCAACCTATATTATCCCTTGGCGAATGATACCACTTGTTAGGTCACCATTTTACAACATAAACACTTAGAGATCTAGAGAGAGAAAGTAGGTAAAGAGAGAGAGTGGAAGGAACACTTAATAAGAAATAAAAGACTAATGATATTACTATGTGAACCAACCCCCTCAAAGGAGGGGTTACAAGACTATATATAGGGAAGGAGTAGGGCAACACTCCCTTCCTCCCTATCTTGAAAACGAAATGGGCTTAAAGCCCATGGGCTTGCTACATAAGCCTTAAGTTATAATAAACATACAAGCCTTAGCAACCTATTACAAGTAAATGACCGAGACTTGATAAATAGTAAAACTACGTTCCCAACAATCTCCCCCTAAGGGTCGGTCATCAAGGTTGCTTGACGTCTTCGTCTTAATCTTTGACTTTCAATGCTTTAGACGTCTTCTAAATCATTCATCGTTCTTTGTTCTTAGTTGATGTAGTTGTGATCATCTTATTACAAAATGTAATGACCGAGACTTGAATAAATATAAAAGTACGTTCCCAACATTCTTCGATGGGTTGTTCAGTCATGAAAGCGCCTTTCAATTATTTGGGCGTTAGTGTAGGCGGAAATTCAGCTTTAGTTAAGTCTTGGGACGAGACGATTAATAAACTCAGGATGAGGCTTTTTAAATGGAAGCTCAAAACCCTATCTATTGGGGGCCGTCTTACTCTCCTTAAATATGTTCTTGGTTCCACTCCAATTTACACCATGTCGCTATACAAGGCCCCTAAGACGGTTTTGAACTTAATGGAAGCCATTAGAAGAAATTTTTTCAATGGTGCGCAAGATGATGTAAGGAAAATCGCATGGGTTAAATGGGCCAAGGTTCTTGCTTCAAAGAAATATGGAGGATTAGGAGTTTCTAGCTTCTATGCTCTCAATAGAGCTCTTTTGCTTAAATGGGTGTGGCGATTCTTATCTCGCGATAAGTCTCTTTGGTCTCGATATATTTGTGCCTCTCATGGTTCCAATGGGCAGAAGCCGTCAGCCGCTTATTCTTCTAATTGGAGCTCTATTATCAAGGAAGTAAATGTTCTTAAGACTCAAGGTATTGATTTTATATCACATTGTAAAATCAAAATTGGAAATGGTGGAGTACCAGTTTTTGGAAAGATTTGTGGATTGGTGATTCTCGGTTGTGCCATAAGTTTCCGCGCTTATATGCTATTGATATGTGTCTAAATACACATATATTTTACCTTGTTTAAACCCACAAAAACGACCAAAAGCACACAAATGACCATATAAATGTTACAAATATCATTGAAAAGTGTTTTTATGTGATTCAGATACAAAAGGATTGAAAACAAGAGAAAAACATGCAAAATATACATAATTGTCAGTTTCAGTCCCTGAAGTTTCACAAATTGGCAAAATTAGTCCCTGAAGGTTTAAATTGAATGAAAAGTCAACATTAGTCCTTGGGAAATCAAACATGTTCATTATTAATCCCTGAATGAAAGTTTTCTAAAATTGGCAACTTTTACCCCTCAAGTTTCAAAAATGGCAAAACAAGTCCTCGGGTATTTAAAAATTGGAATTTATCGAATATTACCCTTGTACTATTCATAATTGGCAATATAGGTCCTCATGATAACTTTCGGGAAATTACAAGCTCAGCCCTTGAAGTTTCAGGAAATTAAAAAATTGGTTCTTATGGTTATATGTACAAACGGACCCTTTAAAATATTAACCCAACAATCCAAAAAAACAACACAACATCACCTGCCAAAACCACCGCACACCTATCTGATTTCAACACCCCTACTTGCTACCACCACTCTACCCTGTCCCCTCCACCTCCACAACCTTCCAAACACCATTAATTACCCCTGTAAATCCTCACACGCAACTAAAATATCCACATATATTTTTTTGGCGCCAAAATCCAAATTGATGGCTAGGATCACTTTCAGTGCACCAATGGCTCAGATTTAAAGTGGGATTTGGCCAGAAGCAAGTGGAGAGTCTCAATAATATCTATAAAGATGGAAAGAAGCAGAGGAGTGGAATTATTAGAGTAATTAGTTTAGAGTAGTGTCGAATGTAGTGTAATTTTAATTTCCAGTGTTCATTTAAGATTCCAAGTTGTAATTTTGATGTTTTCAGTATATTAGAAACTTATTTCATCCATCAATTTCAACTTTCATTGTTAATCTCAGTTTATGCATTTTTTTTTTTAAATTTCAAAAATCTCATGTTGGTTGAATATTGATATTAGTGTTGTTTCTGGATTTCATAGATGACATAAGCTCCCAATATAGCTTATTAAAGCTATTAGAAACTTGAATAATCAGTATAGTAGTATAATTCAAAAATACAAAAAAAAAATCTAATAAATAATGAAAAATCAAAAATCAGTTGAAAAGAAGGAGAGAGGCAAGGAGCATGGTAGAACTTGGATGACCATGGTATTAGTACCTCAGGGGAGGAAATAGGTTGGATTACTTGGCCTTGGTCCTTGGTTTTCAACTGGATTGCTTGTATAAGCTCATTTATCAATTTTTGGCATTTTACTATTTAAGTGTTCATTACTATTTTTCTCTGTTTTTCTAGGCTTATTAGGTGTATTTAAGTTAAATTGTAGCTCAATATTGGGACTTTATTCAATGAAACTCATTGTGCTCATAGTTCTCAATTTAACTGCCATTTTAGCTTTTTCTTGAATCTCTAGTATTTGTTGTTACAATTGTTTTTTATCTATTCATTTATGCTTATTTTATCATAACATGGCCTCAGTAATCAGTTTCATGGTTTACAACTTTGTTTTGCTTTAAAAATCATAATTTCATCAATTTTAGGGGGTGTTTGGTTCAATGGTGTTCACTGTGTTCTAGGTAGTTTTGGTTGTTGTTCTCTGCTCAAACATGCTTTACTAGGTCATATTAGTATAGTCAAAGCAAATAAACCAGTCCCTAATCAGTGAAAAGTCAAAATCTAGTTTAAATCTCTCATTTTCATTAACTGTTGGAAATATGGCTTGCATAAGCATCACTTTAGCTTCTAAACTTGTCAAGCTTGCTAGATTTAGGTTAGTTTTAGCTTAAAACTTAATTATTAGTAAGTAGGATGCAGTAGAAGTTCACATAAGTCAACTTGGATCATATCAGTAAAAAGTCAAAATTTCATACAAGTGCAAAAACCCAAATTTTCAAAGAATTGTTTAGAATTTTGTGTTTTGATTCAAGCTTTGAAACTTTCACAAGTTGTTGTCTCCCACCTTGGATTCAGGAATCAACAAGCATCATATTTTTTTATTTTTATTGTGGGCCCCACACTCCCTCAAACAGGGCTGCAGACCCAACTGCTGCAGCAACACCACTCCACTGTCCCAACTTCTGTGGGTCCCACAGAACTCATAAGTGGGACCCACTTGGTAACTCTTCGTTCTTTGGACTCCCCAACTGACCCTCTAGCTATTCCAAGCAAAGATTTATTAGTGTATTATTAAATAATTAAAAATAGTTATTAAATTATAATAATTAATTAAATAGTTATAAAAATAATTTTAAATTTCCAATATTTTTCTTATACTTTTAGGATTCCAGAAATATAATTTTCACATTTGTGGGAGTTATATTTAACAGAATTCACGTTTTGTTTCGTACGTTTACGTTTATTTAAATTTAAACGTACATTTTTATTTCTTTTTACATTTTTAGGTTTTCTTAACTTTTAAATAAGTCTGTAATTATAAAGTAAATAGTTTAAGTCTGTTTAATTTGCATTTAAGCCCCTAAGGCATGCAAATTCCTACTTTAGTTATAATCGTTTTTTTTCGTATGTTTACGTTTAAATATTAAACGTACGCGTTTTCCAGTTCCTTTGCATTTGTGATTATCTGATTTCACGTATTAGTTGATATAGCTTATCAAAGCTATTTTTACTTATATTTCAGTAGTATAATCACTTGAACCCTTTTCCTGTTCATTTCACCTGATCTCAAAGTCGTCTTATTTTAGATTTCACGCCTCGTTGGGATCTAACGACCCGGGGAGACACTACACTCCACGGAGTATTGGTTTAGGCTGTTTGACTTGTTGACCATTACTTGGTTGATAATTTCTGACTGTTTACCACCAATCAGCTCTTGAAGGTGACAAAGAATGTAATGTGGCTGGTAAGATGCATTCTATTGTTACTTCGTCTTTTCGTCGAGCGGTCAGAGGAGGAGTTGAATCCTCTCAACTTGCACAAGTTCAAGACATCTTGGGTCCGGTTATTTTATCTAACTCGGAAGATAGATGGATTTGGGACATGAGTGGGGATGGAGAATTTCGCGTCAAGGATGTTCGTAATCTTCTTGATGAAATTTTCCTTCCTAAGTCTGATTCGCATACTCGATGGGTGAAGTCGATCCCGATCAAAATAAATATTTTTGCTTGGAAGGTCTCTCTCGATCGGCTTCCGACGCGTTCCAACTTGGTTCGTAGGGGAGTGTTAGTTTCTTTGGATTCTTGCCCGATTGGTTGTGCTGCTCAGGAGGACTTGGCTCATCTCCTGTTTCGTTGCGACATGGCTTCAAGTGTTTCTCGTTTAGTTTGTAGATGGTGGAACATTGTGTGGATTCCACTTGATTCTTATCAGGCGTGGCTTTTTTTGGTTCAAGTCGATTCGGATGCATTCTCGTTCTAAAGGATTCTTGGAAGGTGTGTTTTACATTACGTGGTGGAGCATTTGGAACTTCAGAAATCAACTTTTGTTCGCGTCTAAAAAGCCTAGGAAAGAAGTGTTATTTGATGATATAGTTATGCGTTCGTTCAATTGGTATAGTGCTAGGCGTAATAGTTCAATTTGTTGGGATAGTTGGATGCAGCACCCTTTTCTTCTTTCTTTGTAATGTTCTAGCTTCTTGCTAGTGGTTTTAATAAAGTTGCCTTTCTAAAAAAAGTGAAATGACTAAAATTATTCAAAGTGAAATGAGGCAAAAACATTTTAGTCATTTCATTTAGGCCCAGATACAATATCCGCACCAAAGATTTTCCCAAAAAACGACACCCTCACTTTCATATATTAGTATTTGAAATCTTATCTTGGAAAAATACGCATTGGGTATAAAACAAGAAAACTAGGTGAATGCATCATGCATGTTTAACACCCCCGAAATAACATCAATTACAAGTGCTCGGTGTGAGCATGTTATTCGTCCACCAAAGACCCAACAACGGACGAACAACACGTTGTACTGCACCGTGCCTCGTGCTATTTTGTCCGCCGTTCATCCCTTAGCCATTCCAATCACTTGTGTCCGTTTTTTTTTTTTTTTTTAGTGAGTGGTTATTTTTTGTGGGGTTTTTTATGGGACCTAATAAGTGTTATTGGATTTTTTTATTTTTTTATTTATTTATTTGTTTATTTATTTATTTTTTTGTGTGGAGTATTTTATGAGACCTAATAAGTGTTATTTATTTTTTATTTTATTTTTTTTGAGAAAGAGGTTTTAATTGTTGATGTGTTATTAAGAGGGAATAAGGTGGCGTTTAAGTAACTGAAGAATTATGTGTTATTCATCTTCCTCGCACCTTCCACTCTAAACTTGAATGATGCACTAATGAAATGTTTAACAAACTATTTAACTAGATGTTTGTTAGTAACACATCACAAATACGGTTTTATATTTGTTTAATCAACTAAACCGACACCGACAATAATCTATTGATATTTTTGAACACTATTTGATGATACGCTATTTTAAATAACAGTTTGGTTAGAAGATCATTTGATGGTACATATAATATATTTGTGATAATAAGTGTGACCCCTCTTGAGAGTCTATTATGTTTCTCACTGTGTTAATATTCCAATTAAAAATGCTTTCATAATTTCAATTGTTAAGATTTACACTTCATTTAGTGACCACGAAATGACAATATTTATTGAGTTGGGAGTTAAGATCAAATGAGAAATAAAATGAAAATAAGAAGAGTGAGAAGAAACAATAACAGCACATTTTAGGTGCATCTAAAAAACATATCCATATCGTTTTAAATGTTTCCCTTTTATTTAAAATGTGCGGTTAGAAATATTTTCCACTCTTTTTATTTTAATTTTTCAAAAATACTTTCCACTATATATATATTTTTTTTTCTTCTTATTAGATCCTTCCTTTTAGACGGGTTCTAAACTAGCTAAACATGAAAAATTGAATTACCACTCTTTTGGGGTAACGACATGAAAACCTCTATAAACCAACAAAACATGTTTCACTGTCACGCATTGCAAACAAAGTGAAATGTTGTCTATCAAACACATGTGATTTAGGTAACACGTCTGATTTAGGTGATTAGAAAAGGATCAACGTACTTCACATCTTTGTTTTCGACTGGATAATTTTTTTTCTTTTGTTAAAATACGCTTGGCTACGAAGGAGCACATATATTAATTGACGACTTGTAATTTGATGATATTTTTTAGGTCATTCAAGCCATTTATTGTCATGTTTTCACTTATTTATGATAGAAGTGATACTTAAAAAATAAAATGTTAATTTTCAGATATCACAAGGATGGTAGACGGATTGGATGAAATAGCCAAGTTCGAGTCAAGTAAAGAAGACTTTAAAGCTGAAATACGGCCAGTGATGGAACCAGAACCAAATATGATTGGGTAGACAAATTTTTTGAAACCGTGAAATAGATTCACATTTCGATGGACCAGGTGCATTTAAGAAAAAATAACGTTTTTTTCAAAAATTAACACTACATCGAAAAAATCCATCGGGTTCCCAGGCACCCGCGGGAACCCCCTGATTCCGTCCCTGAATACGGCTTGAGGTCACCTCCATCGTCTCATATTCTAAACGGATAAGAAAAGTTGAGATCTTTGTTCTACGGCTTTGACAAGACGTGGTTTCACCTGGAAGATATTAACTTGCATGTATGTTTTAGTTAAGAGGAAACAAAGCTTTAGTGGATCTCTCTATTAAGTGATATTAAATGATTGGGCCCACATTAAGTGGTTCATATGAAAAAAAGAAACACCACAACTCTCTCAAATCAAGTTTTTCTTGTAAGTTACCTTAAGATTTTAGAACATTTAGGGGCCATTCAGGTATGGAACAAAGCTTAAATTGATCGGGTGCATTATTTTTTTAACTGTAGTATAAGAAAAAATTTAATAAAACTTTATGATTTTCGATGTTAAAATGATTAAATGTAGTAAAAATTAAGTTCACTGTTCACTTATTGATAGACTAATTAAGATAAAACTAGAAAAACAATGCATTGGGATCATGTGCATTTTTAAATTTTTTTTTTTTTTTTTTTTTTTTTTTACAAAAATTAGCACTACTAAGCAAAATTTTGTCGAAGTCCCGTGACACCGTAAGACCCTCCCTAGTTCCGTCCTTGAGAACATTGACGTAGTTGAACCTCGTTCCCCGAATTAAACGGTCAATCTCGGCTCTTACCATGGCTATACTACACACCGATTGGACTAAAGGTGTAACACCCCTAAAATTTGGTACATCGGAAGACTTACAAGCTTTCGGGGTGCTACCTGGATTGGTATACACAACACAAGTATAGCTAACTTGAAAGGAAATTTTATTAAATAAACATCTCAAAATTTAGTTTAAAAGTTTACAAATAGTTAAAAATATAAAAGATAAGGCCTAAAGGGTTTAAAAGATTGGTCCCCAAATTATTATCAGAGTACTTGTCGATCCATCGTCCATGCCAATTTACCAAGCCTTCAATAGTGATCATCCACAAGCATTAGCCTATTCGCCTAAGAAAAGCATGCTTAAGGTCAGCTTTCGCTGGTGAGTTCATAGGTTTAAAACTTAAAATGATGATGGACCTGAATGGTTAAACGCTATGTGTGACTAGAGGCAGACATAGATAAGCATTCCAGCATTCTTAATACTTCTCAACAATAAATTCCTTATCTGCGAAAGATAAGTGGTCATACTGAGTGGATCCCTCGGCGGTCACTAGCCAGGTCATTGACACAGCAAGGAACCACCCGTTACTGCCCGGGTCTAGTCCGTAGGTAGAAGTCTATTCTTAACTAGGTCAGCCCTAAAAAGTCACCAACTACCGCAAATCTAACCTTAGCTAGCCAACACACTATAGCAAAACTAAAAATAGTGGCAGGTCCGAAAACAATTTGCATGCATTCTCCCCCAAATTAGAAAACGATAAAATACAAATAAAAGTGGGGCTATGAAACTCATCTCGATTCCAGCAAAGCACAGTCACAAATATATCAGAAACAGGCAATAGTCCAAATCAAAAATAAGCTATAAGCAGCTGGATAGCCTTGACACTAAGTTATCTCGTCACAGAAAACAGCAACAGCAACGAAAGTATCAACTATCCGGCAACGGCGACTACTAACTCGGCACTACCTAATATTATCAATATGCTTCAGAACAAATATCAAATAAATATTTTCCAAATCCCGAACGTATGCCATTTTTATTTTCAAAAACTCTTTCTCATATCCGTTTTAGTGTTTGGCATCCGTGTGTATATGGTGTCGACTCAACAAGACTCAAGTGAACTCACGCTTCCAAAGAACTCCACCAAGTAAACCGCAACAGTCTATGTAACAAGTTCTTATAGTCAAATAAGTCCTCAAATTAAATTGTCGAAGCTTATTGAACTAGTCACCCCAATAGCTTTATAATATGTATTCATCTTACTTATTCCTCCAAGACTACATCACCACTTAAGGGTCGTAGGACATGTTGTCCATTATTAAATCTTTCGGACATACTTAACGAGCTCTCATTAGGTTCGGTAATTACGTAAGTTAGATGTAATAATGTCACATATCCGTGACTCGTAATAAATAGCACAATGATTACATGGTTATCATTTATGGCATTACTAGGTTCACGTGCCCTCGAAACATTTAGTAACTCATTTATTACAAACTTCTCTTTTAACTCATTGTTATTTGTTTGCAAAAAAATTCGAACAAGTATACTTGTTATTTATTTTCTTCATATGGAAACCATATTATTGTTATTTATTGTTTACGTTTTAATCCATCGTTGTGTCCAAACTTAAGTTACTATTTGTTTCGAGTCACAAGCCCGAGTCATGACCTCTCAACTTATTATTATAGTTAAATATCATCCAATAGTCTCATTAGTCTAATAATCGTGCCATGGCGTTGTCGAAGTCAACTATTGACTAGAGAGTCAATGTGACTCCGACGTCGCACAAACCAAACATATATATGAATATAAGTCGAAACGATATAACATCCAAGTTATTTATTTCTCGGTCGTCAATCCCATATCAATCCAATTCCAACCAAAACCAACAACTACAACAAAACTCCAACAATACCAATTCCTAGTCTACTCCCCGCCTCGGCTTGAAGCCGGAATCACATCCGCAAGCACCAAAAGTACCAATGTACTAGAAATATTACCACAAGGCCACGATAAACAACGACAACAAGAAGCCAATATCAACAACAACTAATCACAACAACAGCAACGGCTAGTCTAATAACATCACAACAGCAGCAGTCCTCAAAATCTTGACACCCAAAAATCTACCCCTTAGCCGAGACCCTAGTGGTCTCGTCATGACCATTCTTGGCAGCTCAACAACAACTACTCAATATCAACAACACTTCACCAAGGGTCAAACTAACTGTAACAACATCAGCCCATCCGCATCAACTTTCTGCCGTGACCATAAAGGGTCTCGGCCTACTTTCCCCGTCACCAACTCGAACCAAACGGACCCAAAGTGGTCCATATTCCCTCGACAACACCAAACTACCAAGATCAAAATCATGCCTCAATACCCATGTCCTAGTTCTCGTTTCCAAACCAAATGGTATAAACACTTACCTATTCCAGAACATCATTCATACCGTGAGCTTGAGCTCACGGTTACCAGACTCGACACACAAACGAACACAAACACGACACGATATGGATACGAAACTTTATTTATAATCACGTTTTTATTTCAAAATCTTAAAACCCATTTCCAGATAACCCGAAATAACAATAATAGCCACGAGTTTGACTCGTGATCTACAATTTTAACGTCAAAATAATGATGGTGGTGTTATTTATTAACGGCAGTGGGATGATATCGATGTGGCGGTGATGTTTTTAGGGCGCGTGGTGTTGCAAAACGTGACAAGGATGCCACATACTAATGTTTGATGGTGATGGTGTATGGTTGTGAGAGGTGGCAGCCGGCTGCTGCTAGGGTTAGTAGAGAGAGATAAGTGTGAGTTAGTGATGGTGATGATATAAAATGAAATGAGGGTTAGGTTAAAGGTATATATCCGAAAACAAGGGCTTACGGTGTAATTTTTAGTAAACTCTTCCGAAAACACATACTTTTATTCACGAAGTATACTAAACATCGTCAATCATGATTTTTAATCGCCACCATTCACTTTAGATACATTTTCTATTAAATTTGATAATAAACACGTAGAAGGGGATCACCTAGATACATCACCTAGAGAAAACAATTTTGATCGAACATTTAGGGGCCGTTTAGTTGGTGAAAAATTTCTCAATTTTTTCATCTCTAAATTCCTTGAGAAGGGGATGGCCTTTCTTCTCTAGAGAAGAGTTGAGAATTTTGAAAACGCGTTTAGTTGGAGTTATATTTTTCATTTTTAAAAGTAACAAGAAGATTACCTCAAATTGCTACGGTGGCGGTGACGACAGGCGGTGGCGGCGAAGGTCGGCGGTGGAGGATGACACGAGAGAATAGGGGTAGAATAGTGTATGTGTTTTTTTTGGAGTTGAGAAAAAAAAATGAGAAAGAAAAAAGTAAGAATGGTAGAATGGGCTTTTCAATTTCTTAGTTAAAATTTAGAAAATGAGAATTTCATTTTTTTTGAAAATTGTTGGAAAAAAATGCGACTAAACGTGTTTTCAGTTTTTTCATTTTCTTATGAAAAATTTCTTGAAAAATTAAGAATTACTCACCAACTAAACGCACCCTTAAGATCTTAAAACTTAGATAAACTGAAAGCGTAATTGTCATAACTTTGACAATGTTAAGGTTTTTATGTATACAAAACTAACTTTAGAAAGAGCATGTACTGTTTGTCCATCCCTTGAACACATAGGAAACTGGAGGGCCGAAACTTCAGAATACTTTGGATGTGAGCTGTCTTGAGAATCCATAAAGTGCTCTATCTCGCCAATTGTGGAGTAATCGACATTCAAAAGAGAATGTCGAGGAGAATTCTGTGTTGATGTTATATGAAAAGATGTCAATTTCTAGTACATGAAACTTGTCAACCAATATAAGGTTTCCAAAATAAAATAAGAAGGTATTACCTCATATCTCAAAGCCTTTTCAGTAAGTTGAGCAGCAGTGTGTGGGAGTTTGATTTTCTCGTTGAGTCGGTAATAATATTCGAGGTTAGTAAATGTACCTTTTGCTATTTCAGGATGTATGGACCTATTGAGATCAGAAGACGGGTTCAAGGAAAAAAGTAAATAGAGTGTGCAGGAATGTAAATCATAGATGTTATATGAAACCATCTCGGTCTATATTACACCTCCAACAAATATTATGCTTATCTTGTTAAATGTGGTATTATGCTTGGTTGGTTGTTTTGTTGTATAAATGTGCTTTGTGAAGGCAATATGAATTAAAATACTTACTATTATATATAAAAGTGTTTTGATTCAACCCATTTAAATTGGTACAATCTGCTATTCACTGAAAGCACAATAAACATTAAGACAACAAAAAATAAAAATAAAAAGTGACAATAAACATAAGATAATGGAAAACATTACTGACCATGTTCTGTTATCCTCATGGAAATAAACTTGTTGCATTCTTTCTCTATATACAAAGTGCCGAAAAAAACGCTTAAATAAAGAATTAATCGTAAGACTTCAGACAGTCAGTCTACATTAACAGTTTCTATCATCCAACCTCTCAGCACAAGCGTAAAACAGGATTCCTAGTTTTTGTTCTAATTATCTGCTTCTTATTTTTTTAGTACACTGTTGCACGTTGCCAAACATTATATTTTTAAAAATTACTAACTCAATGGCATAAACATGTATAACAACTATCAAAGTCTCAAGTGACAAACACATGTATTAAGTAGATTAGTAGCGTCAGAGAATTCAGTTAAAATTACAATAAGGGTAAACAAAAATAAGTAAAATGTTATTAACACATGCTCCAAATCTAAAATTTCTTAAACTTGGTAATATAATCAGCATATGCACTACTTAACGATGACACTCAGGTACACACACAGCATAAAATACAATTATTAGTTTGAAGTTGAACACATAATAATAATAATCAATAAATCACAATTGACCCTCACCATTTGACCATGCTAACACAAGTTAGTAAATGCCCTAAATAAAGAGAGCTATCGTTTACACAATTCAAAAAGAGGTTCAAATCCAGAACAATCTACAGCATATTTTCACATAAGTACTCACATATATATATATTTAGCTATGCCCCTTGATAATGTAAAAAGGAGACAATTAAAACTAAACACATAAACCAATTGCAGCATTAGACCCCAAAGTCCCAAACACACAGTTTAAACACGCTAAACTATGTACTAATGAGCCGCTACCCAGTAGCTCAATAACATGAAGTACACAATTAACATCAAAATGCAGACAATAACTTTAAACACACTAAACTACGTAATAATGAGTCCTATCTCAGTAATATGAACTACACAATTACTAAAAAAAAAAAAGAGGCTAATTTGGGAAAAATTTTAAAAGATTTGGGCACACTTAGCCACTCTTTTTTTCAAAATGGTCATATATTACCCATTTAAAAGTTAAATGGGCACAAACGGGCATATATTTTCTTTCAATTAGATAACATTATAATTGTTTTTAAAGAAAAACTTGTAGAAATAAGATATTTAATTCTTTAAATATAAATAAGGTGTTACATTTGAGGTATTTATTTCGTCGTTTTGGGTCTTTTCTAAATCGATTCATATAGTATGTGCCCGTTTGGCCCGTGCCCATTTATCCCGTGCCCGTAACCCATTTGACCCGTGGCTCGTGTCCGCCCGTTTTACCACCTCTATATGAGTCGCCTAATTATCTAAATACAAGTACTTTGATCCCGTGATAACTAACAAAATAGAATAATTAGACACTTTTTAGCCAAACTTTTGCTACTTGGAATCACAAAAAGTATTTTAATCGAACATTTAAAAAAAAAAATCACAAAATACTTTTCAGCCTTTCTACTCCCCCCACCCCAAACAAATTAACAAAAAAAAAAAAAAAAAAAAAAAAAAAAAAAAAAAAAAATCATTTTCACTTATTAGAGAAATGATAGCCATGCCTAAAAAAAACATGTTTAATGATATGCTTAAAACTACGCAGCAAGAGTTTATTAGCTTGTAAAGAAGTGGGTCCGGCTGGTACCAATAAAGTCTTGTCACATTTTTAGGCATAATATCAGGCATGTTTTTAGGCATACCTATCATTTCTCATAAATTAATTAGGCCCCATCACAAAATAAACAAAGAATCATAATGGAGATAGTATTTGTTAAGCATAAGTAGTTATATATACCTTACGCCAGAAGGCAATGAGGTTCTTCGTAAGAATGACACCATAATGACCAAGAGATGAGATCAATATAGATCACATATTTGCCATAGAACCAATGAACCAATCATAGTCACCCATTTTTATTTTCACCGTTTTTTTTAAAACAAAATATATTGCAAACGGTAAATTTTCAAGCTACAAAAAAATACCATCGCGATGAGAATTAAATCATCTTTCTATAAATATGCATTGTTATATACTTTCGGCGAACTTTTTTTTTTCAAAATTTCTGCCCAGAAAAATCATATATGATTTGTAAAAATCATATATGATTCGTTAAAATCAAATCATATATGATTCTTACGAATCATATATGATTTTTCTGGGCAGAAATTTTGAAAAAAAAAAAAAAAATCATCAAAACTATATAACAATGCATGTCTATAGAAAGATAATTTAATTCTCGTCGCGATGGTATTTTTTTTGTAGCTTGACGATTTACGGTTTGCGAGATATTTAAGTTTTAAAAAAATGGTGGAAGTTTATTTTTTTTATTTTGATAAAAAAAAATGAGTGACTAAGATTGTTTGATAGATTCTATAGTAAAAATTGAATATATAAAGAACTTTTGGCTAATGACCAAAACCAACTTCTCCAGCCACGTTAACAACAAACATATGCTTTAGAAGCGTATTCACAAGTGCTTCAGATGTCGTCATTAATGGAAACTTTGTGAGGCGTTTCTACTGTTTAAAGGGTGTCAAAAACAAAAGGGTCGGGTTTAACCCACCTAAATCCGAATCCAAACACCAAAAGGGTCGAGTTTTGTGAGACGTTTCCATCACACTCTATAAAATGAGGGACACTCCGATTTAGTGTTATTAGACATTTATACCTTCATAGTTATCCTTACACTTTCATCCATGTTGGGGTAAAAATGTCCAAACACAATTAATTGGAGTGTAGTGTGCAAATCATCTCCCTTTTTACTAGTTTAGATTAAATTACACCATTAGTACCTAGTCCTTGTAAAAGTGTCGATTTACATAATTTTGAAAAAATACGTTGATGGTCCAATTTCCTAATGATCGTTAGTTTTGCTAGTTAATACAGTCCTCACATGCAAAGCACACGAGGCCATTTTTGTCAAAACATTTTTTTGTCCTCAAGCGTTTTGATGGCTACTGAATGACACTGTTTGTGACAACCCGCAAAATTCCTGATATGTTCTATTTGGAGAAACAATCATTTATTTCGAGTTTGGTATTATTCGTGAGAAACTAGGGGTATTTATATTCATTTTTATCGGAAATATTATTCTGAGAACATTGGTGTTATTCTCGTATTTTAAATCCCTCGTTTACTCCCCTAAACGAGCCCCGAACATAATTTCGTGAAAGATTTCATAAATTAGGCATCTGATCCTATGGAGATATTTACACATCCGACCCCTCATCTTTCATCACCTTTACACATTAAATTGTAACTTTTGATTTGGGCTTATAAAGAAAAGGAAGCTAGGGATTCATCTCAAGACAGCGGATCATTTGCAAAGTGTGATTGTTTTACAAAGTCTAAAAAGTAATTACAACCGTTGGATCATTATATAAGATCTGATCAAACAAAAGAGGAGCATATACACATAGGGGCATACCCGTCATTCTATCCCCTATTTATTTCTCATCAGAACCGATCTCAAATCCAAAAAGAAAAGACGATCTCCGGTGATTTTCATCACCGTCACCACCGTTGCACCGTCACCATCACCGTCAAAATCACAACAACTACACAACTTCTCATTACCTCATCTCAAATGCAATAACCACCGCAAACGACCTCCGATCCGATTAAACCAAACAGCAACTCGCCTTCATTAGCACCACCTTGTTGCACAGTCGGATCTCGTGACGGAGATAACGACTTTGACGACGGAGTTAGATGGTAGATATGGTGTTTGTGAGATATGATTTTGAGTTTGGAGTCACGGTGCCGGGACAGAGGTAGCGGAGGTATGTGGCGGTGGCGGTGGCGGTGGGGGATTAGTTTCGGTGGATCTGTTGGTGGTTGGTGTGAGAAAATGGATGTGAGAAAATGGATGCAGACATGCAGTACTACTCGTGGTAAACAGCAGTAACATATGTATTTTATAATATGTGATAAAGTTTGTGAAGATTGCATTGTGAAAATTACATACTTACATAGAATAAATTAATTCATTAATCAAGCATAGTGCATTTATTAAATTGATTTATTAATTTAGTTATCAATTTTATGAATACAGTTTGTCAAGATTGCGTACTTACATTTTTTTGTTAAAAAGTGATGCTACAACTTTGTATTTGATCCGCTTATTTTTTATATTAGTTCATCGGTTAATTTTGTTCATCAGTTATAATCACTTATTTTTTATATGGTTCATCAGTTATTTTTATATGGTTCATCAGTTATTTTTTGACATAGTTCATCAGTTATTTTTTGACATAGTTCATCAGTTAAAAAGTGATGTTTTTTAATTATTTTTTTTTTAAAATATACATTTAGTTCATCAGTTAGGTTATTAGGTTCATCAGTTAGGTTATTAGGTTCATCAGTTAAGTTATAGGTTATAGGTTCATCAGTTAGACATTTTGTTCATCAGTTACCTTGGTTCATCAATTTCAGGTTCATCAATTTTTTCAGATTCATCAATTTCAGGTTCATCAAATTTGATCAAATGTTTGGGTTCATCAAATTGATCACAGTTAATAAGGTTCATCAGTTAATAAGGTTCATTAATTAATAAGGTTAATAAGGTTCATCAGTTAATAAGGTTAATAAGGTTCATCAGTTAATAAGGTTCATCAGTTAATATGGTTCATCAGTTAATAAGGTTCATCAGTTAATATGGTTCAACCAAAGTAACTGATGAACAAAATGTCTTTTTTAAAAATCAGTTAATAAAGTTCATCAGTTAATAAGGTTAATAAGGTTCATCAGTTAATAAGGTTAATAAGGTTCATCAGTTAATATGGTTTATCAGTTAATAAAGTTAATAAGGTTCATCAGTTAATATGGTTCAACCAAAGTAACTGATGAACAAAATGTCTTTTTTAAAAATCAGTTAATAAGGTTCATCAGTTAATAATATAGTTCATCAGTTAAAAAAAAACAATAAAAAAAAAAAACAAAACTTTTTGAATCTTACATTAATAAAATGACTAAAGGTGCATTGTTGTACAAAAATTAGTGCATTTAACTCGATTTTAAGACTAAAAATCTAAGCTAAACATTTCATCAAACACGTTGTGTGCAACAAATATGAGTAAAACGTCATCTTTAACATACGATATCTCACTCAGATCATATTGGATTTGAGTGATTCAAATTTCTGGGTAAAGAATGGCCAAGAAGCTACAACTTTCGTGTTTTAAGTTTTGCAAAATTCGGCCTTTAAGCTAGACAAAATTAGAGCCAAAAATGCTAAAATTTTCAAGAAAATCATGACCCAATGAATATGTCAAAAAAAAAGTTTCGAAAAAATTAAAAAAATTTATACCAAATTAAAGAGGATTAAATTTTAAAAATTATGGTGAAATCGGTTTTACATAAAAGTTTATCGTTTGAAAGTTATTTACGTTTGAAGTTTTGTGGTGGAATAAAAAAAGAGGTTAAAAGGACCAAAATACCCCCTAACAGAATTTAATAAGAAAAAATGAAGGGAATGAGTGGAGGACACTTGTCACATTCTGAGTGGCTTTTTAGCCTTTTTAATTTTGTTTACTTTGTAATTGATCGCAACTCTTCATCTCAATTGGTAACTAGCCTCCATCTCACTTCTCTCTCTAGGGTTTGGCCGACCACCACAGCCGCCACCCTTCTCCTGGCCGCCGTTCATTATTCAGGCCACCATCAACCACCAACACCACTATCATCATCATGCATCATCTTACATCACCATGTGGAGTCAAAGCGCGTCCACGCGCCACCACCGCTCGTTTTAGTTGTGTTTATCGAAGGTAAAATTAGATCGAAGGTTGTAAGAGTTGTTGAAGGTTCTTGTTTGGTTCGTGTCCGTGAGTTGCCGCCACCGCAGCCACCACCATCTTCATCCTCTCTCCGTCGTTAGCAGCCGCCGCTCCTCCCTCTTTTCTCATTCTGTTTGGTTTTGGTCTTGATGGGATTTTGAGTGTATACATTTGTTGGGTATTTTATTTTCGAATTGGATTGCCATAGTGGGTTTGTGATACTGTCGTTGTTTTCTTTTGGTCGTGTATGCTTGGTTTTACCCTCGTTCAAAAAGAAAACCCATATAGGGTGTTGGTTTAGTTCGATTAACAACAGGGGACACCAAGGGGTGACTCACATGTTAAATTTTGACATGTAACCAAAGGGTGTCATTTGTTTAGCAGGGTATATAGTTTTCGTGTAAAAAAATTTTGGTATATTCGGTTTCGACCTCCCAAAATTTCGGTATTACCCGAAAAATAGCGTTAGGAAAAAAAAATTAGATCCCGACCCCCCACTAAAAATATGCTAGCTTACGGATTAAATATACAGATGGCGAATATTATTTTGGACGTATGGATGATTTTTGGACTTATATCGACACTCGTTGGACATTGGACATTTTGGACTTCAACCGAATACAATATATTAGACTCTATACGAATTTAATATATTTGATTCGTAACGGATACACAATAAGGAAACAATGTCTAACAATCAACGAATACTCCTTGTCAAACTTCTATTAAATTGTTTTGAGGAAATTGATTTATTTAAGTCACGACGATTTGGGAGTGTTGTATAAACGGACGCGTGATGAGGCGAAAAATGATCCGTTTTTAGGGGGTCATTTAAGCCCGAATCCGAATTTATTTGATCAAATATTGCCCTAAATCGTTCCTTTTGTGATTTTAGGTGTTTGGAGAGTGAATTCTGGAAAAGAAGCCATTTTGGACGTTTTTGGAGCATAAAAGTGAAGAAAACAGCTAAGTACCAAATTTCCATGCTGAAGATACAAGGTGACGGCGTCAAGACTACCATCTTGACGGCGTCAGACATGAAGAATTAAACACCGAAGGTGGTGACGGCGTCAGAAGGCTTCATGACGGCGTCAAAGTGGCAAGAATAAAATACCGTGGGTGGTGACGGCGTCACATAGGCCGTCATGAGTGGATCAAGGCCGTCCGAGGAAGTATATGGCGGCGAGGTGACGGCGTCACATGCAACTCTTGATGCCGTCAGCCTACTTTTCCTATATATAGTTTTCTAGTTTTTTCATTAAAAAGGAGAAGTTTTGGTGAAACCCTAAAGACGATTTTGGTGCCTCTTTTACAGGTTTTTCAAGGGTTCCAAACCCTTGAGACCTTGCATTGTAATTGAGATAAGTGTACTTTCAATTCAATCAATATGTCTATGTGTTGGTTGTTTATCTCTTGTTCTTGTCTCAATTCTACTATGCTAGGCTAGATCTCTTTTGTGTTTGCTTAGATCTAATGAAACCTAGATGTTGATTATGTGTTGATTACTTGTCTATTCTTGTTTTGGATGAATGATATTATATGTTAGGCTTAAGAAAACTGGCAGATCTCCAAATGGTAACATGCTTGAACGTCTTAAGAAACATGAACCGAGGCGTACTAGGTCTTTATTGGTTGTATTTAATGCATGAGCCACTGTTTACAATCCCTATAGTTGTGCTGGGTCATGGTGTAGGAGGAGATAAGAGCTCATAGAGTTGGGGAGTTATGTATGCCACCCTACGAATGGTATTAAGGAATACAATCCGTCATCCATACAAGTGTAACAAGTAATTAACATGTAAAAGATATCTAGGGAGTAATGAAGTCTAAGTAAACACAATTTCTCCAACCACTGCTCACAACCTTAGTTTAAATTAGTTTATTTTCATTTTTATTATTTTATTTTGATTGCATCTTAGTTTTGGGTTAGTTGATTAGCAACTAATTCCGCCCATTCTTCCAAAACCCGAGATTTTACTTGCTTTCATAAAAATATAAAAAATACAAAAATAATCATCTTTCATCTCTAGAACTAGTAATTAGGTTTTCTAATCCTAGCGACACTATTCCTAAGCTGAACGATCAATCCCCCGGTACTTGTCACTATACTATACTACAACGATCAGGTACACTGCCTGGTGGGGGTTGTAAGCTTCTCGAGATCCCTCGAGAGGTAAAGCAAGGTGCGATTCCCACGCATCAAGTTTTTGGCGCCGCTGCCGGGGAATAGTTATTGTCTAGGTTAGGATTTCTTTTTATTAGGTCTACTTGCTAGATTCCTTTCTAGTAAGATTTTTATTTTTATTTTTAGGTCTTCTTTAGTCTATCTCATTTCTTTGCGTCTTTGTTCGTAAACTTTTTCGATGGATAACAATAACATTGATCGCTCGATTCCTGTTATTCGTGTTTTTCGTCGTAGGATTTTCCAAATGCCCGCCCCACTTCCTTTAGCAGAAAATGAAAACCCACCTAACCTCTCACCCAACCACCACTTTGACAATAATTCTGAGTTAGAAGAGTCTGATCATGATGATGACCATAGGGCTAGTCCTTTTTACTATTCAGACTCCGATGAGGATCTTGATGATGGTGACGTGATTAATGTGGATAGTATGGAAGAGGAAATAAACCCTCTTAGATATGTTGACCCTAGAACTAGGATTGAGTGTGATAGTTCATTTAACATGCAATTTCCTTGTAAGATTGGATTTAAGAGCTTTAACGCCTATCTCAACTCATCTCTTCCAATGAATATAATCTCACGTAATGAATACAATAAAATCATGGTAGATGAGTTAGAATACAAAGGAGAAAACATTGTGGCTAGGGCAATACCATTGCATGTGTTTGTAGGAAGTTTGGTTTATCTTGTTGAGTTCATGGTTATGGAGAATCTAGGAGAATTCATTGATGATAAATTGACCCAAGTTGTGTTTGGAAGACCTTTCAAACGGTTGACCAACCTCGATGAAAAACTTATAGAAGGGTTAATTACGTTCTCGGGTGGGGATGAAGAATTTATCTATCAAATGCCCCGCACATACCCTAGGTTCAAGGATTTCTCCATGGAAAAGTGTAGTAGGTATCCGCCTGTGGAAATGCTAAGTGAGGATGATAAGAGAAAAGGACTTAAGTACACACATGAAAAGAATAAAAGATATTATCGCAGGTGTTTAGAGTTAGGAGACGAGTATAAGAAAGATGAGGCGACTATTAGATGGCTCACACTTGGTTATGTGAGCATAAGCGATACACGTTAACCCATAGCCTTGAGTCTAGCTACAAGACTCGTAAATAAAGAAAAGCGCTTCTTGGGAGGCAACCCATGTTTTGTGTGATTTTATTTGTTTGATTGTTATTTGCTTCCGTATGCATGTTTTGTTTTTATTGTTGGTTGATCATGTTTCTCAAATAAAACGTGAAAATACTTTATTATGTTGTTTGGCCTAGTCTTAACTTCAACCTAAAGGTATTTTTGCAAAAGATAAGTGTAAGGGGAAACCCCAAATATGTTTTGTTAGGAATACAAATATTCCTATAAAAGTCTCGGTCACCTAATTGATGTAATAGCATTTTAGTTAGCTCGTAGTTAGTTAATTATAAGTATTAGTTAGTTTAGTTTAAGTAACACCGTGGAAGAAGGACGGGTCTTCACCCACTGTATGCCTGATCCACAGCCCGGGTGTGGGCGTTTATGTTGTAAGTATAAATACCCCTCTCCACATGTGGAGAGGGATGGTGCTTCTCTCATTCTCAATCTAATCTTACATTTTTCTTTTATCTCTCTCTCTCTCTAGGAACACCCAACTCACTTTCTCTCTCTAAAATCCCTTCTTCTTTATTCTTGAATCAATCTTACCACAAGTAACCATACTAGTTAATATTGTGTTTATCCTACAATTGGTATCAAGAGCCAAGGTTACATTCTTGGGAATTGTTGTTTAGATTGGTTCTTCTTGTGTTTTACATTGGTTCGAATTGTTTTTTTGTATAATTTCACTCTTACATCATTTGCTTTGTCATACCTTGTTATTTGTGGTACCAAATTGTTTGTCAAAACAAATGTTGGGTTGAAAACTGTTTGTTTTTTATTTTCTCCTACAAGCAGAGTTATTTTTTTCTTGGTTGTGGTTAGTTCACTTTTGTCTAACATCGGGAAAAAGACAACTATACAAGATTGTGACTGGTTTGTACATTTGTCACCTGCGGTTACCTTCAAACCTGCGGTTAGCTCAGATCATCTTTGCTGTTAATGAGTTGCGGTTAACTCTTTTTTTTGCGGTTAATTCTTTTTTGCGGTTAATTAAGTAGTTGCGGTTAATTTTTTTTTTTGCAGTTATCTTGTTTTGTCGTTGGCAGCCGTTAATCACAACACATCTACTTATACTTCATTTAATCCTTAACCATTTCACAAACAAGGATCGAAAAGAAAATACAATCAAGATCTCAGCTCGCTTATCTTTTTCGTGTGTTATAACATTAAGACCAAGACCTTTTAAAGTCCATAACACGAAGGAAACCAAACCATCATCGATCTAATTTTTTGAAGCTTGCTTCATTAATATCCGAATAACTGAAAAGAAAGACTAAAACAAATTTGTTTAAATCCTCTTATCTTTCGGTTTGAAAAAGAAAAAAGAAAAAGAAAAATGATACAAAGAAAAGGAAAGATCTCAGCTTATCTCATTGTGATTGAGGTAGATTCGTTCTTATATCAAAATCACAAAGAGAATCACCATCACAGATCCGTGTGAACCATGTTCTTTCAAACAATACGATTCATCAAGCCAACATACCTATGTTAAACGCTTAAAAGATTTTTTGTGTGACTCGTAAATAATCTTGAAGCCACGAAGTCTTAAACCATGGTGTTTGGTTGAAAGTAATTCTGAAATTAAAGTTGTGATATTGTTTGTGCTCGGATTTAATACACAGAGGCGTTATTTTTTTTTCTGGTTGAGAGATCTATTGGTGGTTGCGTACTGTTGATAAGAGAGAAGTGATAAGAAAGGTGTGACTGCGTTTGTTTTGGATTAGGGTTCATACTAATTATGGTTAAAAAAGGGGATTAGTGTGTTTTATATACCGTGAAATTAGGATATGGTGTAAGTGGAGTGTCGGGCTTCTGATTGTTTAACTTGGACGTGGGCTTGAACCAGTTTTTATTGGGCTACTTGTTCTATGTGGGCTTCAGGTTTTGAATGGTTATTTTGGTGGGCTAGAAATACAACATGGGACGAATTTGTGTATTAATTTCAAGTTGGGATTAGTGGTTTCTTAGCCGAGCTAACTAGATTATCACAAGAAATGAATTGTCATTTATAAGGTGAATTTATTTGTGATAATTGTTCAACAATGATTTCGATTGAGCTTCAAAAGTACGAGATTGTGTTTTGGTTTGTGATATTTTCGGGCTAATTGGAGATAACCTCGGGTGCTCGTGCTTATTGGATATAATTTCGGGGTTTATACGGATTTTGATCATACAACCATCACGTTCTTCAAACTATCATCTCATAATTTACCGTTCCAATGGTTTCTCATTGTTTCACGGTTTTGTCATGATTTTGTAAAATCCCGCGAAAGATTATATTTTTCGGTTTAAATCATAGACTTGTAAAATCCCGTGCACGTTCACATCATCGCTGCAACTTCTGACTCTGCCATATCCAAAATTCTCAAATTATACGACATGGTTGATGTACCATTGACTTCTAATCTCTCTCTACAAATGAACGGACTTGTACCTGATAATGCTTCAACGGTACATTCGTGCTCAGATTCTCAAGAGAATGTGATTCATCAACCAAGTAAATTACTTGACTATGCAAGGGAATGCCACATTGAATGCTTTCGACTGCTTCACTCACATCTCTCTGTACTGTTAGAGGGTAATGGATTCAGAATGGGGTTTGAACGTGCATTTACAACTCTCTTTGGTCAAGATGTTCAAACTTTCACAGACATAATGATTCTTAATTTGGATCAATTACGACAACAACTGGACCAAGAAGAATCTTCCAATACTGGATCCATGGCTGCCCTTTGTGTGATCAACAAACAACTCCAAGTGTTCTTTGATTCGAAACTCACTCTGGAGTATGACCATTATAGTGAGATGACAAAAAAGTGCTTTGATGATCACACGGGAATTGAGGTTGACACGTTCAGAGACACACTACTCCAACTCATGGGTAATGTGAAGATGTTCATTGAGGAAAAAGCACAGCACGAACAGATGCATGACGACAAGGTGAAGGCATCTCGGGTGGAATCATGTGAGGGTACTGGTGATTCGGGTAATGCATCGAATGTTGGGTCAGTTGTCACGATATGCAAAGGATCTGATACAGTAAAGCTTGACACTACCAGCAGTTCAGTAACTCCTATCACACATGACATGGATGCAGATTTCAGACCAATAAAAGAACAAGTGTCATGTGCTGAGGTACCCCTAACTGTACATCATAATGTGCTTTTTGATGAACGACTGCATACTGATCAAGTTATGCCCAGTTATGACACATATTTGTTGAACAAGACTGATAGCAATACCATTTCTGATTTAACAAATATGAATCATAATGGGGGAGAAAGTGATCAGGATGCTGAACGTGATGATGAGTCAAGTTCTTTGTTTACAGCTGAGTCTTTTAAATCAAATGATATGGTTGATAAAGAAACGTTTAATGAACTTTCAAAGAGATTCTTACAACTTGAAAAACATTGTATTTCACTTGAAATCGCAATGCAACAAAAGGAAGAAAGTTGTCAAACTAACCAACCATGTAAAGATCCGGAACTTCCTGATTTCCGCGAATTCTTTTTGATTAATGATTTGAAAGCTCAGCTAGAAACCAAGAACTTGACAATCAAAAACCTGAAAAAACGTATTACTGAGTTATGTGATATGTGTAATGAAGTTAAAGCTAAACATGACTACAATGTTATTGTATTGGAACATAATGTGGCTAAATTACGTGATGAAAATGAGTCTTTGAAAATTCATTGCAATGAACTGTGTGATTCAATCAAAGAAACGAATACTAAAACTGTTGAGCAAACAACGTCTTTGATTGCAAAAATTGATGAACTCAAAGCTCAAGTTCAGGAAAAGGGTTTCACAATAACAGCATTAAAGAACGAGCTAAGAAAAGCAACAGGGAATAGTGTGAACACTAAGTTTGCAAAACCATCAATCTTGGGGAAACCAGTTTTTCAATCGAATAGAAACCAATCAGTTGTTAGACAATTGACTGCGTTTAGATCTGAGAGACCAAAATTTTCAAAAACACGGTTTGCCTCCCAAGTTGATGCGGAACAAGTTTTGACAAAACCAGTCACTACACATTATTGGCCCAAGATTATTGCTTCTAGTTCTTCTAAGCCTCAACAAGTAGTTACTCCTACACCCAGCTCCTCTAGGATTAGTTCGAAAACAGTGTCGAAACCTAGCACTAAGGCTCTAAACACTTATGTTATAAATGACCTGCACAGGAACTATAATCTAGAAAAGGCTAGGAAAAGGGCACTACTTCATAAGGATGGAATCTTAGGTTCTCAACCTTGTATGATCCCTCGTAGGATATTGAGGTACAATGCTAAGGTTCAACCTGTTAAGTCTAGGAATATCGTTAAGCCTTCCACTATGCATAAGAAGCTTAGTAATCCTAGACCTTGCTATAAGTGGATTCCAACTGGTAGAATTTTTAAGGACATTGGACTTAAGTGGATACCTACCGGAAAGGTGCTTACTGATGGCAATGCCATGGTTGACCATGAAACCCCCAAGGGTTTGGATACTGTTGTCACTAACCTATATATGTGCAATCAAGTTTGTGATGTTAGTGCAGGTTGTCCTTACTCAGTTGCAGGTACATCAACCAGTCACTATATGAGAAAACTCAAAGTCTGGAGACCTAAAGCAATCATTTCCCCAGCTTCAGGAGTTCTAGAATGTCGGTGCTGATGTATGTGCATTATGACGTCTGAATACTTCAGTTCAGGCCTCGCTCTTCAACGGCTATGACGTCTGTTCACATCAGTTCAGGCCTCGCTCTTCATCATTATGACGTTTGAACAATTCAATTCAAGCCTCATTCCTCAATGTCATCATTATGGCGTCTGCTGACATCACTTCAGGCCCCGTTCATCAAAGAAAAGAAAAGTGTATGCTTGAGTGCGCTTTATCTTTTGAAGAAGTGAAATGTTCTTGCTTCTGACCATTCTCATCAACAAACCTCATATTTGTTCCACGCTTGTTCAGTCATCATGTGGATTACCTTCATCAGATTGTATTCGCTATTATTCACTCGTTCAAAAATGGCATCTTCTAATGCAATTTTTGAGGGGGAGAAGTGTGGACAGTGGATCAACCTCTTATGCAATTTTTGAGGGGGAGAAGTGTGAATAAACTACATGTATTTTATTCACTTGTTCAATCAAAAATCGCATCCTCATATGCTATATTTGAGGGGGAGAAGTGTGAATAAAATACATGTTGATTGATGCGTGAAATGACTCTCCTCTCCTCCAACACCTAATGTTCCACTAAGTAAGGATGACTTAATGTGACTGCGGAGTTGATTGGGTATCACGTATTTGAGATTGAAGTTGACTCTTACAAAGGTGTGATCTTAGTTTATCTTGAAGTCGGGGTTGGATGGATGAATGACTTTCAACGATAACTTGCTCGTGCTTAAGATCTTAGTTGAAGACTTGGTTTATCTAGTTACCAGCAGTCGAGGTGGATGGTTGAAGAGCTGGTTAACTATATCTTTAATGAGTTATGTTGTATTACTCAGTGTCACACGCCGATGTCGTTGTGGATAATCGCAAGAGGTGGTAATGTCTCATACTTTGGTTGGGTAGTGAGTACTTAGAGATTTGCTTGGAGCATAAATTCTCTACACCGTTCTTCCAACATTAGTGCAAGCTTAAGACACAAGTGCGGGAAACTCTACTTCAGTTTCAAGTTTGGTATATCGGGTTTTCTCCATACGTGGTCATTTACCATTAGCTAGTGGAAGTGAAAAGAGGTTTAATTAGGGGTTGATCTGTAGAGAATTGTTGAAGAGAATTGTTATCGACATCTACTCATGGGGTAGTGATTTGTATGTTGCTTCCAGTTGATATGTTTATGTACACATAGTTATGATGATTCCGAGTGATCTTCATCATCATGGAGGGAGAAGAATGTGTACATCGGGGCTTTTATCGAAGAACTGGAAGCATTCTATGTGAGTTGAAAATGTCGAAATAACGTTCCCCAAACAAACCCGTGAAGAAGCTACAGATTATCAGTCTATGATCCACTTTAAGTTGTGGATGACATGTTAAGAGACTTAAGACATCTTGGGCAGAATTGAAAGATACTTCTTCAACAAGCATCAAGGTTATATCAAACGGGTCGTCAGTTTGGGAGAGAGCAAGTACACTTATGGGCTTACTGATTGGGAGGGAGGATTAACCCAATTAGTGAGAATTTTTATAGCAGTTGATTCTCGCTAGATATATTTTAGCTTATTTGGTTCTTCTCATTATTTCAAGTAGATGTGCTTAAAAGTTGTTGCTGATTCTGATGTATCAAAACCAGCAAGGGGGAAGGAGACATGCATCCGAATGCATAACGAGTACACGTGATGAACATAATACTTCTTCTTAATTGAAGTTATGCCGGGAAGACATATGTCATAACCGCAGAGAATATCAGTGTATTAACTTGTGGCGTTTGGTGTATCATTCCAACTATGTGGGGGAAGTGTTCTCTTGACACTTGTGGTATGTATTACTTCAGCTTTCAGTGGGAAGAAATATGAGAAGAACAATTGGAGAATGAGATGATATTGCTTATCGACATCTTCATATGAGTTGATATGATTTATCGCAAAGTGCTTCTGGTTAATGCTTCATGTACACAATGGTATGATGATTCCGATGAGATCGCAACCATCAGGGGAGAGATTTGTGTACATCAAGGACACGCAACAGGTTCACGTGATCGGGCTTAATCACATATTCCGGAGGTGATATCCGCAGAGATGATCAGTGCTTCAACCTGTTACTTTGGTGTCATCGTTCTCTTCTTGTGTTGGATACATGCGTACAATATGGAGTGAGTTGGTATATGTAAGATAACTAGAAAGCAATCGGTGAAATGAAGATGTCGATATATTATTTCTCTGAATAGACGACTGCTCCAAACCAGAAAGCAATGTGTACATTGGGGACGTACAACAGGGTCATGTGATCGGGCTTCATCATACATTCCGGGATTGATAACCGCATAGATGATCCATGGTTCACCCTGTTACTTCGGTGTTATCGTTCTCTTCGGGTTCTCGAGCTTCATACAATGAGACTTTTTAACTCACTTCAACCTCTTGGGGGAAGTGGTCTCATGTAGGTGATTGTCGGTTTGGGGGGAAGCTACCAAAGCTTCACATTGAGGAGGCAATAAAAACTTTCAGAAATTTGGTGGGTGTCTAGCGATTAACTCAGTTGTGAGATTCTAGTGATTTGTTAACTACTTGTGTTTGGTGAATTGTTGTGACTTAAGTCGTTTCCATTAGTCTGATTGTAATTTGACGTTGTGAGTTAATCTTTACGACTTGACTTATTACGATCGGACCTATTGTAACTTGACTTGTCGCGACTTGACACTTAATGCTAATTGTTACTTATCCAAGATCTCTCTCTAAGTCTAACTCGCATATTAGATCTTTCGGTTTCTTTTGTTGACTTTAGTAAAATCTCGGGAGAGAATCGATCTCTCGGTTTAAGTCACAAGAGTTGTAAAATCCCATTTAAGATTATATCATGGCATCTACGGATTCAGACAATTATTCAGGAGCCTCGAAAGCTTTGGTGGTGAATGTTTAAGAGATGTTGACTACATACTTCTACAACGAGCTGAACGATAATCTCATTTTGGTGCTCATGTCAACATCTCCTTAAACTGTTTGGTATCCTTTGTACATATCTTATACAAATACGTAAATAGAGAAAAAAAAAAAAAAAAAAAAAAAAAAATCATAAAAATCTGAAAAATCATAAAAAATCCAAAAATATTCTTCTCACGACATGTCTCTTGTGTAATCAATATTATGTACGTTACTAGAAATGTCATTTAATAATGACACGGAATCATACATATGCTTGAGCAAGAGTTTTTCGGTTTCAAATAAAGTTTTTTTTCTAAAACATGTCGTTTCTCAAAACATTCTTAAAATTATGGCTTACAGTCATTTCAGGCTGTAACCCGGACTTAATACAATGGCTTGTAGTCATTTCAGGCTACAACCCGGACTTCAAAAATATGGCTTGCTATTACTTCAGATAGCAACCCGGTTTTCAAAATAAGGAAAACACGTCGCCAAAAAGACGGTTGTTCCTAGCAAAGGGTGCCGTTCATCCGAGCGTGAATTACTTTATATTCATGCACCCTCGATCTAATGTACGCTTCAGTGCATTATTTCTTGATAAAGAAGAGAAATCTTCTTTTTATCGCCAAATACTTTCCCTTCTATGATTTTTCCGGAAAGTGTTTGTGCAAAACTTGGTGGTACCATGAAATTTTGAATGAAAATTAAATTGAACTCAAAAGTTTGATAAAATTTTCACTCAGTCAATGACGTCAATAGTTTATGAAAATATTTATGCTTTAACATCCGTCATTGATTGAGGGGGAGAGTGATTTCTCAAAATTTTATGTATCATCAAAACTCCCCACACTTCGTAAACCTTGCAACAAAAATGATTTGTGATGGTTATGTGTCAGAATGAATAAACTTTCAAAGAGTTTTCGTTAAAACTTCGAATATTTTGATAACTCTTCAAATCTGACACATAACAACCTCCCTCACAGTTTGAGGGGGAGCAAGAAAAGGTTCCTTTTATCAGACAATATTAAAAATTAATCGCATTTCTCTCCCAAACGTTTTCTAACTTACTTAAATCAATTGAGATCAAAAATCTCGAAAGATTTGAAATTTTTGATCGGGGGAGAGAATGTGATTTAAATATGAAATCTGATAAACTAAAGTGATCTGTTGGACTCAATAAATGTGCTCCCACATATGTGCTAAACTCTTTCGAATATCGATGCACATATTGAGGGGGAGCAAAAGGCGTTTGTGGAAGTTATACCAAAGACCGACCATTTATCTTTATGCATGGAGTTATAAGGTTGGTTAAGGTTAGGTATAAGTTCCCATGATCCACCAGAACCGGAAGGATCTTCCCAGGGACAATCCATAGATAGATTAGAAGTCCTTAGGAATGATTGAAAAAAGGAGTAATGTGAGAAAGGGAAGAGTGCGGACTCAGATAGAGCTAGGACTGGAACAAACCCAACAAGGTTCTAGTGGTGAAGTCTCGGTAAGCACTGAAGGGGTTGAAGAATGAAAAAGAAATGAAATGAGAAAGGGTGAAAAGAAATAGCCCTCCAAATATTCAACCTTAGGGCAGAAACCGGGTTCAATTCATAATCTACTAGTGACTACTAAAGTAACACTAGTATTGAAGACAAGACGTCATGGACCCAGTGACGCACTGCACTAAACTTCCCAACCACTCAAGTTCTCTTAAAAGAGCTTGTTTCATTCTCATGGGGAACCCTGTGCAATGTATCGACCGCTCATTGCGAGCTATGTTGATACCTAAAACATGAGACGCCTCCCCAGTCTCCAGGAGCGGATCAAAACGCACTATTGAGTCTAGAGCCATGAGATCATCCATAAATCTCGATAGGACACATTCCAAATATGCTTATTGTTTCACATAATGTGGAAAATAAGATAAAATATTTAGAGTCCTACGCATTATCCTTGTGGTATTGCCAGAACATCCGAGTGATATGATAATATTCACAATGAAGATGGAAATCCTTCTAGAGCGAACTTCTTTCAAGCTCTTGGTAGGTGACATGTGAGATCCATCTTGGATCAATGATCAAGTGACAATTGGAAAGCAACGATGGTGCGATTCAAATTTGAATCAAACTTGTTCCAGGATATGGATTGACGGATACTTTTGCCAAAACCTCTCAATGTGCTCACCAACTTATCTTTCGAGCACATTGATTGTGTAATATCTTTCAAACAAAAGTATTTTTGATGGAAATGTGATTCAAAGTATAAAACTCTCATCGTGTCTCAAAAATGTTTATCATATGACACGCGAGTGATTTCTATAAATCAATTTCTCATCAATCCGTGAATATCTATTCACCGATTCACTCTATCGTGCTGTCTGCTTTGAGACGTTCCGGTATGAGAACATGCTAAGTATGAAGATTCTGAAGTGGATTCTTTGGAAAATTCATTACTACAAGCTGGAAATTCCTGTCAAGGAGAGTCTTCTTTAAAAGAGACTCTACCTGATCACAGGTCGGTTTTCACAAAACCGGAGGGTAGTCTGTCCTCGCAGAACGAATGACAAAGCCATATTCGTTCTCTATCTTTATTGCTAACTGTTTTATTTCAGGGACACATATAAAGATGGCGTTGATGGCTCCAGTTTCCAGCTGAATCGGGTCAATCCATACCTCATGCTCACGCATCCTCCACTCTATCAATGAAGATGAGAGACTTGCTACAACAAATGTTGAGAGACTACCAACAACGTTTCTACAACTCTAATGAAAAAGTCTCCTGATCTACAACTCTAATGCAACGTCTCCAGATACAGAAGGGTGTGAGCATGATGGTCCTTAAGTCACTACATCACATGAAGGAGATACTGCGATGGATGAGCTTGGAGATTTACTATGGCTGATGATCTCAAAGAAGCTCAAGGATCACACATCACAAAGGAATCCAAATCACAAGTTCGTTGCTTGAAGTACAAAGTGTGAAGTAAAGTGAAGAATCAGATCCTACGAGCTACAGAGTAGAAAGAATGCTTAAAGACTAAAGAGCTTAATTTCAAAGGTGACCTCGCTTAGGGGGAGATTGTTAGGAATACAAATATTCCTATAAAAGTCTCGGTCACCTAATTGATGTAATAGCATTTTAGTTAGCTCGTAGTTAGTTAATTATAAGTATTAGTTAGTTTAGTTTAAGTAACACCGTGGAAGAAGGACGGGTCTTCACCCACTGTATGCCTGATCCACAGCCCAGGTGTGGGCGTTTATGTTGTAAGTATAAATACCCCTCTCCACATGTGGAGAGGGTTGGTGCTTCTCTCATTCTCAATCTAATCTTACATACATTTTTCTTTTATCTCTCTCTCTCTCTAGGAACACCCAACTCACTTTCTCTCTCTAAAATCCCTTCTTCTTTATTCTTGAATCAATCTTACCACAAGTAACCATACTAGTTAATATTGTGTTTATCCTACATGTTTTTAAGAAACAAACCGATCATGATTCTCCACAATATTTAATGAACATGTATATTCGTATTTGTTAGAGTCAAATTGTCACAACTCGTAATTTCAGGTCATTTTCCAAATCCCGACAATTTTACTATTCAATGGTTACTATTCACCGTTTACTATTCACCGGTTACTATTCATCGTTTTCGGAGTCAGTTTGTGATTCCGAGAAGCGTTCAGAAATTTTACTATTCATGTGACACTATTTATTTCCGGAGGGAAATCACTATTCACGATTGCCGTTCATTTCATCGTAAACTGAGTTTACGGGTCTTCCAATTCGCGTAACCAATGTGGTTTGGCTGCAAATTCATGCATCCTTCATTTATGACATTTCATATAGACTAGAGTAGTCTATATATATCATCAGTACTTTAGGCCCTACACGAATATGCATTATTTCCATTTACGTATGTTTAATTTGTAATTAACGTTACCACTCAGTTTTTACTACGAACGTATACCCAATACTCCCGACTATGATCCTAACATATTTTCACACTTATTATAATGATATAAAAATTATATTATTAATTTACCCGGTGTTTTGAAATCAATTACTATATTTCACGGTCGGAGCTTATAACTCCATCGGTTTGCGTTATTTCAATTCGATAATTATTTCAACACCCGATTCTCATCAGGAATGTTATTTTACAACTTTTACAACTTCATTGCATTTTATTTCACCTCGGTAACATTTATTTTTAGTTAACTCGGTACCCGATAACATCTAATACACAACAAAACCAACAAATACATACACTTGGGGACAAGCTCATTAATGAGCCACCAACATTCTTCCTTGTTTCACTCCTTTTGGAGCCGCCCCCCCCCCCTCTCTATGTCTTTCCTTGTTTTGTGGATCTTGCTCCCTTTCTAAATATATATACACATTTCATTCATTTTTTTTTTCATCCAAAAACAAACTAGCACAAAACAATCTCATCTCTTCCTCTCTTGCTCCATGATCGGCCAAGCCAAGAACACCAAGAAGAGATCATAAACTTTTCAAGATCCAAGTGTTATTCAAGTCCTAATCATAATCTAGTTGGGGTTTTGTGGTAAAAACTCTAGATTATTAAGTTTTCTTGCTCAAATCACCTCAAATATTCAAGTAAGCTTCAAGACTACTTTTGATCTTTTCATACTTTCATTTACTTTATATTTTTATGTATTTTCAAGATGTGTTGGTAAAACATGCAAATCTACTATGATCCATACCACTTATTATTTATTTTTGTTTATAAACATGGATCTATAATTTTTACTAGTAATCTCATGAGATCCACCAAGATTGGTGATGTTTAGGAACCCATGACACCCTAAGAAGGTGTATGGTAGGATTGGGTACTTGTGGAGTTGATTTGAGGTAGTTTGGTTAAGATCTAAACAAGTCTTGAACTAGAAAAATTGATTTTTACCAAATATATAAAGGTTCTGTCCATTTTTGTAAAATCTGGAAAAATCAGTGGGTTTTGGGTAACTTGGGACCGAAGATTTAGAAAATACATTCCGAGACGAAACTATGGCCGAAAACGGGGATAAAATCCGAGTTACGACGAAGAAGTTATGCTATTTTCAATTTTAACGACGAAAACTATTTTCTGAAAAATACCTTGCTGTCCCACGATTTTCATGGACTGTTTCGAGGCCTAAAACTTGATCTAGCCATCCCGACGTATCAAAAATATATTAGTATACTTGATTACCTTCGCGGGGATATAAAGAACATAGAAAACGGGCTTATAACGAAAAAGATACAAGTGTTTGAAATCCGACGATACATATACTTTTCCATCAGCTTTTGTATTACCATTTTTGCCGCAAAACTGTCTTTGCGAGACACCACTTTCACGGCTGTTTTTCCTTATGATCGGATTAGTTTGAGTCCGAACCGTAGTTAAGTAAAATCAAGTACTCCTCGCCTACTTTTCAAATCATTTGGCCGTTCGTTGAATAGACTTATAACGAATAAACTACGACCTCATCTATTTACCCGATAAACTACATATTTTGACAGCTTTTGCTATAATTAAATTTTCTAAGTGTTGAACATTAAACTTTCAAGTAACAACAATAAGAGTCGATTTCTCATCGATCGAGACCCGTATCGCCAAAAGTTAAATGACACGACTTCTAGATATTGTTACAAGGTTTTCGAAAACGCCGAGTTTCATCACTAACCCTTAACGTACAATATTTCGCGACATGTTTTGCGAGGCCATTTTGGGCATATCTTCAAGTAATAGAAAGGTTATTTTTGCGACGAAAACCTTATATTTGCCGATAGATCACCAAACAAGGATCGTGGAGTACCGTTTCAACATATTTACATGAAAAGTGGTTATTAACCTAACGAGACGTCAAAAACGTATTTGTCGACGATAAACGTTATTTTCAAAACTAATGAGTGGTATCGATAGCATACGTATTTGCATGTGTAGCATTATTTCATTTCTTACATTAGATCATATCATTCCTATTAGGTTGCGATTAGAGATCGTGCCTCATTTCGTGTATTCCTTGTTGTCATTGTAGCTACTGCACCAGGTGAGTTCATAACCCCTACTTTTACTTGTTTTACAACTGTTTTGGGGGAAGATACATGCTCCTTACTATTTGAATTCAATGCTCGTTTTACTAAAACGCATTATTCGCTTTACATAGTTGATTACTCAAATATTTTCAGCTTTATCTAAATACTTGTTGATTATCCGAGTACAATATTATTCACTTGCTACCTACTTGCTATTTACTCATGGACATGAGTGCATAAATTTAAACTATTTACTGATTGCCAAATATTGCCTAAGTTAAGGACCGGTAGCTACAATATCCTAGGTATGTTTGATTACCTAGAAGTTCTTGGGTATGTTTGATTACCTACAATATCCTAGGTATGTTTGATTACCTAGAAGTTCTTGGGTATGTTTGATTACCTACAATATCCTAGGTATGTTTGATTACCTAGAAGTTCTTGGGAGCGTAACCTCCTGCATATAGCTAGAAAACCTTTTCGGTGCCTTGAACTTAGTGCAATCAATATTCTTTCCTAAACTGGTGCTATGAAACTTTGTTTACTTAAACATATTACTTTTGGCAGTGGGTTGTAAACACACAGGTCACAAGTCTCTTATGGCGGGACTTGTAACTGAGTGGATTTACGATGCCTTTGCTGGAAAATACTTGATTTCGGAAAATACTTGATTACTGGAAATACTTGATTTCGGAAAATACTTGATTACTGGAAATACTTGATTTCGGAAAATACTTGATTACTGGAAATACTTGATTTCAGAAAATACTTGATTACTGGAAACACTTGTTTACGGGAAATGCTTGTTTACTAAACCTATGAACTCACCAGCTTTATGCTGACGTTTTAGCATGTATTTTCAGGTCTTGAGCAATGGCACGCTACTGGAGGTTTTGGCAGGGCATGGCATGGTCATAGAAGACTCTGATATACATTTGGGGACCGTTTTAAAACCATTTTAAAGGCCTACTTCCGCACTACTATTAAAAATGTAAATTTAACATTTTGATTAAGCTATTTTATTCTAAATGATTCAAGCGAAAACCGTTTTTGAACTTGCGTTGTAATACCAATTGAGTTACACCCCAGCAACATGTATGCTTCCGCTGGACCCGATCTTGGGGGTGTGACAGATTGGTATCAGAGCTTTGGCTATAGCGAACTAAGTGTTTTTAAAACCTAGACTATAGCTACTTTTACGAAAACTTAACCCTATGACCGTCACGTGCCTGCCTGCCAAGATGATGCCTCATTTGTAGTTTGTTGCTGACTTAGGTAATGAGATTTGTGTCTCATTATCTGATATACTATATTCATTTACCATAGTTGATTACTATAACTGTCTTTCATATAAACATGTTCATGTATCATATATTTCACCGCGTTATGTTTTTCCTTGCATAGTTTCATCATTTGACCTCGAGTTTTGGTCACTTGCTTTTGTCTTTCAGAACGTTTTGGTATTTGTGAAGGACATAGTCTTAGTATAATTGAGCTGAGTATTTCAAAATTCATGGAACCTCGGTGGAAGATAGACTGGTCATCTATATTCAACCCGGGATAGTGAGATATAGGCTGACCACCTATGTCTGGCTCAGAGATGAATTTTGTAACACTGAGAATGGTTATAATAAAATTTTGTCTGGATTGAATTCCCTACTCAATTTCTAAATGTTTCATTCATGTGTGTGTATACTCTTGTTGTTGGAACCTTCATACTTTTCATCACTTCGTAAACCACCGATTGGAAGCATGTCAGCTAGTCATTTATTTCATGAACTTTCATATTTATGCACAATACACTAATATCACAATATTTTCTTTTGTCACAATCTCATTTTGTTGCAGTTGTCATAGTCTCTTCCCTTCTCACCATCACTATCATTTCTTTTCCCCACCCCCATATATACAAAGAATTAAGTGACACTCTATAGATTCCGATGTCACTCATCCCTCACTACTCCCTATATTGATAAGTGGATATTATCAATGACCTCCCTAGGAAAGACTTTCCATACCTTCTATGAGGATGATCCCTCGGTACAGTAAGACCATTCAAAACTCAACAGAAATCTCAATATATCATAAAACAATTCGAACCACTATCACTGGCCTGATTGCCACAATTCCACTATCTGGAAAGTATTGGCTTGACTAAATTACAAGATTCATTTCGATACGAGTGCTCACTAAGCAACACCATAGAGATAAATCCAACCTTTTAACCGAGACTATAGATTGAACATGTCCTCACCAATAGACTTTATTCAAACATGTTAGACACCTATGCATTCGTGCAGACATACCTACCTGGCTATTTTATCCTCTTAATACTTTCACTTTAAATGGATTTGCTCCAAAACTAACGTTATACAAAACATATACCTTGTAAGAAATACTTTTCTGATGCACTTATTTTGACAAAGCAAATTCCTTTCGGCTAAATCTTTTACAAAACTATTGAATGTTACAAAATTTTAAACATCGATCTTTGGTAAACCATATTATCCACCTTATGTTGAAAATTTTCCTATATTGTATAACTACTGAATTTTGAAACATCAAGAAGGATGTTACCTAAAAAGCCGTTTGCTTAAACTTATAAAATTCATTTATTCGGGAAAGGTTTATGAACAAAACACAATCTCAAAACAAACTTTAAAAATCAATCACTATATTACCTCACTTATACATTTAGGATTTAGTGATTCGATGACATAAAACTTGGGGAAAATCTTAGTAATGGAGACTAAGCACCGTAGGTGGAGAAAGACTCAATTCCTGACATCCTGCGGAGGATCACAACTTTATCCTAATCTATTATTTTCAACAACACCCTTTTACGGATTTAACCCTATAAGTCTTTCAAAACAAGATTCATGATACCCATTCCAATTATTCCTAATAAAGGAATTTGATTCACCTCAACTCCTAGCGATTTCATTAAGATCTCTTTGGAACCACACCACCTATCATTTGTAGACCAATGGTCAGAATTTGAGATTGATTCAAACATAGGGAGATATGCCCAAATCGGGTGTGATTGACACTAGAAATGGTTGGATTAACCATTTACCATAAACCAAATTCAGTTGCAACCATAATTATCACGCGAGCGTAGAGACTACACCATTTGAAGCACTCTATGGTCGAAGTGCAAACATCCATTGACGGATCAAAATTTTGAAAAACCCAACTCACTAGTCCAGAAAGCATTCATGGAATAACCAGGAATTTCCTGCAAATCAAGAATCAGTTACAAATTCGATAAGTTGTAAACCCTTAAAAATTTCAACTTCGTGGTAGAGCCATGCTGAAAGTTCTGCCTAGGAAAGGCATAATACCATTCAGAAAACTTCATAAAGTTAAACCCGATATACACTGAACCATTTACGATTTCTGACAGAGTAGGCCTAGTGGCCGTCAGACTTGAACCTTGTTAGAGCTCAGTAGCTTACACGATTATATCATCATCTTTTAACCAATACCACTCTAGAGACCAACACAAACTGAACTTCGGGACGAAGTTCCTTTTAAGGGGGTGAGAATGTCACAACTCGTAATTTCAGGTCATTTTCCAAATCCCGACAATTTTACTATTCAACGGTTACTATTCACCGTTTACTATTCACCGGTTACTATTCATCGTTTTCGGAGTCAGTTTGTGATTCCGAGAAGCGTTCAGAAATTTTACTATTCATGTGACACTATTTATTTCCGGAGGGAAATCACTATTCACGATTGCCGTTCATTTCATCGTAAACTGAGTTTACGGGTCTTCCAATTCGCGTAACCAATGTGGTTTGGCTGCAAATTCATGCATCCTTCATTTATGACATTTCATATAGACTAGAGTAGTCTATATATATCATCAGTACTTTAGGCCCTACACGAATATGCATTATTTCCATTTACGTATGTTTAATTTGTAATTAACGTTACCACTCAGTTTTTACTACGAACGTATACCCAATACTCCCGACTATGATCCTAACATATTTTCACACTTATTATAATGATATAAAAATTATATTATTAATTTACCCGGTGTTTTGAAATCAATTACTATATTTCACGGTCGGAGCTTATAACTCCATCGGTTTGCGTTATTTCAATTCGATAATTATTTCAACACCCGATTCTCATCAGGAATGTTATTTTACAACTTTTACAACTTCATTGCATTTTATTTCACCTCGGTAACATTTATTTTTAGTTAACTCGGTACCCGATAACATCTAATACACAACAAAACCAACAAATACATACACTTGGGGACAAGCTCATTAATGAGCCACCAACATTCTTCCTTGTTTCACTCCTTTTGGAGCCGCCCCCCCCCCCCCCTCTCTATGTCTTTCCTTGTTTTGTGGATCTTGCTCCCTTTCTAAATATATATACACATTTCATTCATTTTTTTTTTCATCCAAAAACAAACTAGCACAAAACAATCTCATCTCTTCCTCTCTTGCTCCATGATCGGCCAAGCCAAGAACACCAAGAAGAGATCATAAACTTTTCAAGATCCAAGTGTTATTCAAGTCCTAATCATAATCTAGTTGGGGTTTTGTGGTAAAAACTCTAGATTATTAAGTTTTCTTGCTCAAATCACCTCAAATATTCAAGTAAGCTTCAAGACTACTTTTGATCTTTTCATACTTTCATTTACTTTATATTTTTATGTATTTTCAAGATGTGTTGGTAAAACATGCAAATCTACTATGATCCATACCACTTATTATTTATTTTTGTTTATAAACATGGATCTATAATTTTTACTAGTAATCTCATGAGATCCACCAAGATTGGTGATGTTTAGGAACCCATGACACCCTAAGAAGGTGTATGGTAGGATTGGGTACTTGTGGAGTTGATTTGAGGTAGTTTGGTTAAGATCTAAACAAGTCTTGAACTAGAAAAATTGATTTTTACCAAATATATAAAGGTTCTGTCCATTTTTGTAAAATCTGGAAAAATCAGTGGGTTTTGGGTAACTTGGGACCGAAGATTTAGAAAATACATTCCGAGACGAAACTATGGCCGAAAACGGGGATAAAATCCGAGTTACGACGAAGAAGTTATGCTATTTTCAATTTTAACGACGAAAACTATTTTCTGAAAAATACCTTGCTGTCCCACGATTTTCATGGACTGTTTCGAGGCCTAAAACTTGATCTAGCCATCCCGACGTATCAAAAATATATTAGTATACTTGATTACCTTCGCGGGGATATAAAGAACATAGAAAACGGGCTTATAACGAAAAAGATACAAGTGTTTGAAATCCGACGATACATATACTTTTCCATCAGCTTTTGTATTACCATTTTTGCCGCAAAACTGTCTTTGCGAGACACCACTTTCACGGCTGTTTTTCCTTATGATCGGATTAGTTTGAGTCCGAACCGTAGTTAAGTAAAATCAAGTACTCCTCGCCTACTTTTCAAATCATTTGGCCGTTCGTTGAATAGACTTATAACGAATAAACTACGACCTCATCTATTTACCCGATAAACTACATATTTTGACAGCTTTTGCTATAATTAAATTTTCTAAGTGTTGAACATTAAACTTTCAAGTAACAACAATAAGAGTCGATTTCTCATCGATCGAGACCCGTATCGCCAAAAGTTAAATGACACGACTTCTAGATATTGTTACAAGGTTTTCGAAAACGCCGAGTTTCATCACTAACCCTTAACGTACAATATTTCGCGACATGTTTTGCGAGGCCATTTTGGGCATATCTTCAAGTAATAGAAAGGTTATTTTTGCGACGAAAACCTTATATTTGCCGATAGATCACCAAACAAGGATCGTGGAGTACCGTTTCAACATATTTACATGAAAAGTGGTTATTAACCTAACGAGACGTCAAAAACGTATTTGTCGACGATAAACGTTATTTTCAAAACTAATGAGTGGTATCGATAGCATACGTATTTGCATGTGTAGCATTATTTCATTTCTTACATTAGATCATATCATTCCTATTAGGTTGCGATTAGAGATCGTGCCTCATTTCGTGTATTCCTTGTTGTCATTGTAGCTACTGCACCAGGTGAGTTCATAACCCCTACTTTTACTTGTTTTACAACTGTTTTGGGGGAAGATACATGCTCCTTACTATTTGAATTCAATGCTCGTTTTACTAAAACGCATTATTCGCTTTACATAGTTGATTACTCAAATATTTTCAGCTTTATCTAAATACTTGTTGATTATCCGAGTACAATATTATTCACTTGCTACCTACTTGCTATTTACTCATGGACATGAGTGCATAAATTTAAACTATTTACTGATTGCCAAATATTGCCTAAGTTAAGGACCGGTAGCTACAATATCCTAGGTATGTTTGATTACCTAGAAGTTCTTGGGTATGTTTGATTACCTACAATATCCTAGGTATGTTTGATTACCTAGAAGTTCTTGGGTATGTTTGATTACCTACAATATCCTAGGTATGTTTGATTACCTAGAAGTTCTTGGGAGCGTAACCTCCTGCATATAGCTAGAAAACCTTTTCGGTGCCTTGAACTTAGTGCAATCAATATTCTTTCCTAAACTGGTGCTATGAAACTTTGTTTACTTAAACATATTACTTTTGGCAGTGGGTTGTAAACACACAGGTCACAAGTCTCTTATGGCGGGACTTGTAACTGAGTGGATTTACGATGCCTTTGCTGGAAAATACTTGATTTCGGAAAATACTTGATTACTGGAAATACTTGATTTCGGAAAATACTTGATTACTGGAAATACTTGATTTCGGAAAATACTTGATTACTGGAAATACTTGATTTCAGAAAATACTTGATTACTGGAAACACTTGTTTACGGGAAATGCTTGTTTACTAAACCTATGAACTCACCAGCTTTATGCTGACGTTTTAGCATGTATTTTCAGGTCTTGAGCAATGGCACGCTACTGGAGGTTTTGGCAGGGCATGGCATGGTCATAGAAGACTCTGATATACATTTGGGGACCGTTTTAAAACCATTTTAAAGGCCTACTTCCGCACTACTATTAAAAATGTAAATTTAACATTTTGATTAAGCTATTTTATTCTAAATGATTCAAGCGAAAACCGTTTTTGAACTTGCGTTGTAATACCAATTGAGTTACACCCCAGCAACATGTATGCTTCCGCTGGACCCGATCTTGGGGGTGTGACACAAATGCTTGTATTGAGTCACAATGAAGTTTTGCAGGATTTTCCAGGAAGTAGGACAAAGTTTTTCCAGAAATTTTCCGGAAACTTAACATAAGAATTTCTGCAGGTCCATTCTGACGGCGTCAGAGTATTGCTCTTGACGGCGTCAGGAGCTAAAATCTGGAAATTTTACCGGTTTTGTTTTTCTAACGGAGTCTTATGGTTTTTGTGAATTATTAAGTTTTATAATCTCCAGGAAATCTGCAAACTTCATTCCACAAGCATTATATCTTACTTTGTTTTCTAGGATTTAATAACTTATATAGGATGCCGCCGATTTTACGCGAGGTTGCCTTGTCTACTTTTGTCAGGATTTACAGGTTATTTGTGACAAGAAGATGATTTATATTCTGGAAGGGAAGCTTTGATTGTTCATTTTCTTGGAGGAAGATTTAACCTGGCCAACCTATAATCCATACCGAGCGAATCAGGGGAGTATTTGATTTCATTCTCTTTACTTTTTAACTTTTACATTCTTTACTAGAACATTTAGATTCTAGAACTTGCGTTAGTGATGCATCCCGAGACCGCTAGTGAGACTACATTCGTGTGGTAGGATTTACTACATGATAAGAGGCATTAGGATCACCCTTGTGTTAAACCCGTATCATAATTACTTGACCATTTAAGTCATATTACTTGGCTAGTTAAGTCAACTAATTTTTCCCACACCCTTTGCGTTGTACTCATTTTTTGTACACGATACCCCTAGTACACCCCTCCGAGCCTATCTTTTCGTTTCTAACTTTAAGCATCTTACTTAAAGGAAGAATTTGTTACACCCCACTTAAATGTACACCCAAATCGCCTTAGCCTTCCGTGTATGCGCTCATTTTTAGTGCATTATTGTTATTTGTTAAACCCTAAGTTAACTTTCTAATTGATTACATGGTTGCTAAGTCGAGTCATATCCTTGTACATATTGTTTTGGGACGATTGGGACTCATGGGTAAGTACTTATTTTATGGAGTAATGGGGAAGAACATCATTTATTACCCCCATATGTACGTTAATCTTAAAAGTACTCCAAGTGTTTTGATTTTCTTAATTCGAGTCATTAGATTAGTTTAATTGTAAAGTATGTAAAGACTCAAGTGTAAGGGGAACATTCATTCCCTATGATGTATTATTTTGGATGGTAGGGTAAGAGTGTATGCAAAAAAAAAAAAAAAAAAAAAAAAAAAAAAAAAAAAATCGAAAAAATCAAGAAAAAGAAAAAAAAAAGAATAAAAAAAAAAAAAAAAGAAAAAGAGGAAAAAAACATACGGACTACCATCCCGTTTTCATTCTATGTTTATTTTATGTTTTTGGTTATTTTTCATTTGATAGCTTAAGTCGAGTCTAGACTTGGCTTAGCAACGCCATCTTGTACATGTAATTAACCAAGATTGTTAACTCGCCACCAGTAAAACTTCCTTTATCCAACAAAACCGTGTAATTCATATCCCTACACCTAACGTTATAACCCTTTAAAAGACCTCTTTGATAGTTTATCCTAGGTGCTTACGCCATGTGGTGGAGGTTTGATCCTTTCCCAAGCCTATGGTAATCTATTTTGCTATGACAGGTAGTGAGAGATATCTTCCATTTCCATAATGTTATATTACTTTATTACACCCGAGAGATGTGAGTATCAAAACACTATTTGTGAGGTGCTTGTGTATAACCTCCGTGCTTGTCTATTGGTCTTTAGTGGAACGATTATTTGTTGTAATTACTTTTATATTAGTGTTAAATGACCCCTAACTTGTCTTTCGAGTAGAATAAAAGCGCATTTGCTTGAGGACAAGCAAATCTCAAGTGTAAGGGTATATGATGAGACGAAAAATGATCCGTTTTTAGGGGGTCATTTAAGCCCGAATCCGAATTTATTTGATCAAATATTGCCCTAAATCGTTCCTTTTGTGATTTTAGGTGTTTGGAGAGTGAATTCTGGAAAAGAAGCCATTTTGGACGTTTTTGAAGCATAAAAGTGAAGAAAACGGCTAAGTACCAAATTTCCATGCTGAAGATACAAGGTGACGGCGTCAAGACTACCATCTTGACGGCGTCAGACATGAAGAATTAAACACCGAAGGTGGTGACGGCGTCAGAAGGCTTCATGACGGCGTCAAAGTGGCAAGAATAAAATACCGTGGGTGGTGACGGCGTCACATAGGCCGTCATGAGTGGATCAAGGCCGTCCGAGGAAGTATATGGCGGCGAGGTGACGGCGTCACATGCAACTCTTGACGCCGTCAGCCTACTTTTCCTATATATAGTTTTCTAGTTTTTTCATTAAAAAGGAGAAGTTTTGGTGAAACCCTAAAGACGATTTTGGTGCCTCTTTTATAGGTTTTTCAAGGGTTCCAAACCCTTGAGACCTTGCATTGTAATTGAGATAAGTGTACTTTCAATTCAATCAATATGTCTATGTGTTGGTTGTTTATCTCTTGTTCTTGTCTCAATTCTACTATGCTAGGCTAGATCTCTTTTGTGTTTGCTTAGATCTAATGAAACCTAGATGTTGATTATATGTTGATTACTTGTCTATTCTTGTTTTGGATGAATGATATTATATGTTAGGCTTAAGAAAACTGGCAGATCTCCAAATGGTAACATGCTTGAACGTCTTAAGAAACATGAACCGAGGCGTACTAGGTCTTTATTGGTTGTATTTAATGCATGAGCCACTGTTTACAATCCCTATAGTTGTGCTGGGTCATGGTGTAGGAGGAGATAAGAGCTCATAGAGTTGGGGAGTTATGTATGCCACCCCACGAATGGTATTAAGGAATACAATCCGTCATCCATACAAGTGTAACAAGTAATTAACATGTAAAAGATATCTAGGGAGTAATGAAGTCTAAGTAAACACAATTTCTCCAACCACTGCTCACAACCTTAGTTTAAATTAGTTTATTTTCATTTTTATTATTTTATTTTGATTGCATCTTAGTTTTGGGTTAGTTGATTAGCAACTAATTCCGCCCATTCTTCCAAAACCCGAGATTTTACTTGCTTTCATAAAAATATAACAAATACAAAAATAATCATCTTTCATCTCTAGAACTAGTAATTAGGTTTTCTAATCATAGCGACACTATTCCTAAGCTGAACGATCAATCCCCCGGTACTTGTCACTATACTATACTACAACGATCAGGTACACTGCCTGGTGGGGGTTGTAAGCTTCTCGAGATCCCTCGAGAGGTAAAGCAAGGTGCGATTCCCACGCATCAACGCATCAAGCCGAAGTCTATAAAACATTCCAAATTACTGTTTTTATTTGACTTTTATTATAAAACATAAATGATGAAGTATATAATCTTAAGTTATAAATTGTTATTTGTTGAATTATAACTTCAAACTTATCTTTAGTTATTAAACATTTATGTTTTATACAAGGTACTTGGGTTATGGGAAACATTATCGAAACTTACCTATTTTATTTTACACGGAGTATTGTTGTCAGGGTCTAGATTTTCTTTGATTAGCTTGAGCATTGTTAGCATTTTTCATGACTATGTCGATGTTGATTTCTCTTTGGCGTGAGTTGTATGTTGACATCTTTTTCATTTTGGCGTGAGTTGTATTTTGAGTCTACGTTTTCTTACCACACCACACGAAATATTGATACTAAACTTTTTACAAGTAAAGATTTGAGTGATCCACGAAAACTATGACACATTGTCTTTTATAGACTATATTATTGTACGAGCTATATTTTGAGATAATCGTATACGTATTAGGGTGTACCATTGTGCTCGTACTGCTTGTTGCCGTCATGCCCATCTTTTGGATATCGTTGTGATTAGCTCTAGATGCCAGTTGTGTCCGTCGTGATCTTTGCATTGCTGTGGCTAAGGTGAGTTCATAGCCCCCTCCACTTTTACTGGTTTTTAAACTATTTTTGGGGGAGAATACATGCTCGCTTACAAATTAAACTCAAGTTTGTTTATTTGGATACGTGAATTGTTTACTCAAGATTTGACTGTTGGGTTGGAATATTTGATTCGGTTATTTGAATGCATGACGTGGTTACTTGTTTATCTAGGTGGTATGAGATTTGTGATTGTGGTTAGGAAAATGTTACATGAGCTGGTTAAGGACGTATGAATGATTATTGGAAGGTATATCAATCCTAGTCGCACACAACAAATCTTGTTATTGTGTGGGGACTAGATATGGTTAGATAATATGAATGGTTATTGTATGAGATTATGTGTTAGACTATAGTGTGAACCTATAGGGAATTCTTTTGTGGTTTGACTTAGCCAGCGTAACAGGGTAAATTTGTGTGACTCTATATGAGTATAGCATCTATGTGATTGATTATGGTTTAAGTGGTTTGACTATGAGCTGATTGTGGTTATTTGATTTGAAATTGTGATTTAGGCAGTGTAAGCCTACGTTAAATTTGACTTGTTGAAAAGAATGGTTTGAACTCGAAAATCTTTTGGTTCAACTATATTGTTTTAAACTAAAACTCTATGGACTCACCAGCGTAAGCTGATCTTTTAGCGTGTATTCTCAGGTATAAGGCGATAGCTCACTATTGGAAGGCGCTTGGCAAGGGGCATGGTTATAGGCGACTCTGATGAACAATTGGGACCGCTTTATTTGTTTCTGGGCCTATTTCCGCACTTCTTTTATAAAATGTAAACTTAACGTTTTGTTAATACATTTTATTCTCAATGAAAGAATTAAAAACCGTTCTTTGTACTTATGTTATGATGCCATTGTAGTAGCACCCCAATGACATGTATGCTTCCGCTAGACCCGAATTTTGGGGGTGTTACACTGTTGGGCAAGTGACTTTTTGCACTTTATTTTTTTCTGCACATACTTTATTAAATTCGATCAAAGTAACACACATATTTTGAGGTTTATATTCATGTCATACACACACACTCACTCTCTTTTTCACTTCTACAAAATCCGTTTATGTTTGTATCAATTATTTTCAAAACTATGATTTTCTGTTGTGTCATTTGATATTGTCTTTATGTGTGTTTTTGTGATCTGCTTTGTGTTAACTGAAAATGTAAACATTTGAGTATAATTGGTAGTTGATTTTCAGTTGACACAAATAAGTCACAAAAAACATAAAAGACACGCTTGGAATTGGACTGTGTTAGCTGGGTATTGAGACTGTTGGTAATTTGGAATAGATTTCGGGTTGGGTTGAGTTTGTTGGGACATAGTTTGGAGGTGGGTTGAGGGGTGTTTCTATGCATAGGAATATTAGTCAATGACAACTAACATGTAATTGTATTTTTTAACCAACTACCATGTATATATTTTTGATATCTTCGATTTTCTCTTGTGCAATATGTTATTGTCTTTGTGTTTATTTGTCTTTTTGATTGGCTTTGTGTTAACTGGAAATGTGGAAGTTGAATATACTTTCAAGTTGATTTCTAGTTGATGTGTAGTTGCACAAATTCAATCAAAAAGAACATAAAACACGCACTCGAATGCAGTTTGTAGAACCGTAGAGGGGGTGAATACGGTCTTTTTGGCCTTTTAGAAGTTTAAAGACTTTAAGCCTCAAAGAACACCAAGTGGTTATACAACAATAATCACAACCACAAATACAACCAAAGTATATATAGCATGTAAAGAGACACCACGATATATACTGGTTCGTGATGGGGGGTTTATACCATCCGTAAGTCCAGTTGCGAATCCACGACACATATACTATTCACTAAGCATAATCCTTATGGTGGATTACAAACCGTATACAACTTCACTCCACCGATATGCACAAAGATCGGTGCTCACTAAGAAGGGCTACTCCCTATGATATTTTGCCCTCGAAACCACCCACAAAGATTCATGATTTGACTTATCCACAAAGACCACAAAGACATCCCACCGAAAGTATCAAACCCCAACTAGATCCCCAATGATCTAGGCTTGGTCACCAAGACACAAGACTTCCCTTACAACCAAATCGAATGATAGAATGTTGCTTCTTTGAATCAAGCCCTAACCTAATCTAGTGACTCGATTCTAATAGAAAGGGTATAGATAAGAAGACCCTCGACACAATCACAAGAGTGGATTAGGTTCTTATGATTCTTCCCTTGCGAAGAATGTGTTATTTCAAAGATGATAAGAGAGAAAGATTAAGAACACAAGATGTGTAGTAGACTCAGAGGGTATAGAGAAAAGAAATTAGAGAGAAAGAATGTTTTTCAAGGCGTGAGGAATAAAATAGGCAAGGTGGGGGTATTTATAGGCCAAAGTCCCAAAACTTGAAAAAGTTTTACGAGGCCGGCGTGCTGGCTGGCGTGTCGGAGCGCCATCAGCGCGCTAGGAATCTGTAAAGATTTTTCGTGGGAGTTTTGTCTTTTAGCTACCCGACCTTGCTAAACCCCCAATTGTACTTCACATTTTTTACCTCTCCATTATTCATCCTTAAGGTCAACCAACGCAAGTAGCCATTTGATGAAAATCATTTTGTGAAGTATTTAAGAAAATGTGTTGGGTAAAAACAATTATCAAAGAGAGAAAGAAATGAGGGATAATTGGATAAGGGTATATTGGGTATTACTCACATGACATAGATAAGAGAGAAAGAATATGCCATGGAATATTCTTTTGCTTGGAAAGGAAGTGTGGATGTTAGAGAGGGAATATTTGAATTTGAAATTCAAATGGTGTAAGAAGGAAGTAAGAGAGTGAGGTTGGGTTAAGGTTGAACCATGGTTAGGTAAGAAGAGAGAGCATGGTTAGGTTAAGAGGATATCCAGGATAATATTCCAAACTTGGAGAAGAGGGTGAGATAAAGGGTTGAGATGAATTTTGATGAGTTGGAATGATGTGATAGAAGAGAGCCTAAGGTTGGATTCAAATTTGAATTCTAGTTGTTGGAGTGTGAGAGAGTAATGAGATAAGGTGGTGAGTTGGATTGTGTGAGAATGATAAGATTGGAGATGTGATGGGGAGCCTTGGTTTGGATAATTTGAATGTTGTGAGTGACTGAGTTGGCAAGTGTGTGAGGGAAGAAAGGTTGTGAGGGAAGTGTGTGTATTTTGAACTTGAAATGAGGATAAGAGTGTAAGAGTATGAGTTGGATAATGATGGGATGTGTGTAAGAATAAGGTGATAGGGAGCCTTTGGCTTAGGATTCAAAATTCAAAATTTGAATGTTGGATGAAGGTGTAAGTTGGCAAAGTGTGTAGGGGAAGGAAGGTTGTTTGTGTATGAGTTTTGAATTTGAATGTAGAGAGTGTGAGAGTGAATGAGATGATGAGTTGTAGGGATGTGATATTGAAGTGATGGGGAGCCTTAGAATGGAATTCAAATTTCAAATGAAGGATAAGGTTGTGTGTGTGTGGGAGAAGGTTTGTGAGAGGATGTATGTGAAATTTGAATTCAAAAGGGTTGTATGTGAGTGTAGGGAGTTGGAGAAGAGAGTGAATAAGAAAATGGGTGATGTGTTTGAACTGTAGTGGTTAAGAGGGAATATGGTGAGAAGAGTGTTTGGAATATTTTGTGTGAGAATGTAGGGGACAAGAAGTACATGCAAGTATAAGAAATATTTAGAATGTTGGGGATAAAAAATATTATAATGCATATGAGTTTTCAAAAGATAAAGTGTTTTAGTTTTCGTGGAAGACTTGTATCGTTATTTGTAAAAAAGTTTGTATCATTGTTCATGCGGTAGTATATAAACATAGACTCGAAATACAACTCACGCTAAAGAAGAATAATGAAGGAATAATCTCGACGCAAAACACATGCCAAAGTATAATGTATTCAAATATATATTATAAAAGAAAATAAACAAAAGAATAATCAAAGAAAATGACTAAGGAAAATAAGTAAGAAGAATAAGAAGACAACAAGTCAATGGTATGTTTCAGTGTTTACCCAGAAATCCCCAAATAGTTTAGAAAGACAAGTAGGTTTTATAAGAACAGTGCAAGTTAATAATTCAAACATGAAAGTGTTTTAAAGATTAAATAAAACTGTACATTTTGTCGGGTTTTATAAACATAAAAGAGATTTGAAATAAAAGCGTAAGTTTAGAAGATTTTATAAAAATTTGACATGACTCGGCCGTTTATACAACGTTTCCAAGTCATATGACTTTAGTAAAAATCAATTTTCCCAAAACAACATCTTCCAAGAGTTTTCCAAATCGACATCATTTTAGCTTCTCGTTCACCCAACACGTTTCAACAATATTTTTCCAAAACAATAATAATCCGCTTAACTAAGTCATCTAATAATCTGGTTTTAGATGTCCAATAAAATGTCTTTAATAGTTATTGGGTTTTATAGCCCGATAATACTCAAACAAACGTATGTCCAATATCTTAAGTTTGTTGCAAGTCCAATTATACCAATTCCATTTAAAGTCCGATAAGTCCAATTTAAATCCAATATATAGTCCAATAAATCCCAAGTTCAATCAATAGTTTTTGTCCAACGTCTAATATATATAGTCCGTTAAGTATTATTGTGACCCGTTTCCAAATCATTAAGTCCAAAATTATACCGAAGCCACCAATGATCACCAGTGTCAAAACAATAAATCATGTTAGTCCAATGTTCAAAAACCACAAATAGTCACATATGTAAAATATAAACTAACCAAGTGAAAACACCCTTTTACAGGTTTTCATATTGTTTTCGTACTTAATATTGAACAGCTTGGTAGGCCAAAATTATATAAAGTATGGTTTATGTAAAATACAGATTAATAAATCATAAGACTAAAATTAAGGTAATGTAAATAATATTAGTATTTAATTTTATCCGTTTTTTGTACGTTTTATCCATTTTTGCCATTTTTTAACGTTTTATCCATTTTTTGTATATTTTATCCGTTTTTTGTCAGTTTTTTTTTGTTTTTTGTACGTTTTATCAGTTTTTTATCGTTTTAATCCGTTTTTTTGTACGTTTTATCCATTTTTTGTCAAGTGTTTTCCCCTTTTTGTACGTTTTATCAGTTTTTTTTACGTTTTTATCCATTTTTTGTACTTTTCTTCTGTTTTTTATCAGTTTTTATCCGTTTTTGTCAGTTTTTTACGTTTTATCCGTTTTTTGAACATTTTATCAGTTTTTTTTTTTTTTTTTTTTTTTTTTTTTTTTTTTTTTTTTTTTTATGTTTTAATCCGTTTTTTTTTTACGTTTTATCCATTTTTTTGTCAGTTGTTCTACATTTTATCTATTTTTTGTGCATTTTTATCTGTTTTTTGTATGTTTTATTCGGTTTTTGTCAGTTTTTCCCCTTTTCTAATGTTTTATATGTACAAAAAACGAATAAAAACGTAAAAAACTGATAACACGTAAAAAATGGAAAAAACTGATAAAACATAGATAAAACGTACAAAAAATGAATTAAATGTAAAAAACCGATAAAACGTACAAAAAAGGGGAAACTGACAAAAAATGGGTAAAACGTACAAAAAACAGATAAAACTTACAAAAAATAGATAAAACGTACAAAAAACGGATAAAACGTACAAAAAATAGATACAACGTAAAAAAATGGAAAAAAACGGATAAAATGTACAAAAAAAGGATAAAAACGTACAAAAAATGGACAAAATACAAAAAAACTGACAAAAACGAATAAAAACGTACAAGAAACGGATCAAAACGTAAAAAAACAGATATAACGTTCAAAAAACGGATAAAAACGTAAAGAAAACTGATAAAAACGGATAAAACGTACAAAAACTGGATAAAAGTGTAAAAAAACTGATAAAAATGGATAAAACGTACAAAAAACGGATAAAACATAAAAAAAACCGATATAATATACTGATGAGTGTGCAAATACTCATCATTTTTACCTTCTCTGAGCTGCCAAAACATCTAAAAACACTCAATATTGCATCAAAATAGTGAAAATATCCCAGGAATGTGTTTTATATGTTTCAAATGCAAAAATCTCAAAAACAGATGAAAAACGCACAAAGTTTGCATAATTGGCAGTTTCAGTCCCTCATCTTTCAAAAGTTGTCAAATCTAGTCCCTGGTTGTTCTAAAAACTTGAAAAAGTCACCAAAGGTCCTTTTAAATCAAAAAGTTACATAATTAGTCCTTTGGTGCAAAGTTTCACAAAATATCAAGTTTAGTCCCTGAAGTTTGGAAAATTGTCAAAAATGGTCCCTAGGATATTAAAACTTTGGGAAAAACAAATTTTGTCCTTATACTAATGTTATATGGCAGGAATGGTCCTATGTTGGAAAGTTTGGCAATAATTACATGATTGGTCCCTGAAGTTTACAAGTTGGCAAAACGGGTCCCTGGAAATTAAAAAAATGAAAATTATCATCCATAGCCCTTGTACTATTCACACTTGGCAATTTCAACCCTTATAATAAAAAGTTGCCAAACCACACCTTTGAAAATTCAGAAAATTGCAAAATAGGTCCTTGATAATTACACTTAACCAAACCGGACCTATTAGTTTTATTACAAAACCAAACCAAATCCAACACAACCATTACCCACCCTTTTCTCAGCCCACTCCAACCTTTTCTTGGCCCACTCCACAACACAGCCCAACACCCACTACCCTTTTAATATTAACCCACCAGGTTTGACCCCGGTCAACCCAAACCAAAAACCACCCTTCCCTCCCATTTCCCTCACCCCTCCCAAAACCAGAATACCAGGTGGTATTTCCCCCTGCAAAACCACCCAACTTGCTCTGCTACCACCACCCTTATCCCAATTACACACCCCAAGGTCATTAAATGCCACCCCCCTATGGCATCTTTTACAGACCAAATTGCAAGGAAAAGACTTTTCCCGCCAAATTGAGTGAGGTGACAAGAGGCATCCATTGGCTACTATCATTGGTGGGATTTGACCCTGTGGGTCCCACTAACACCCTGGATGCTATAAAATGAAGAAAGGAGCAGGGGAGAACGAGGAGGAGAGTAGTGGTAGTTTTAGGTAATCGTAGGTAACTTAATTTAGCAATTTCAGTTGTAATTTCCAGTTTTTAAAGCTTGTACTTCACATTTCCAGTGTATTTTAACTTTCAATAATCTCAATTTCAAGTTTAAATTGCCTGTCTCAGTTATGCAATTTACTCTTATTTCAACAAATCTCAAAAAGCATAAGTGTTGTTTTCGTTGGTTGTTATTGGATTCTAAAGCTTCTTTAAGCTCTGACAAAGTTTAAATAAGCCTTTAGATACATTACATTTTAGTTTAAGTTAAGAAAATAAAAAATGCCAAAAATAGCTTTTAAATAGAGTGAAATACAAAAATCAGTGAAAGAATTAATTGAAGAAGGAAGCCTGAAGGAATTTGGATATTAATGGTATTAGAAGCTTTTGGAAGCTGTTAGGTTGGGAATTGGTTCTTGGTTCCTCAGTTCTTAGCTTTGGATTCAACTGTAAGCTAATCGCCCATTTTCTTTTATGCATAAGTTCTCATTCTTAGTTAAAAGTTGTCATTTGTTGTTTAATTTAGCTCAATCAAGCTTAATTTATGTCAGTATGAGTTAGTTTAGTAGTTTTGAGGTTTAATTTAAATGGTTACTTTATAATTCTCTTCATGATAATCTGTTAGGGGTGTTTGGTTCAGTTGGGTTCTCAGTGACATATGGTGTTTCAATATGTGAGTTTGGGCTAGACAGCATTCCTTAGAATCACATAGGCTAGTCACAACACAAAAACTAGGTCTTACATAGCAAAAAGTCAAAAATCACTTCAAACCCCCTCAAATCTTAACTGTTGGAACAGTAGGTTCCATAACTTTTCATACTAGTCCACAAGCTGTTGTAGTTGCTTATTTTAGTCTTAGAATCACTTATTATCACATATATAGTCATTAGAATCAATCTAAACCTCACCAAAGTCAAAGTAGCAATAGATCTTAAAAAGTCAAATTACACTTTTTCAGAAAATCTCAAAATTTCAAGGATTTATGTAGAATTTTGTGTTGAGATTCATGCATTGTGCTTTTTAGGATTGGTAGTCTAATAGCTCAACTTCATTTTCCCATTGCTAGTTCATTTTTGTGATTTTCCTTGTAGGCCCCACAACCCTCCAAAGAGGGCTGCAGGGCAACAGCCTGCTCTGTGCAGCAGATACCACAACCACCACCACCACTTTGGTGGTGGTTTGTGGCCACCACAGTGGTTCCCAAACCCTAAACTTGGTTCCTTTCAATCCCCCCCCCTTGTAGGCTTTCAAGTTTGACCCTTGGTTTGACCTAGGGATAAATGGACCCCACCTGAATAAGCCACTCAATTATGTCCCAATTCTGAGTAGGATTTGGTTTAGATAAATGCTTAATGTGACTTATCAGCTTATTCTGTGATCCCCATTGGGTTTTTCTGGCTTAAATTTGTTCAAACAACTCATGTGAATCTGATTTATCCATAGTGGGACCCACACAAGCTCATTTGAGCTCATTTGCCCAAACAGTCAACAAAAGTCAACTGAATAAGCAAAGGGGGTGCACAGTGCTTAATTTTTAGCTACAAAAAAGTTGTTTTTACAAAAAGTCTTTGTTTTTAGGTATAAATCAAGTTTGTAAAAGAAAATTCCAAAAAATCAAGTTTTAAAATAAGTGATAGTTTCTATTTAATTCAATTTAACTTTAATTTTAATTTTTAGATTTTAATTAAGTATTTAGTATTTTTATATTTTTATTAATTACCTTATACAGCAAAGTATTTTTAGTAAAATTTTCAGATTTTCATATTACCATTTAGTATTTATTAGATTTAATTTTAATTTTCTTAATTATTAATTAATATTAAGTATTAAATAGCATATTTAGCTTTTATAAAGTAAAACTTAGTTTTTATATTTTTCCTAGATCTAATATAGTATAATAGACTTTTAGAAAATATAATTAGAGTTTATACTGTTCATTTTTCATTTTTCTTATTTTAATTGTTTAAATTAGACTTAAGTTAATTAAAAGGTAAATAATTAGTGGATTAATCTTAAAACATAATTTTTAGAGTTTTTATAATTTTTTAGGATTCCTGTGATGGTTAAGTAATTTTATAAATTTTCTTGTAATTTTCTAAGTTAATTTAGTATTAATAGTAATTAAAAATAGTTTAATTAGTTTAATTATGTTAAATAGTTTTTAATTAATAAAAAACCCATAAAAAGACAAAACTATTTATTTTTATTTTTTATACTTTCTTCAACTTCTAATTTAAGTTTAGAAATTATTTTTGTAAGTTTTTAGTTTAATTTGTAGTAGTTATAATTATTAGTTAATTTAAATTAGGTTTTAATTTAGATTTTAAATAGTTTTATTAATTAAATAATATTTAAATAGTATTTTAATCATTTTCATAATTTCATTTTAATTTTTAATTTTAAGTTTTAAAAAGTGTCAAAAGTACCCCCTGTAGTTTGTTAAATACCAAAATCCCACTTTTTCAGTCCGATTGCGTAAATCTGAATTGTGAATACGTGCATATATCTGATATCTGATTTTTGTGAATATTATATCTGTGTACAAATACCAAAATAACAGTAGCAAAATCAATTCCACATCATCTGGGCTACTGTCCTCAGTGCCACTTTCTCATAAACGATTCCCAAAGCACCATTTCAATCTCGCAGGGACTTTAACGACCCGGGGAAACACTATACTATCCACGGAGCATTGATTCTAAGCTGTTTTTGACTTGTTGACCTTGGTCAATAATATCTGACGGTTTAGACCCAAATCAAAATTTGGCGCCGCTGCCGGGGAGGTTGTTGCGTGTTTTATAAAATCGTTTTAAGTTTAGTGGTTTTCAAAACCCTCCCTGTACAAATTTCACACAAATTTGTAAAAAGTTTTTGTAAAAACATAATCATATCAAAAACGTTCATTAACACTTCTCCTGAAGTGTTGAAAACACCAAAAAAAATTAAAAACAATCAAAAACAAACTGTGAAGTTAAATTACTTCGTGTTTGATGAGGCGAAAAATGATCCGTTTTTAGGGGGTCATTTAAGCCCGAATCCGACTTTATTTGATCAAATATTGCCCTAAATCGTTCCTTTTGTGATTTTAGGTGTTTGGAGAGTGAATTCTGGAAAAGAGGCTATTTTGGACGTTTTTGGAGCATAAAAGTGAAGAAAACGACAAAGTACCAAAAATCCATGCTGAAGATACAAGGTGACGGCGTCAAGACTTCCTTCTTGACGGCGTCAGACATGGAGAATAAAATACCGTAGCTGGTGACGGCGTCAGATGGATAGGTGACGGCGTCAAAGTGGCCAAGAATAAAATACCGAAGGTGGTGACGGCGTCACATAGGCCGTCACAAGTGGATCTAGGGCGTCCGAGGAAGTATATGGCGGCGAGGTGACAGCGTCAGACTTAACTCTTGACGCCGTCAGAATGATTTTCCTATATATAGTTTTCTAGTTTTTTCATTAAAGAAAAAAGGAGAAGTTTTGGTGAAACCCTAAAGACGATTTTGGTGCCTCTTTTACAGGTTTTTCAAGGGTTCCAAACCCTTGAGACCTTGCATTGTAATTGAGATAAGTATACTCTTAATTCAATCAATATGTCTATGTGTTGGTTGTTTATCTTTTGTTCTTATCTTAATTCTACTATGCTAGGCTAGATTTACTTTGTGTTTGCTTAGATCTAATGAAACCTAGATGTTGATTATGTGTTGATTACTTGTCTATTCTTGTTTTGGATGAATGATATTATATGTTAGGCTTAAGAAAACTGGCAGATCTCCAAATGGTAACATGCTTGAACGTCTTAAGAAACATGAACCGAGGCGTACTAGGTCTTTATTGGTTGTATTTAATGCATGAGCCACTGTTTACAATCCCTATAGTTGTGCTGGGTCATGGTGTAGGAGGAGATAAGAGCTCATAGAGTTGGGGAGTTATGTATGCCACCCCACGAATGGTATTAAGGAATACAATCCGTCATCCATACAAGTGTAACAAGTAATTGACATGTAAAAGATATCTAGGGAGTAATGAAGTCTAAGTAAACACAATTTCTCCAACCACTGCTCACAACCTTAGTTTAATATTAGTTTAATTTCATTTTCATTAGTTTAATTTAATTATATAATAGCTTTGGGTTAGTTGAATAGCAACTAATTCCGCCCACTCTTCCAAAACCCGAGATTTTACTTGCTTTCATAAAAATATAAAAACACAAAAATAATCATCTTTCATCTCTAGAACTATTAATTAGGCTTTCTAATCCTAGCGACACTATTCCTAAGCTGAACGATCAATCCCCCGGTACTTGTCACTATACTATACTACAACGATCAGGTACACTGCCTAGTGGGGGTTGTAAGCTTCTCGAGATCCCTCGAGAGGTAAAGCAAGGTGCGATTCCCACGCATCAAGTTTTTGGCGCCGCAGCCCGGGGAATAGTTATTGTCTAGGTTAGGATTTCTTTTTATTAGGTCTACTTGCTAGATTCCTTTCTAGTAAGATTTTATTTTTATTTTTAGGTCTTCTTTAGTCTATCTTTTTCTTTGTGTGTTTGTTCGTAATTTCCATTGACTATTCCGTTCACCATTATGGAGTACGCGAATCCACCATACCACCAACCAAAAAGGCCATTCTACCCTGTTGACATCTCGAATTTCAAACAATATCGAGATGAACCCATATATGATGCATGGACTCGTTTTAAAATTTTACTTCGAAAATTCCCTCATCATAGTTTCTCTTTATCATCCCTAACCGAAACCTTTTACTATCGTGTCAGCCAATGTGACCAAATGCGCATCGATGATTTTGCCGATGGGGGCCCTAGGGAATTAAATGATGAAGAAGCGTGGGATACCATAGAAAACTGTGCCCAATATTATTATAGAGTAGACAACCCAACAAACAACATCACAAATCAATCAAAAACAAGTTTGATGGAGCAAACATGAAGTTTGTTGGGGGATGAATATACTCATGTTGAGATACCTAGTTGGATGGCACCTAATATCATAGTACAAAACAAACATATAGGTAATCTAGGTACAATGGAGGATGAGGTGGATAATCCAAGCCCACAAAGTACCCCACAAGTCCTACCATCATTTGAGGCACATACACCGCCCGTGACTTACCCGAAAGAAGTAGAAGAGACTATAGGAACCCCAATTGAGGTAGAACCCTTGGACCAAGCACCACCAGAGGATATAGGTTTGAACACTTGTAGTGATAACCTTACTCTTAGTTCTAGGGAAGTTCCTAGTTTTGATGAACCGGAGCCTCAACCAAAACCATTACCTAATCTTCTATCCTTGGATGAAGATTTAGGAATTGAAATAGGTCCCGATCCACCCATCAAACCATGTAGTCCGGGTAGTTTTACGTTGAAGGTAGTAGACCCCAAGCCTTGTAGAGAAGAAGCCAACATAGGAGTGGACCATGACCTTACATACTTACATCACCCATTCATGATTGATCGTAAGAAACATTATGGGTTTAAACCGGGTTTATTAGGTCAAAATAGATCCCCAACTAGGAATCTCTCGAAGTTGATAGAAAATGATCCCTTCTTAGGAGAAAACTTCAACTCACTCATTGACCAAAGTGAACTAGGTAAGGTTATGATGAAAGGAGCACACCCGTTTGAGCATATAATTCATCCACCACTCTTCTCTCACATGGCATACTTTCACCCTAAGGGTGTGTATCGCTACTTTCACCCGCACTTAATCCTAAGTGTAGGGAAAACCTCACCTTTATCCGTGAAATAAGGGTAGAGTCAGGCTCGTGACTCGAACAAAAACAAGCGCTTCTTGGGAGGCAACCCATGTTTTGCGTGATTTTATTTGTTTGATTGTTATTTGCTTCCGTATGCATGTTTTATTTTTATTGTTGGTTGATCATGTTTCTCAAATAAAATGTGGAAATACTTTACTATGTTGTTCGGCCTAGTCTTAACTCCAACCTAAAAGTATTTTTGCAAAAGATAAGTGTAAGGGGAAACCCCAAATATGTTTTTAAGAAACAAACCGATCATGATTCTCCACAATATTAAATGAACATGTATATTCATATTTGTTAGAGTCAAATGCTTGTATTGAGTCACAATGAAGTTTTGCAGGATTTTCCAGGAAGTAGGACCAAGTTTTTCCAGAAATTTTCTGGAAACTTAACATAAGAATTTCTGCAGGTCCATTCTGACGGCGTCAGAGTTTACTCTTGACGGCGTCAGGAGTCAAAAATCTGGAAATTTTACCAGTTTTGTTTTTCTAACGGAGTCTTATGGTTTTTGTGAATTATTAAGTTTTATAATCTCCAGGAAATCTGCAAACTTCATTCCACAAGCATTATATCTTACTTTGTTTTCTAGGATTTAGGAACTTATATAGGATGCCGCCGATTTTATGCGAGGTTGTCTTGTCTATTTTGTCTGGTTTCACAGGTTATGTTCGACAAGGAGATGATTTATATTCTGGAAGGGAAGCTTTGATTGTTCGTTTTCTTGGAAGAAGATTTAACCTGGCCCACCTATAATCCATACCGAGCGAATCAGGGGAGTATTTGATTTCATTCTTTTTACTTATTTCACTTTTACATTCTTTACTTGAACATTGGGGACAATGTTCATCTTAAGTGTAAGGGGAGGGTAAAAAGAAGATACCTTACATATGCACTTTCGCTTGATTTTGTTTTGTTTAATGGTAGATGTGTAATAAAACTATGAGAAATACTTGTTAGTGTAATTTTAACGCCAAATTTAAAATTTTTTACAACATTTAGGAGTGAAACTTTAGCCATAGCAAGCGTCTCATGGATAGGAGGTTGTATGACGAGCACATAACCGTATATTCAGAAAAATTTTCCACCCAAAAATGTGGGGTTCGCCTTTAGATTTGATAGGAAAAGCATTTACTATTAGTGCTTATGAGTGTACCGGTAGCATTTAGATTCTAGAACTTGCGTTAGTGATGCATCCCGAGACCGCTAGTGAGACTACATTCGTGTGGTAGGATTTACTACATGAGAAGAGGCATTAGGATCACCCTTGTGTTAAACCCGTATCATGATTACTTGACCATTTAAGTCATATTACTTGGCTAGTTAAGTCAACTAATTTTTCCCACACCCTTTGCGTTGTACTCATTTTTAGTACACGAAACCCCTAGTACACCCCTCCGAGCCTATCTTTTCGTTTTTAACTTTAAGCATTTTACTTAAAGGAAGAATTTGTTACACCCCACTTAAATGTACAACCAAATCGCCTTAGCCTTCCGTGTATGCGCTCATTTTTAGTGCATTATTGTTATTTGTTAAACCCTAAGTTAACTTTCTAATTGATTACATGGTTGCTAAGTCGAGTCATATCCTTGTACATATTGTTTTGGGACGATTGGGACTCATGGGTAAGTACTTATTTTATGGAGTAATGGGGAAGAACATCATATTATTACCCCCATATGTACGTTAATCTTAAAAGTGCTCTAAGTGTTTTGATTTTCTTAAATCGAGTCATTAGAATAGTTTAATGTAAAGTATGTAAAGATTCAAGTGTAAGGGGATTGCTCATACCCCTATGATGTATTATTTTGGATGGTAGGGTAAGAGTGTATGCAAAAAAAAAAAAAAAAAAAAAAAAAATACGGACTACCATCCCGTTTTCATTCTATGTTCATTTTATGTTTTTGTTATTTTTCATTTATTAGCTTAAGTCGAGTCTAGTCTTGGCTTAGCAACGCCATCTTGTACATGTAATTAACCAAGATTGTTAACTCGCCACCAGTAAAACTCCCTTTATCCAACAAAACCGTGTAATTCATATCCCTACACCTAACGTTATAACCCTTTAAAAAGACCTCTTTGATAGTTTATCCTAGGTGCTTACGCCATGTGGTGGAGGTTTGATCCTTTCCCAAGCCTATGGTAATCTATTTTGCTATGACAGGTAGTGAGAGATATCTTCCATTTCCATAATGTTATATTACTTTATTACACCCGAGAGATGTGAGTATCTAAACACTATTTGTGAGGTGCTTGTGTATGACCTCCGTGCTTGTCTATTGGTCTTTAGTGGAACGATTAATTGTTGTAATTACTTTTATATTAGTGTTAAATGACCCCTAACTTGTCTTTTGAGTAGAATAAAAGCTCATTTGCTTGAGGACAAGCAAATCTCAAGTGTAAGGGTATATGATGAGGCGAAAAATGATCCATTTTTAGGGGGTCATTTAAGCCCGAATCCGACTTTATTTGATCAAATATTGCCCTAAATCGTTCCTTTTGTGATTTTAGGTGTTTGGAGAGTGAATTCTGGAAAAGAGGCTATTTTGGACGTTTTAGGAGCATAAAAGTGAAGAAAACGACAAAGTACCAAAAATCCATGCTGAAGATACAAGGTGACGGCGTCAAGACTTCCTTCTTGACGGCGTCAGACATGGAGAATAAAATACCGTAGCTGGTGACGGCGTCAGATGGATAGGTGACGGCGTCAAAGTGGCCAAGAATAAAATACCGAAGGTGGTGACGGCGTCACATAGGACGTCACAAGTGGATCTAGGGCGTCCGAGGAAGTATATGGCGGCGAGGTGACGACGTCAGACTTAACTCTTGACGCCGTCAGAACGATTTTCCTATATATAGTTTTCTAGTTTTTTCATTAAAGAAAAAAGGAGAAGTTTTGGTGAAACCCTAAAGACGATTTTGGTGCCTCTTTTACAGGTTTTTCAAGGGTTCCAAACCCTTGAGACCTTGCATTGTAATTGAGATAAGTATACTCTTAATTCAATCAATATGTCTATGTGTTGGTTGTTTATCTTTTGTTCTTATCTTAATTCTACTATGCTAGGCTAGATTTACTTTGTGTTTGCTTAGATCTAATGAAACCTAGATGTTGATTATGTGTTGATTACTTGTCTATTCTTGTTTTGGATGAATGATATTATATGTTAGGCTTAAGAAAACTGGCAGATCTCCAAATGGTAACATGCTTGAACGTCTTAAGAAACATTAACCGAGGCGTACTAGGTCTTTATTGGTTGTATTTAATGCATGAGCCACTGTTTACAATCCCTATAGTTGTGCTGGGTCATGGTGTAGGAGGAGATAAGAGCTCATAGAGTTGGGGAGTTATGTATGTCACCCCACGAATGGTATTAAGGAATACAATCCGTCATCCATATAAGTGTAACAAGTAATTGACATGTAAAAGATATCTAGGGAGTAATGAAGTCTAAGTAAACACAATTTCTCCAACCACTGCTCACAACCTTAGTTTAATATTAGTTTAATTTCATTTTCATTAGTTTAATTTAATTATATAATAGCTTTGGGTTAGTTGAATAGCAACTAATTCCGCCCACTCTTCCAAAACCCCAGATTTTACTTGCTTTCATAAAAATATAAAAACACAAAAATAATCATCTTTCATCTCTAGAACTATTAATTAGGCTTTCTAATCCTAGCGACACTATTCCTAAGCTGAACGATCAATCCCCCGGTACTTGTCACTATACTATACTACAACGATCAGGTACACTGCCTGGTGGGGGTTGTAAGCTTCTCGAGATCCCTCGAGAGGTAAAGCAAGGTGCGATTCCCACGCATCAGTGTTCTTTAAGATTACAACCTGAAACAGTTGGTTTAAGGTAAGTTCTGACATTAAATTGCGAACTGAAGAGGAAACCTATTTACTTCCTCCCGCCAGCCTGCGAGTAATCTTAAAGGGACGATTTCGGTTAACGAATCAGTTCCAAAAATATTTCCCAAGTTTTCTGCACACACACCCATAAGCCTAAAGCAGTTTTTCAAATTAATAAATAAACCCATAATAAGTTCCCAAACTTAAGATTAAAACTTGCCTTTATATCCTTGTGAGTGGTGTACCTTTTTCAAAGAAGCCATTCACTTGTGATTTCTGGTTTAAGTTCACTATGGTTTTGCCTCGATTTTGTTTTGAAAAATTGTTTTTGGTGCATGTGCACTAAACATGTTTCTCAAAAATACCAAAAATATTCACCTTTACCCTCTCACCTGTTTGATTCTTCATCCCTTTACCCTCTATCCTTTTGATTCTAATTTCTTCTCCTGTAATTGAGTCAAATGGCATCTCTCGATGACGATTTCTTTGAACAAAGGGCCTATGAGAGCAACATTGAAAAACTTATGGCCTTGTCAAAGATATCGAGATGTCGTGTTGATTATGATGGACCATCGATTCCTATTCCCTCTCCGATAAAGGAAATGGAACGAAAAACCGGGGTGACAAAGGACCCTGTACTTTCCTCTGATTATGGAAGTGCTAAATACGTCCAACCTACGGTTGTCCAAAAATCTAAGCTCACAATTGCTCCTAATCTTTCACGATATACGGTTATAAGCAAAAACCAAGAGCTTAGAGCTATGACTAAAAAGAACGACAAGGAACAAAAACCGGAGGTGGGACAAGTGGTGGAAATTCCTAGCTCTCAGAGCACACCACTTGTCCCACCTCCGGTTTTTGTTCCTTGTGTCGGTTGTGGTGAGCCGCTTTTCGGTTTTCCATGTCGTTGGTGTACATGTGTACAATGTGGTAACGATATTCGAAACGGGAGTTGTTTGTTTTGTGGGTCAAGTAATTCATTTGCTTATGATCCTAATCAAAACTCATTCAACAACTCCTCAAATTTTTCAAACTACCCATCACATTCATACGAGCAAGAATCATATTATCCAAATCTCAATTATGCTTCGTATCAAAATACACCAAGTCAGGCTCAACAGTTTTACTGTTGTGAGTATTGTGGTGGCCCTCACTACAACTCTGATTGTCAAATTAGGGATCAGTTTGTCTTTGAACAGGTTCCTTGTAACAATCATGAATTTGGTTTTAACCAGCCCTCACAATACACAAACCCTCAACCACCGCCTCAGGACGAGTTAGCTAGAGCTGAATTGATTACTAAAATAATTATGAATCAAACTCAATTCAACAAGACCATTCAAGATAGTATAAACTGCCTTAAGGATTTGATTCTTAGAAAACAAAAGCCTTCTGTTAACTCATTTTATTTTGAGGATGAAAGTGATGAGGATGAGCCATTTCAAGAGGTAAAACCTAAGAAAACTTCAGATATCTTGCCAATGGGGGACAAAGAAGTCAAAAGCAATCCTCTTGACGAAATTGATGACCTTGTTCCAATCCCAAAGGTATCTGAGAAACCTCTTGAAACTGCTTCAGTAGAAATACAGGGAGAAAAGAATATGATTGAATCACTAGCAGTAGAAATCATGTGTAGAATACTAATTATGTTAGAAACATGTTCAAGTGGTGTTGAGTGAGGCGTAGAGATGAGGAGGAGGGAGGAGAGGAGAGAAAGAGAGGAACCTTGAAAGAAAAAGGAAAAGATTAGATTGAAAATGAATGAAGGTCCAACCCTCTCCACATGTGGAGAGGGGTATTAATAGTTACAATATTACGCCCACTCCCGGGCTGTGGATCAGGCATACAGTGGGTAAAGACCCGTTCCTTCTTCCACGGTGTTACTTAAACTAAACTAACTAACTAGTAAATAAACTAACTACGAGCTAACTTAATGCTATTACAATCATTAGGTGACCAAGACTTTTACAGGAATAGTTGTATTCCTAACAATCTCCCCCTAAGCGAGGTCACCTTTGAAGTTAAGATCTTTAGTCTTTAAGCATTCTTTAGTCTTTGTAGCTCGTAGGATCTGATTCTTCTCTTTTCAGCACACTTCGTACTTCAACTAAGCGAACTTGTGATTAGAGTTCCTTTGTGATGTGTGATCTTTGAGCTTCTTTGAGATCATCAGCCAAAGTAAATCTCCAAGCTCATCCATAGTTGTATTGCCTTCATGTGATGTAGTGACTAAGGACCATCATGCTCACACCCTTCTGTATCTGGAGACGTTGCATTAGAGTTGTAAATAAGGAGACTTTTCTCATCAGAGTTGCGGAAACGTTGTTGGTAGTCTCTCAACATGTGTTGTAGTAAGTCTCTCCTCTTCATTGATAGTGTCGAGGATGCGTGAGCATGAGGTATGGATTGACCCGATTCAGCTGGAAACTGGAGCTATCAAAGCCATCTTTATATGTGTCCCTGAAATAAAACAGTTAGCAATAAAGATAGAGAACGAATATGGCTTTGTCATTCGTTCTGCGAGGACAGACTACCCTCCGGTTTTGTGAAAAACCGACCTGTGATCAGGTAGAGTCTCTTTTAAAGAAGACTCTCCTTGACAGGAATTTCCAGCTCGTAGTAATGAATTTTCCAAAGAATCCACTTTGGAATCTTCATACTAAGCATGTTCTCATACCGGAACGTCTCAAAGCAGACAGCACGATAGAGTGAATCGGTGAATAGATATTCACGGATTGATGAGAAATTGATTTATAGAAATCACTCGAGTGTCATATGATAAACATTTTTGAGTCACGACGAGAGTTTTATACTTTGAATCAAATTTCCATCAAAAATACTTTTGTTTGAAAGATATTACACAATCTGTGCTCGAAAGATAAGTAAGTGAGCACATTGAAAGGTTTTAGCAAAAGTATCCGTCAATCTATTTCCTGGAACAAGTTTGATTCAATATTGAATCGCACCATTGTTGCTTTCCAGTTGTCACTTGATCATTGATCCAAGATGGATCTCACATGTCACCTACCAAGAGCTTGAAAGACGTTCGCTCTAGAAGGATTTCCATCTTCATTGTGAATATTTTCATATCACTCGGATGTTCTGGCAATACCACAAGGATCATGCGTAGGACTCTAAATATTTTATCTTATTTTCCACATTGTGTGAAACAATAAGCATATTTGGAATGTGTCCTAACGAGATTTATTGATGATCTCATGGCTCTAAACTCAATAGTGCGTTTTGATCCGCTCCTGGAGACTGGGGAGGCGTCTCCTGTTTTAGGTATCAACATAGCTCGCAATGAGCGGTCGATACATTGCACAGGGTTCCCCGTGAGATTGAAACAAGCTCTTTTAAGAGAACTTGAGTGGTTGGGAAGTTTGGTGCAGTGCGTCACTGGGTCCATGACGTCTTGTCTTCAATACCGGTGTTACCTTAGTAACCACCAGTAGATTATGAATTGAACCCGGTTTCTGCCCTAAGGTTGAATATATGGAGGGCTATTTCTTTTCACCCTTTCTCATTTCATTTCTTTTTCATTCTTCAACCCCTTCAGTGCTTACCGAGACTTCATTACTAGAACCTTGTTGGGTTTGTTCCAGTCCTAGCTCTATCTCAGTCCGCACTCTTCCCTTTCTCACTTTACTCCTTTTTTCAATCATTCCTAAGAACTTCTAATCTATCTATGGATTGTCCCTGGGAAGATCCTTCCGGTTCTGGTGGATCATGGGAACTTATACCTAACCTTAACCAACCTTATAACTCCGTACATTAAAGTAAATGGTCGGTCTTAGGTATTACTTCCACTAACGCCTTTTGCTCCCCCTCAATATGTGCATTGATATTCGAAAGTGTTTGGCACATATGCGGGAGCCTATAATTGAGTACAAAAGATCACTTATGATTATCAGATTTCATATTTAAATCACATTCTCTCCCCCGATCAAAAATTTCAAATCTTTCGAGATTTTTGATCTCAATTGATTTAAGTAAGTTAGAAAACGTTTGGGAGAGAAATGCGGTCAAGTTTAATATTTTCTGATAAAAGGAACTTTTTCTTGCTCCCCCTCAAACTGTGAGGGAGGTTGTTATGTGTCAGATTTGAAGAGTTTGCAAAAGATTCGAAGTTTAGTGAAAACTCTTTGAAAATTCACTCATTCTGACACATAACGCATCACAAATCATTTTGTTGCAAGGTTTTATGTACGAAGTGTGGGGAGTTTTGATGATACATAAAATTTTGAGAAATCACTCTCCCCCTCAATCAATGACGGATGTTAAAGCATAAATATTTTCATAAACTATTAACGTCATTGATTGAGTGAAAATTTTATCAAACTTTGAGTTCAAATTGATTTTCAATCAAAATCTCATGGTACCACCAAGTTTTGCACAAGTACTTCCCGGAAAAATCATAGAAGTGAAAGTATTTGGCGATAAAAAGAAGACTTCTCTTCTTTATCAAGAAATAATGCACTGAAACGTACATTAGATCGAGGGTGCATGAATATAAAGTAATTCACGCTCGGATGAACGGCACCCTTTGTTAGGAACAACCGTCTTATTGGCGACGTGTTTTCCTTAATTTTGAAAACCGGGTTGCTATCTGAAGTAATAGCAAACCATATTTTTGAAGTCCGGGTTGTAGCCTGAAATGACTACAAGCCATTGTTTGAAGTTCGGGTTACAGCCTGAAGTGACTGTAAGCCATATTTTTAAGAATGTTTTGAGAAACGACATGTTTTAGAAAAAAACTTTATTTGAAACCGAAAAACTCTTGCTCAAGCATGTGTAGGATTCCGTGTCATTATTAAATGACATTTCTAGAAACGTACATAATATTGATTACACAAGAGACATGTCGTGAGAAGAATATTTTTGGATTTTTTATGATTTTTCAGATTTTTATGGTTTTTACAGGTTTTATATTTTTCTATTTTCTTTTTGATTTGATGCTATACAAGGATATGTGAAGCAACCCCTTTACTCCTCTTGATCTTCCTGAAGACATTTGAGATCCTCAGGTGTGAGACTCTTCATACCAAGGCGTGGGAGGATGAAGTGAAATCGTTCCCTAGAAAGTGCTTTGGTGAAGATATCGGCTAGTTGGAACTCAGTCCTCACAAAGTAAAGTTCCACAATCCCTTTCTCAACTTGTTCCCTGATGAAGTGATGTCGAATGTCAATGTGTTTTGTTCTTGAATGCTGGACATTGTTGCAGCAGAGTGCAATTGCACTTTTGTTGTCACAGTACATAGGAATCTTATTGCAAATGAAACCATAGTCAGAAAGTTGAGATCGCATCCAGAGGATCTGAGCACAGCATGATGACATGGCAATGTATTCAGCTTCAGTGAAGGAGATAGATGTACTCATTTTTTTCTTTGAAGACCAACTGACTAGCTTATTTCCTAAAAACTGTGCGCCCCCAGATGTACTGCTACGAGTGTCTTGACATCCAGCATGATCAGCATCCGAATATGCTGTGAGAGCCATAGAAGTATCTTTAGGGTACCAAAGGCCCAAGTGGATTGTTCCTTTAAGGTATCGAAAGACTCTCTTGACAGCTTCCAAATGTTTCTTGGTGGGTTTGGATTGATACCGGGCACAAATGCTAACTGCGAACAGAAGGTCGGGTCTGCTTGCAGTAAGGTACATTAATGAGCCAATCATGCTTCGATACATGGTTTGATCGACCGGAATTCCCACATCATCTTCGTCAAGCTTTGAACGTTCAATCATTGGAGTATCAACTGAATCACTGGAGTCGAATCCAAATTTCTTGAACGTTTCATTGGCGTATTTGGATTGATTGATGAATATGCCATTGGGGTTTTGAGAGATTTGCAGTCCTAGAAAGAATGACATTTGACCCATCATAGACATTTGGAATTCGGAGCTCATCTCTTGAGAGAAACGATCACATTCTGAGGGATCAGACGAGGCAAAGATGATGTCATCGACGTAGATTTGTACATGTAGAAGGTGTTTACCTGTTTTTCTGGTAAAGAGGGTAGGATCAACAATGCCTTTAGAGAATTTGTTGGTCAGAAGAAATTTAGACAAGGTATCGTACCACGCCCTGGGTGCTTGTTTAAGCCCATATAGAGCCTTCTTTAATCGGTACACGTGATTAGGGCGTTCTGGATCCACAAAACCTTCGGGTTGAGATACATACACCACCTCTTTCAGATCCCCATTTAAGAATGCGGTCTTGACATCCATTTGATAAACCACCATGTTTTGACTTGCAGCATTAGCGAGAAAGATCCTTATAGCTTCTATTCTAGCAATTGGGGCGAAGGATTCTTCAAAGTCAATACCTTCTTCTTGTCGATATCCTTTTGCCACGAGCCTAGCTTTGTTTTTCAGAACATCTCCATGCTCATCAAGTTTGACCTTGAATATCCATTTGAGAGCAATGATCATAGCACACTCGGGAGGTGGTACTAGTTCCCAGACGTCCAGTCGGTCAAATTCATGAATCTCGTCCACCATTGCAGTGAACCATGAGTGTTTAGACATTGCATCCTTGACGCTTTTTGGTTCAGCTTTAGAGAGAACAGAATTGAAGAAACACCATAATGCGTCAGTTGCAAGTTGCTTGCGGGTTGATACTGGACGTGAAGGGTTCCCAATGATGTTGTCAATAGGATGATCATTGGTCCATTTTCGAAGGTATTCATGGGGTTGAGAATGTGGAACTGAGGTAGCCGTGTTAGATTCATCAGAGGATGTTACATCATTTGATGGTTCAGGGGCAAAGATGTTAACAAATGGCTCATTATCAGGTGGAGCAAAAGGATTAACTTCAGATGAATTATCTACATTTGCCACTCGATGTGCAAGTGAAGGTTGGACATTGGACGTGTTAACCGATTGACTGATGCCGGGGGCTTCAGAATCCCATGACAATGAAGTGGATGGACTGTTATTGTCATCTTGATCATTCACCACCCCATCTGGTGGTTGAACCATTGTAGCTTCGGGAGCATTCATCTGTTGAGGTTCAAAGTATTCATCAAACATTGGGTCAAACAATTTCTTCCAATCTTCACTCGTAGGGGGTACAAAAGGAGCAGCAGGGATGGGATTCTGTACAAGCCTGGAACTAATTGGTCCAGGGGACAAAAGGTTAGGTACGGGTCCAGAACTTGATTGTCCAGGAACCGGTTGCTCAGTCAGCTCATCGAAAGTAACGTGGATTGTTTCCATTATATCTCTGGTACGTTTGTTGTAGATTCGGTACCCCTTTCGCTCTGGAGCATAGCCAACGAAGAAACCAATGTCGGCCTTGGCCTTGAGTTTCCCAAGGTCTTCACTGTCATTAGTAGGATAGCACAGTGCTCCAAAAACTCGAAGAAACGAAAGGTCGGGTTTTCTGCCATGAACCAGTTCATAGGGAGTTTTGCAGTGGAGAGGATGTATCAAGGATCGGTTCTGAGTGTAACATGCGGTGGCAATTGCCTCAGCCCAAAGAAATAGAGGAGCTTTGGAAAAGATGAGCATAGTCCTTGCAGCTTCAACTAAAGTGCGATTGCGTCTTTCTACAACTCCATTCTGTTGAGGAGTTCTTGGTATGCTCTTTTGATGACTGATCCTGACACCTTCATAAAATAGAGTAAGTTGTCGGTTCACAAATTCTGTTCCATTATCAGTACGAACGACTCTAATTGTTTTGTTAAGACGGACTTGCAACATCTTGATGAGTTTGATGATGGTTTCAGGAGTTTCATCTTTTGATCGTAGAAACTTCACCCATGTGAATCGAGAGTAATCATCAACAATAACCAGCACATATTTCTTTCCATTGATACTTTGAATCCTCATTGGTCCACAAAGATCCATATGAAGGGTATGAAGAACTTCCATGATTGAATTGACGGTTTTGGGTTTATGGGTATGCTTTTTGCTTTTGCCCATTTGACAGGCGGAACAGAGATGATCTTTTTCATACTTGAGTCTGGGCAAGCCTCGAACAAGATCCTTACGTGTAAGTTCATTGATGGTACCGAAGTTCAAATGGTTTAAACGTCGATGCCACAACCATGACTTGTTTTTGGATGCTTTAGAGAGCAGACAAATTGGAGAGGATCGTAGCATATCTTCGATGGAGATGGTGTAAAGATTAGTGTCCCGACTCCCCTTGAGAAGATCAACACCATCTAATTCTCTAACAAAACAGGTGTGCTTTCTGAAGGCGACTTCGAGATCTGAGTCACAGAATTGACCAACAGAAAATAGATTGTGCCCAAGACCTTCCACGTAGTAGACTCTGGATATAACACTGTCTCCAAAGACATAATCACCATAACCCATTATAGACCCAAAATGGTCATTCCCAAACCTAACAGTACCAATAAATTTTTCCACGAAATTCTTGAGCCTTGAGCGATCACCAGTCATATGTTTTGAGCAGCCTGAGTCCAAATACCAAAGGACGATTTGTACGACCTGCATTTGAAACCAGACAATCGTGGATAACTGAAAAAGCTGGAGCCCCACACACAATTGGGGTCCGTTTGGTTAGAACACACAAATATTGGATTATCATAAGTAACAGGTATCTCACTGGAGTGTTCACATTTTGATGCACTAGAACTAGAAGTGGTATCTATTGCTTCTATAGGAAATAGTCTACCAGTAGGTCTCCACTTCCTAATAGGCATATCTCTAGAGTTAGTAGTCCTAGTTACTGGGCACATTTTCCTCGGAGTGAATTTCCTTCCAGTAGGTCTCCATTGATAACCAACATTAGTGAACACTTTTCCTGTTTTATTCCATACTTGTTTTGTTCGTTTAACACTAGAAACATTCATATCTGGTGATCGTATAATAGATTTAGGAAAAGGCACATCACATGCATCATGATTACCATAAAATAAGCATTTGTTACATGTCTTACAAATAGCATCAGAATTCGAATTAATTACATCATTGTTCACACAACTGTTTGAAATAACTCGATTCCTCTCACTAAGCAACACTTTATTGTTCCTAGATGATTCTTCTACTTCCTTCATAAGTGAGCTCTTAGCCGGCAAAGTCCTATCATTCTTTGTATTGCCCTTAGGCTGTGACTTGCTAGCATTAGATACACCTTTTACTCCTGTAGAAGCAATGATGGGAACATTAGTCTGATTAGTTGCTACTTGTTTACTGGTGATCAAGATGGAGGATTGTGGCATGATCTGGGGAAAGTCAACTGTGACATGCTTGTTGCCACTGAGAGGGTGCAATGGAGTTGTCCTATCTGACTTGGTATCATTCTTGGGGCATGATCCTATGGCATATTCTAATAATTCCTGGGCCCTATTAGTGAGGAAGCACGCACCAATAATAACATCATCAAGTGGTTTAGAAATCCTTTCATCTTCAATGGTTTCTCTAAGTATGGCCAGACAATCCTTAAGATTTCTAAGATAGTTGTTATGAACTAACTTATTGTTCCTAAGGGGAAGAGAAACATTCACAGCATCGCACGCATATTTATTACAAGCATGTACATTGGAAATTGCCTGATCACAAGAAACAACAGGCATTTTACCCTTCACCATGGTCTTTAGATTCTCAATTTCATTTAACAAAGAAGTGACTTTCTCATTGTTTTGGTCACGTGTTATTTTGATAGACTCAAACAATTCTTTATAACGTTGTTTAGCGTTGGTCATTTCAGCACGAAGCCACTCATTTTCATGTTGTAACTCATTGATAATGCTTTGTTTTTGAAAATTTTGAGAATCCATAGACTTCTGGTAATTGGTATTGAACACGTCGCTTCTGTTCGATTTTAATTGTGCAATTTGGACCTTCAACTTCCGAATCGTGTTAGAGTGAGCTTGAATTACTTCATCCTTTTTGGCTAATTCAAAACATGTATCAAATTCAGGAACATCCGAAGATATCTTGGCATTTGATATTTTTATACTTTCTTCTAGATGTTGATATTTTAATTGTAGGTTCAGATTATCAACTTCTAGTTTTGAGAAATTCCTGACCATGTTATCATGATCATCGTTTTGAATTTTTTTTGTAAGTTTGTAATTCTCCCCCTCAAGCTCAATCACACGATTTTGGAAGACATTCAAAGTAACCGACATTTCATGAAATTGTCGAGCAGATAGCGCAGAGTCGGTAACAGTATAAAACACATCTTTAGCAATGCAGTTAGCAATCAAATTTTCATTCATGATGAGAATGTTCTTCCTGTCAATTTCACTGTGTTTGAGATCAATAGCAAGTTGGTTACCCTCACTTTCCACTTCATCAAAAACCTTTTTCATTTGAGTCACATCATCATTAATGGTGTTTTTAAGTCCCTCAAAATGTTCTTTTAGAAGTTTAAAAAATGGCATAACTTCAGTTAGGTAACACTGTTTTGTTTGCTCAAAACCCCTTTCCCCTTCTGTAATCCCTGTAGGTGTAATTCTTATTTTACAGGTTTTCTCAAAGTCATTGAACAATTGACCAAGCACATACAGCCCAATTAGAGTATTACATTGTGTGGGAAGAGTGAAAGGAACAAGGTGCCTGGGTGTGTTCAGGGGATAGGCAGTTGGGTGAGCAATTCTAAACATAGTGCGTGTGTTGCCTACAACTCTTTCAGCTTGCATTTTCTCAATGTCAATATTCCAAAACACTTTTTCAGGAAAAATTCTCTTTTGAGGAACAAAAATTGCAGTATGATTGTCATTTGCATAATCATAGTGAAACACGAGATTCTTAGCAATGCATTTAGGATCCTTTAACCGTTCAGCAAGTTTTGCCCTAGTTCTATCCTCTGCCTCATTGATGTGGTCATAGGATCGAGTATCAGGAGGTGCATGATTAGGTTCAAGTATAGTTTTTGCATCATATAATGCAGGTTGTGCACCTAGACCTATTTTAAGGAATCTTGCTTTGGGTTTGGAGATATCATGTTCACTAAATTCATCACTTAACTTCCTGTGGCTTTCCATCATTTGAGCAGATTGAATGGTTTGGCCCTGTGTGTACAACTTATCTTCCAATTTATTTTTTAACGTTTTTAATTTTGAGAAGTCATTTAGAAGTTTAGTTTCTTTATCCTTGAATTCTTGTTTGATTGTAGTCAAACCTTTTTGAACCTCAAGTTTTTGTTTGACGGTTTGATTCAATTGGTTCTTTAACGAAACTAGTTCCCCTTTTAATGATTCTTGTTTGGAATTATTTTCAGATATGTAAGTACGCAGTTGCCATTCCATTTTCTGCTCACGTTCATTCAACTCAAACTTAGTACGCTGCTCATAAATGTTTACTTGTTCCTTAAGGGCATTAATTCTAGTGATCAGAGAATCATCAGGGTTGTATATAGAGTGCTCATATATCTCATGCTTACTAGAATCAATAGACGGCATGTCACTTGGTACAACTTGGGTTCCATTGTCATTCACATACATTTCATATGGGATATTATTGGTATTCCCCATATTTGTGATGTCTGTGTTGACAATATTCTTGAGTTGTATAGAGCTACATGCCCCCTGTACAGGTGCAGAATTATTCAGATCATGTTTAGACGATGTTGGTACCTCAGAGATAGCAGACGTGATGGATAAATCTGGATGCTGTGAAGAGGATGCTGCTGCAGACAGATTAGCCATGAAGATTGTTTGAGCAGTTGGTTCATCATCCACGTCTGAGTCAAATGCATCACACTCGTCAACTTGAAAGATATTTGGATCATTAAGAGCCATGTCCTGAACAGGTTGATCATCCACATCAGCATCAAAGGTGTTCCCATCATTACTAGCCAGAAAGAGTAAAGCTTCTTCATCCAACACAGTCCCATTTTCTTGTGCCTGCATCAGCAGCATCTTGTCTTTGAAGTACTCAGAGTTTTGGGGACGTTTTGGGAGAGTGCAATTCCTAGCAATGTGGCTCAACCCTCCGCAGTTGTAGCATTTAGGTTGCTTAGCTTGTGCTTGTAGAGCATTACCAACTCTGTACTGCCCATTCTCTCTACCAGCATTTCTTTGGTTGAAGTTCTGTCTTCCCTGCACATTCTGCACCACTACCCGACCATCTTCAATGACTGCCTGATTACGTGGATTAGATGAGATTCTGAGCTGGTTGTTAGTAGATGGGAGTGCAGCCCTGAACTGTTGGACTAGTAAAGACACTTGGTTGGAGAGATTATCAATCATCATGTCAGTGTGAGAATACCCATAATCAAGTTGAGTATTCAATGCAGATGGTGAGGGAGTTGATGATTGACTAATGGTTGGGGTAGACCTGGAGGATGATTGTGATGGTTGAACTTGATCTTTAGAGGTTTGATTAGGTTGTTGAACATTGGAGACAAAAGCAAGAGATTCATTTGTTGCAGACGGATTGAGCTTTTCTCACATTAGCCGATCGTAAGCTGCATGTTTCTCATGTTGCTGGAGATACGCATACAGCTGTTCATGATTGGTATGCCTGAGACCCTTGTTGAGTTTAACAGCCGTGACAAACCTATCCCATTCCGGTGCCATGTTGTTCACGAATTTTGAATTGAGCTGTATGTTGGGCATTGTCATCTTGATAGCTCTCATGTGATTGACCAGCTTGTGAAATCTGACGTAATAGTCAGTGATGCTTTCACCTGGATTCATTTTGAAATGCTCAAATTCATCGTATAGCTGTGACTCACGATCTTCTTTAGTTAACTCAGATCCTGCAAGAAGCATTTTGACATTATCCCAGACCGCCTTTGCTTCAGTGTTGAAGTTGATCAGTTTGTAGACATCTTTGGGAAGGCCTTGAATGATGATATTAGATGCTCTGATGTCTGCATCATAGCGTTTCTTTTCTTCTTCAGACAACTCATTGTAAGTGCGAGGTCTATCAGGACCAAACACAGCCGGTAGTTGATCAGTTGCTTCTGAAATCGTGTCTCTAGTAGTACCCACTTGAAAGGGTCCCTCATCGATGGATTTCAGAATGTTAACCCCATTATCTTTACCTAGACAGTACAGCCGTATCCTTTGAGCCCATGATTCATAGTCAGTTCTGTCCAACATCGGAGGTCGGGTGTCAGACCCTGCAGCTTGAATGTCATCGGAAGAAGTCGACATCACAAATAAGTTAACCACAACTTAACCACAATAAAATCCAACCGCAACTTAACCACAACTTGACCAAACCACAGAACACAATCCAACCGCAGTATGAGCTAACCGCAACCAGAGCAAACCGCAGGCCAAAGATACTAACCGCAAGACACTAACCGCAAATTATAACTAACCACAGAAACAGTTAACCGCAATGCATTTGAACACAAGATACTTAACCGCAATGAGTTAACCGCAACACACTTAACCGCAGAGAATCTAACCGCAGTACTTTGAACCAAACGCAAAATATTTAACCGCAGAACCTAGACGCAATACGCAAGCTGAGGAAGACTTAACCGCAGAATCTACTCGCAGAGACAAAAGTCCAAAACTGTCACTTTCGTTGCGTTTTGTTTGTATTCCCAAAATAGTAAACGCAGAAAGTTAATCGCAGCTAGCAGGACTTAACCGCAACCAAGCAATGAAACAGTGGACTTAACCGCAACTAAGAAAAACGCCTAAAAACAATTCCAAACTTCAAATAGCTTGATGATATTGTAACACACTCAACACTACAACGTTCCACAAACACAAATGAACATAAAAGGACATCACAAACATGTATAACAACACTAGAGGGATAAAACCAAGATGTTTTCCAAGAAAGTGGCACCAAACTCACAAAACCACTCAAAACATCATCAAATTCGATTCTACAAGGCCCTAAGATGAAACCTTGGCTCTTGATACCAATTGTAGAATACTAATTATGTTAGAAACATGTTCAAGTGGTGTTGAGTGAGGCGTAGAGATGAGGAGGAGGGAGGAGAGGAGAGAAAGAGAGGAACCTTGAAAGAAAAAGGAAAAGATTAGATTGAAAATGAATGAAGGTCCAACCCTCTCCACATGTGGAGAGGGGTATTAATAGTTACAATATTACGCCCACTCCCGGGCTGTGGATCAGGCATACAGTGGGTAAAGACCCGTTCCTTCTTCCACGGTGTTACTATGAACAAGAGAGTTGATAAATCATTCTTAAATTGTCACTTAGGCTATGTTTGACAAAATTAGCTGTGAGCAGTAGCAGTGAGCTGTGAGCGCTGCTCACAGCTTCTTAATTAAGCATTGGAAAAATGAGCTTTCCTAAAAAATAGCAAAACTCACCGCTCTTTTGCCAAATAAACACTAAAAATCAAAAAACTCATTGCTCACCGCTCATCGCCTCAAAAAGCTCCAAAAAGCTATGCGCCAAACTAGGGATGCGCACAGTACCGATCCCGTACCGAATTAGTGGTACCAATTTTTTTCCGAGCATAAATTAGTGTTACCGGTACCGTACTGAACGGGATTCGGATACCGATACCGGGAAATCGGGATTTTCCCGTTTTTTTTCGGGAATTTCCCGATTTGGTACCGGCCCCGTACCGAATTAGTGGTCCCGATTTTTTTTACCTTATTTCGTAGTCCCGGTACCGTACCGTATATCGGGATCGGTACCATTTCGGTACGGTACCGGTTCGGTTCCGGGATTAACTAAATAAGAACCTTCGGTTATACATGGGCATTCGCCCAAATAGATGTCTATAAAACAAAAAAAATATCGCACGCACCATTGGTTTAATCTTTTGAAACCAGACGTGTATACATGATAAATAATGAACAGTTACACAAATGGTTCAATCTTTTCGAATCGGATTTGATCAAAAATTATATATTGCCTTCCTAATGTCCTATGCGCAAGTACCAAATGTATATATGTATGCATGGGTAAAAAATTGCCGAATCGGATCACACAAACGAACTTGCCAACCGAATGTTTATATGCAATGAAACTGACGGGACCAAAAACACAAGTACTTTTGATTGGACTATCAATACATTACCCTCAAAATATTGTCTTATAAAAATAAGAGGTAATTGCATGTTTATATATACTTGCTACATTTTCTAAATTGGTGTAGAGTATATTTTTTTTGGGTAAATTATATTGTCGAATTTCGTTACCGATTTTTCCGAAAACCGTGAATAATCGCCCGTATGCGACCATGCCATAAAAAACAATTATTCGTAACGTTAACGCTGTAAAGACAATTTTTCGAAAAGAAATTATTAACGGCCAAACTAATTTTGAAAACTAGACACCGCTGCCGCTAGGCGCGGGTACTCGGCTAGTTTACATAATATGAACCTAAGAACGTTCAATTTAAGAACACCATAACTTTTTGATGTTTTGGCCTTTATATATTCATGTGAATGTCATATTTATAAGAACTAATTACAAACATGTGTCATTACTTGTTTTACAATCTTGGCTGTGCTTAACACGACAAAAAGGGCCTTACTATATCTTTTATGTTAGTAAAAAGACTAATTTATACACATAAGATCATACGAATCAAAAATTTATTTGCTACAAACAAATGGTTATAATTTATACAAGAAACATCTTGGCACGGCCTAAAACACTGCCTAGTGTTGTTACATAAAGGACTTTATTACTCATTTTATGTTATATTTGGAGTTTTTGAACCCACGTGTCCAGGTTAGTGATACATATACACCTAATGATTGTAATAGCATTAAGTTAGCTCGTAGTTAGTTTATATCCATGTAACTTTAGTATGGGCCCAAGCAGCTCACGAGTATCAAAAGATAAAAGGAGCCCGTAATTGTTTTCAAATGTCGGTGGTAGTGAATAAAAGGAACGAGCAAAACATAAATAAATAAATAAAAATCCATTCGGGAGATCTTTATCCTATCTTTTATATAATAAAAAAAATTACATCATTTCGGAGTAATTTTGCAAAACTCTTCTCTTTAAAAAAAAAATAGACCAATAGGAGAGCTCGATTTTAACACGTAGACGAAACTGAGCGACGTGATTGATTAATAAAAAGCCAAAATTGAATCCAATTTAGTCAAAATTGAAAAAGAACGTGTAGCTGGAAAATACACAACAAAACATAGCGTGTCAAAAGTGTAAAAAAAAAAAAAAAAAAAAAAAAAAAAAAAAAAAAAAAAAAAAAAAACTTACAAAAAGCGGGCATGAAATTTAGAACTTCAAAGGACCTCAATGTAAATAATACCAAACCTATCTTCTACCCATCAGAAGATCCGACCTCCCCCAATCGTGTGCAACAGGAAAACCAAAAAAAAAAATAATAATAAAAAAAATAAAAAAACATATTGCAACCCGAAAACCCGCCACCACAAATCGTGATCTTAAAACCCGTTTTATGTTTGCTTAAATGGCGATCACAATGGGAAAAGGTAATTTTTGGTTAATCAAAGGTATTTTTCCAATTTAGTTGGATAATAGATTTAGGGTTTGTATTTTTTTTAGGCAATTTGTTTTCTGTTGTAATTGTTTTCCTTCGCATATTAAACTTAATATATCATTTGTATTTGATATAGATGTTGGCAATGTGGGTTATTTTGTGGTCAGTTTTAGAGAATGCCTATGATGTGTTTGATAAAATGTCAAGTAAAAAAGGAAAATTGATGTAATCATCAGTTAGCTAAAAGGTAATAACTTTCTCTTAAAAACAATTACATCGTTTTTTCCTAATAGATTATGATAATAATGAGATGTAACAATGCAAGATTTGTGCATTAAGTAATATTTTTGTACTATGTGTACATTCAAAAAGCACAAAGTTGGAAATTCATTTAAAAGAACATGCCGTAAGATCTTGATATGTTGTGCCTTTTAGAGCGTCGAGAGGTGCCAAGGTTGCACCTTTATCATCAATCTACAACTTTAGTCTCAATTTTTGAGCACCTTATGATTGCTTGAGCTATTACTTTCAAGTGACATTTTACCAAAAACTTAAAAACATACATTTGAATCTCATTTCGGCCACTTTTGAGAATTATGAGCTCAACATCTTAAACAATAGCCAATTAGTTTTTGAGTTTCTAAATTTATTACATTAAGGGTGCATTTGGTATCCTCCTATCGGAATGAGGGAATGATAGTGGTAATGATTGTTAGTGTTTGGTTAAGATGCGGGGCCCACATTATATGTGAATGAAATATAGAAATTGCCCATACTCCATAGGAGTCTAAAAGGGGATGAATGAATCTATCATAGGTAAGGACCCATGTTATACCGAAACCGATACCGATTGTGATTCATGTCATCATATCAAACGCACCCTAAGTAATTGGTTATTAACATGAGGTGTTATATATTATATTTTTTGATAGCGAGTTTGTGTTTACAAACTTACAACCAAGTCGTATGTTTTCTATTTCACATTATAATTTTCGTGGATATTTGAATAAAAAAAAGGTAGGTATATCTGATTTTTTTTTTTTTTTTTTTTTTTTTTTTTTTTTTTTTTTTTTAATGTAACTAAGTTTGTTATCCTTATGTATTACGGAGTAAAACAATAACTTAGCTATGCACATATAAGAGCTTGCGTAGGTCACAAAAAGGAAGCATACTTTATGGTTTTTTGAGCGAAGTTTGTTCAAGAAAAAATGTACTATCTCATGTACCTATATTTTTTCATGTACCCTATGGATCAAGTTGTGCCATTACGAGAGTCACATTTTTGCTTTTAACTGCAAGTACTTCATCTTTTTATGCTTTTTGTTCCAAGTATTTAATGTTATTTTTTAAACGGCCTAAATGTAATGTGTTTATTATCTAATAACTTTTTTTGGAAACATTTTATATTTCTAGGCAATGAGATACCAGTTGAAGATTGTTTTGCTCTCACTTTGATTTGTAAAATTATGTTTATTTGTGAGAAAGGTTAGTGTGTTATTTTTCAAAAATCAAACTCCATCTCTTGCAGTAGAGAAATAGTCATCTCTGATATAGGACTTGGTGAATTTTAGTATGTTAGTTAAGGACTTGAGTTAGAGTATTTAAAATGTAAGATACACATCCTGTAAATTAAATGGGATCTCTTACTCCTTAAAAGGACCCTCTCACTTTCATATTTCAAATGGAATCTATTTAAAAGTCTGAATCATTCTAGATTATAAAGCTTTATGATTAAATCTGTTCTAGAGTTTAAAATTGTCAAATTTGTTTATACATGTTTAATATGCTATTTGAAAAAAGGAAGCACTTTTCATACAGGACTATATTATGTCAACTTATGACAATATTATAACTTGACTGTTCTTTTTTTATTAATGCATAGAGAGAATAATGGTCAAATGTCTATTGCTTACTCTTGCTTATATACATTAGTAGAATTATCGACTTATAAGAGGAAATTTAGGCTCCATAGTCCATACATTTACGTTTTCAAGCTGATCTTACTTTATCACAAGAACCTAGAAACATGTGAAGTTTGACGTAGTTTAAAGAATAAAGTGTAAATTACAAGAATGGTCCCTGTGGTTTGACGAAAATTTCACCTACCGTATCTCAAACTTAAAAGTTGCATGTATGGTCCTGTCGCTGCCAAAGAATAACATGAATGGTCCCTCAGACTAACTGTCATTAGTTTTTTCTGTTAGTCCATTTGCACCGTTAGTCCTTTAACGACCGTTTGCAACAAACATTTGCATCGTTAGTCATTTCATACGTTTTTGTCTGTTTTTATACGTTTTCGTCCGTTTTTATACGTTTTCGCTCATTTTCTTATGTTTTCATCCATTCTTCTTACGTGTTTGTCTGTTTTTCTTACGTTTTTTCCGTTTTCATACGTTGTCACCCAGTTTCTTACATTTTCATCCGTTTTTCTTACGTTTTTGTCCGTTTTTCCAGTTTTCATATGTTTTTCCAATTTTCATACGCTTTTGTCTGTTTCCATACGTTTTCGTCCGTTTTTATACGTTTTCGCCCATTTTCTTACGTTTTCATCCGTTTTTCTTACGTTTTTTTTTCTGTTTTTCTTACGTTTTTTTTCGTTGGCATATGGTTTTATAAGTTTTAGCCTGTTTTCTTACATTTTCATCCGTTTTTATACGCTTGTATCCGTTTTTGTCCATTTTTATACGTTTTTCTTACGTTTTTGCAGTTTACATACGTTTTTATACGTTTTAGCCCGTTTTCTTACATTTTCATCTGTTTTTATACGTTTGTATCCGTTTTTGTCCATTTTTATACTTTTTTCTTACGTTTTTTTCCGTTTACATACGTTTTTCTTATAATTTGGTATATACATTTTTGTTTTCTTATAAATTTTTTTCTTGTAATTTTTTCCTAATAATTTGGTTGTCTTATAATTTTTTTTCTTATAAAATTTAAAGATATATAGGAAAAAAAATTATAAGAAAAAATAAAAAAATATATATATAAGAAAACCAATTTTAAACATATTTAGGAAAAAACGTATGAAAACGGAAATAAAGTATGCAAACGGAAAAAAAGTAAGAAAACGGACAAAAATGTAAGAAAAAACGGACACGTCTGAAAATGAAAAATTATAAGAAAAACGGACAAAAAGGTAAGAAAAACAGACGAAAATGTAAGAAACTAGGCAAAAACGTAAGAAAAACGGACACAATAATTGTGTTTGAATGAACTGTAACCAAATTCACACAACCTTCAAGATCTAGCTCTTCGAGATTTGTAATCTCTGAGAAGTCAGGGGTGGTTGTTAGGTTGCAGCAGTACCTTAGCTTCATTACTTTCAACCTTGTTAAACACTGATATCAATAGAAAAAAGATTAGTTCTTATATATCTAGGTGACTAGGTGTCAAACACAAACACATGTATGAGCAAGTAAATACCTTTGGTGTAGTCCAAAGTTGCATTATGTTGCTGTAAGAGAGGTCGATGACAACAACGTTTTCTGGATAGAAAACTGAAGGTAAGTACTTGAAAGGGCATCCATGCCAACAAAACAAGCTCAGCTCATTGGACAAAAAATCCAAACTTCCTGAGTACTTCACATTGTAGCCCTTCAATTCCTCTTTCTGATCAACATAAATTTTCAGGATCCGCAAATTTTTCATAAAAGCAAAAGAATTAGCGTCTATGTGAACCTTTTTGTCACACCCCCAATTTACCTGACTTGCAGCGGAATGGAATGCCTGGGGGTGTAACTGTCATAGCACCATAACAAGGAAATATTGAACGACCTAAAGTGTCGTTTGGAAAATACATATCGTTTGATTTATTGAAAAGCATCAAGTGCTACAAAACATAGGTCCCCAAAGTGTTGGAATGTTTACAGAAAACAAGTTCTGAAAATGTCAAACGATAATTTACACAAGTGCATGAAAATCCAAAATGTAGTGCATCATCCCTGGCACACCCTAATGACTCCATGCATGTAATATGATGATGATGCCTTAGTTACCTGAAAATACATTGCAAAAACGGTCAACACGAATGTTGGTGAATAATCATAGGTTTATGAAATAACATGTTTGTACGGCCACCACAAGTATAAGTGCATGACAAAAGTCACGTAAAATAGTACAATAGACCTTAAGCTCATGACACCGAAGCTATGACTGATGAAATTCTATGCCCCTCCCGAATGTTCTGCCAAACACTCATATGTAAAAGACATGACATGCATCCGCTTACTGTTGGTACTCAATACCACGGATGGAGGCGTCACCCTCGATAGATCTATCCACTCACTCTCGCTTAACGGTAAATTAACGGTTCATGATGTTACAGGGGACTTATCACATGGCAGACAAGCTACTTAAGCTATGTACATAGGTTTTGATACTTGGGCTCGTACTGAAATGGTGCAATGTATTCTCCCCCGTGGGATTTGAAAACAATAAAAATGTATACGGGGCTATGAATACTCACCTCAACTGATGATACTGATATGAAATGAAGTGAACAACAATGATCGGTTATCTGCTGCAACCTATAATGAATGATGAATGATCTCGTTAAGATCACCAAATGATGTTTATGAATGCCCATGCTCATGTTTCTATACCACTCTACTCTTTGGAAAAACACTTGTATTGTCAAAAATATATAATCCAAGAATTTGGAAAATATTGCTATTAGAAAATATAAATAGCTAGTTATAATATATATATATACTTATATATATATAACGTAAGTTTCCATGTTAGCGTTGAAAAACTCGGGTTGTAATCCTTGAAATGATGAAAACATACTCATAATAACTAATACTACGTTAGTTATAAAGCTCGGCACTTGATATTACTTCTAGCTTGAAAATGTACTTCGTAGTTTTTGCGCCAAATTATATTAAAAGCTGTCAAATATAAAAGGGTTTTAGCCGATATTCAAACGAGTATATCTTTGTCGTTACTTGTCCGTTTTACTTGTTCTTTATATCCACGGTTTCGTCTTAGTATGTAGTAATATATTTTGGAAAGCTCGGCTCCTCCGGGTTACGTCTAAAGCCTCTTTTTGTACCATGAAAAACGTCCAACAGCAACTATTTTCAGAAAAAATACTTTTCGTCTACAATCTTGCAAAAATCATAACTACTTCGTTATAAGCTCTTTTTAATCCGTTCTTTCGCCTACGGATTCGTTTTTGAAAGTATTTTCTAAAAATTTTGCCAAAGTTTCCTTGGTGTTTACTGATTTTCCAGATTTTTACAAAACGGGACAGCATGTCCTAAACATGTTCCAAATCAAGTTTCCAAGGTTAAAAACTAATTTCTACCATCACCAAACCTCTTGTAATCACCACATGACTAATCTAATCCTACCATACACCTTCTTAGGGTGCCATGGACTCCTAACCAAGTTATTAGAGCTAGGGGATTCATAACAAGAAAGTTAGGGTTTGTATGTTACTTTTTAGACAAAATAAAGTGTAGTATAGCTACTTGTACATGGTTTTTAGCATGATACTTATGTAATACATGTAAAAATAGGATGATCCATGAAAAAATAAAGATGAAAACTTACTTGACAAAATGAGATGATTATTGGATGATTATGCTTGATGTTCTTGTGTTTTTGTTGCTTGATTCTTGATTAGGCTTGTAAAATGAACAACTTTTGTGTTTTACTTCATGAAAAATGATCACTTGATCCTTGTGATGATTATGGGTCGTGGGTTTCAAGAGGAGGAAGAAGAGATGAGCAAGATTTTGTTCTTAGTTAAAAAGTATGTATTATGATTTTGTAAATTAGTAAAGTGATGTTATAATGTGTTTATTAGTTTAAAACTAGGATAGTTAATGCAATAGGTTAAGGGGTGGTCTTGGGGCCGGTTTTTCAAGGGGTGAAGGGGGGGTTAGGGTACTTGGGAATTAATTAGGAAACCTTGAAAGAATTTGCACTAGTTAGCGTTTTTAGTTACGATCGGGTATCGGTTTTATTAGAAATAAATGTTCACGAAGTATACCGGGATGAAATTAGTTATAATAATGTTAAAAACATATTAAAAATATATTGGGTACATTTACTGAGTGATCGGGTGATTAATGTTTAGTTTTAACGAAAACCGTCGTTATATTCATACGCGTACGTTAAAAATAAAATAAATTTCCAAAATACTGGGTAACTGAATGTTATAACTTTTATGATGTTAAAATGGATATAAAAATATGTCGGGATCATTGTGGGAATATTTAGATATATTCGTCGTGTATAAACCGAGTGTTAACGTTTATTATAATTACGTATACGTAAAAACGTTAAATGTACTGAATATATAAATTTGAAAATCCTGAGAGTGGTATAACATGAAAATGCTGTCATGATGATATGCAGACTATCCCCAGTCCGTATGCAGTGTACTTAACACTAATGAAATGAATTCGCACCTAAACCAATCCGGTTACGCGAATTTGAATACCCGTAAACTAAATTTACGATGAAATGAGTAATGCACGTGAATGATGAAAAATTTTCCGGAAATGAATAGTGTTCAGTGAATAGTAAATTTCCCAAATGGTTCTCAGAATATCAAACTGACCTCGAAAATGATGAATAGTAAAACGATGAATAGTGTTTTGATGAATAGTGATTTATGAATAGTAAAAAGTCGAAGTTTGGGAAAATGACCTGAAATGGTAAATGACGTGAAATGGTGAGTTGTGACATCCGCCCACCCAAATAGGAATTCAGTCCCTGAATTCAGCTAGTGTTGGTCTCTGGAATTGGTTTGGTGAAAAGGTGTGGATACTTGCGTTGCATTTGGTCCTCTCGTTCCCATGTAAACTCAGGACCTCTTCGAGAATTCCAGCGAACCTTAACGATCGGAATCCTACTCTGCTTTAACTGCTTGACCTCTCGGTCCATGATTTCAACTGGTTCCTCCACAAAGTTAAGCTTGTCATCTAGCTGAATCTCTTCTAATGGTATAACTGAAGACTCATCTGAAAGGCATTTCTTGAGGTTTGAGACATGAAATGTATTGTGTACGTTGCTAAGTTCTGATGGTAGTTCAAGCTTGTAAGCTACTGGACCAATCCTTTCCAGTATCTTAAATGGACCAATGTATCTCGGGTTCAACTTCCCACGCTTTCCAAATCGTATCACGCCCTTCCAAGGCGAGACTTTCAACATGACCTTGTCTCCAACCTGGAATTCCAATGGTTTGCGTCTAACATCTGCGTAACTCTTCTGTCGACTTCTAGCTGTTTCAAGCCTATCTCGAATCTGTATTATCTTTTCTGTTGTTTCCCTAACCATTTCTGGACCTGTGCATTGTACCTCTCCAACTTCTGCCCAACAAACTGGTGAACGACACTTACGACCATACAATGCCTCAAATGGTGTTGCTTTAATACTTGAATGGTAACTGTTGTTATAAGAGAACTCGATTAATGGCTAATGGTTAGCCCAACCATTTCCAAAGTCAATCACATACGCTCGCAGCATGTCCTCCAGTGTCTGAATAGTTCTCTCACTCTGACCATCAGTCTGTGGATGGTAAGCAGTGCTCATGTCTAACTTGGATCCAAAGGAATCTTGTAATGACTTCCAAAAGTTTGAAGTAAAACGACTATCCCTGTCTGAAATGATAGAAACTGGTGCTCCATGCCTCGAGACTATTTCCTTGACATAAAGTCTAGCAAGCTGTTCCATGGAATAAGTCTCTCTAATGGGGATAAAATGTGCTGATTTAGTAAGACGATCAACAATTACCCATATAGCATCGAAACCTCCTGACGTCTTGGGTAGTTTAGTAACAAAGTCCATTGTAATACGTTCCCACTTCCATTGTGGAATTTCTGGTTGTTGAAGTAGTCCTGACGGTTTCTGGTACTCGGCTTTCACTTTAGCACAAGTAAGGCATTTGCTGACGTACGTAGCTATTTCTGCTTTCATGTTCGGCCACCAATACAGCTTTTTGAGATCCTGATACATCTTGTCAGAACCTGGGTGAATAGAGTACTTTGACTTATGTGATTCATGCATAATCAAATCTCGTACTCCACCATAGAGTGGTATCCAACTTCGATCCTTGAAGCATAACACTCCATCTGCTCTCTTAACAAAGCCATTCTTGCTTTCTGGCATACCATAAAGTTTCTCCTGTGGCCGATTTTCCTCCTTGAGAGCCTCAATCTGAGCTTCTAAGATTTTTGATGGTAATGGTGAAATAATAGTCATTCCTAATGACCTGACCCTCAAAGGTTTGAGTCGTTCCTTTCTGCTAAGTGCATCTGCTACGACGTTTGCTTTTCCTGGGTGATATCGGATTTCACAATCGTAGTCACTCAACAATTCTAGCCAACGACGTTGTCTCATGTTGAGTTCCTTCTGATCAAGTATATGCTGTAAGCTCTTGTGATCGGTAAAAATTACACATTTAGTACCATAAAGGTAGTGTCTCCAAATCTTGAGTGCAAAAACAACAGCACCCAACTCCAAGTCGTGTGTAGTGTAATTCTTCTCGTGTGTCTTAAGCTGTCTAGATGCATAAGCTATCACCTTCTCGTTCTGCATTAGCACAGCTCCAAGTCCTTTATGCGAAGCATCGCAATATACCACAAAGTTCTCAATACCTTCTGGTAGTGACAAAATCGGTGCACTACAAAGCTTCTGCTTCAATAGCTGAAATGCAGATTCTTGTTTCTCTCCCCACTCGTACTTCTGATTCTTTTGTGTCAGCTTAGTCAGCGACTTCGCTATCTTAGAAAACCCTTCGATAAACCTTCTGTAATATCCTGCAAGTCCTAAGAATTGACGAATTTCTGTAGGAGACTTGGGCGTAGCCCAATCCTTTACTGCCTCAATCTTTGCTGGGTCGACTTGTAATCCTTGGCTATCAATGACATGGCCAAGAAATTGAACTCTTTGTATCCAAAAGTCACACTTTGAAAATTTGGCATACAATTGCTCCTTCTTGAGTAGTTCCAATATTGTTCTGAGGTGTGCTTCATGCTCTTCCTTGCTCTTGGAATAAATCAGGATATCGTCAATGAACACAATCACATACTTATCAAGATATGGTTTGCATACTCTGTTCATGAGATCCATGAATACCGCAGGTGCATTCGTTAATCCAAAAGGCATCACTTGAAACTCATAATGACCATAACGTGTTCTGAATGCTGTCTTCGGGATATCTTCTTCCCGAACTCTGAGTTGATGGTAACCTGATCTTAAATCAATCTTAGAATAAAAACAGGAACCTTGTAGCTGATCAAACAAGTCATCAATCCTAGGTAGTGGATAACGATTCTTCACCGTTAACTTGTTCAGCTCACGATAGTCTATGCACATTCTGAAGGATCCATCCTTCTTCTTCACAAACAAAACCGGTGCTCCCCAAGGCGAAGAACTCGGTCTAATGAATCCTTTGTCTAAAAGCTCTTGCAACTGGTTAGACAATTCTTGCATTTCAGAAGGTGCAAGTCTATATGGTGCTCGTGCAATTGGTGCAGCTCCTGGCACCAACTCAATCTGAAACTCAACCTGACGTGTAGGTGGCAGTCCTGGCAATTCTTCTGGAAAAACTTCTGGAAATTCCTTAACAATAGGCACATCTTCCAGTCGTTTCTCATCCGACTTCTTTTCCGTTATGTGAGCCAAGAATGCATAACAACCCTTCTTTATGTACTTCTCAGTTTTAATGCATGATATGATACTGAGTCTAGTTCCACTTCGCTCCCCGCGAACAACCAAAGTTTCACCTCCATAAGAAAGATGAACAACTTTCTCATCACAAATGATCCTTGCACGATGTCGCGACAACCAATCCATACCGATAACGATGTCAAAACTTCCAAGTGCTACGGGCATAAGGTCTATATTGAATGGGTGATTTAGGAAATTGATGGTGCAACCACGGATAACGGTGTTTGTGTTAACTAAAGACCCATCGGCTAATTCAACAATGTAGGGAATGTCTAAGGTAGTTGGTTCTATGTTAAGTAAAGGTGCAAATGTACTAGAAACAAAACTTCTATCCGCTCCTGAATCAAATAAAATGGATGCATAACGATTATTAACGAGGAACGTACCCGTAACAACATTCGGGTCCTCACGGGCATCTTCTCCTCCCATGACATAAGCCCTTCCTCGAGCTACTCCTCCCTGATTCCCAGCTCTTTGATCATTCCTCTTTGGGCAATTGTACTGGAAATGACCCAACTCTCCACAACCATAACATGCTCCTGGTTGGTTCTGATTATTTGTTCCTCGTGGTGCTTTGCAGTCCTTAGTCCAATGACCGACCTTTCCACAGTTCTGACAAGCTCTAGGACAATTCCCAGGGTTATGATGAGTTCGACATTTGTTACACTTGGGTAGTTTTCCATTATACCCTTTTCCCTCTGTTGGTCCTGCAGCATAGAACTTTGCCGCATCCTGCCTCTTGGGTACTGGTTGGTTAGCATTCCCACCTTGGTTATTATCAAACTTCCTCTTGTTGTTATTGTTGTTTTGGTTATTGGGGTAGTTGCGGTTTCGGTTATTGTTATAGTTGTTGTTGTTGTTGTTTCGATTGTTCTTGTAGTTGGTGTTGTTGGAACGGTTATTGTTGTTACTTGCAGCAGACTTTCCTTTCAACACTTGAACCATAAGCTTCTGAGTTATGCGAATGGCCTCCTCCATTGTTTGTGGGTCGAAAGACATCACATCCCCTCGGATGCTTTCGGGTAATCCCCCAGTAAAGTTCTCCATCTTTTTCTCAGCGTCCGGAACCATAGTTGGACACAGTGTAGCCAACTCCTGAAACTTCCTGATATAAGTTTCAATGTCATCTCCTTTAGTCACTAGCTGGTAGAACTCTGTTTCCAACTTTTGCACCTCAGTACGAGGGCAAAACTTCTTGGTCATCAGCTTTTTGAATTCAGCCCAAGTGAGTTTGTAAGCATTCTCCATGCCAATGGGCTGAGCATACGAATTCCACCAAGACATGGCTTCATCCAGCAGCATACCTGTAGCAAACTTTACTTTGTTAACATCCTGGCAACCACACATGAGAAAAACGTTCTCAGTCTTCTCAAACCAGCGGATTAAAGCAACCGCTCCCTCAGTGCCCTTATACTTGATAGGATCACTAGTCTTGAAATCCTTCCAAGTACATTCACGCCTAGCAGTGGGTTGAACCACTTCAGCAGTAGGTGGAACCTCAGCATTCCTAGCAGCAACTTCAGCTCTCTCAGTCTCCAGAGCTTCTGCTATACTATCCCTGACCAACTTGCGGATAGCTGCTTGTGTCATAGCAGGTTTTGGCGCCATATTTCTGACAAATAATAATCGACAACAACCATGAGAAAACTATAATAAAAATAGTCATCGTACAAAAATATACGCCCACAACATGTATATATATACAACCACAACAAGTATAAATATAACCACGACATGTACGAGTACAACCACAACCTGTAATAATACAACCACGACACGTATAGATACGTTAACCATAAAGAGCAACCATGAAACATCATAATTATAATCACAACACCTGAATATAATACATGAAAATTTCGGCCTACATGGACCGATATATATATATAGCACAACATTTCCAACATAGTAGAGTCGCACTTGATATATATTTGTTTGTACAACAACCAAAAGACTACAAGTTCTTGAACTACGTCCCACACCTCGGGACTAGGAAATAGTAAAAGCTAATATAATACTAGTCTATGTCTATGCACCTCCAGGTGCTCCAGATGGTCCAGGCTCTCCCCTCAAGCGGCGAATCTCACGATCCATCGCAACCACGATCTCCTCCAGATGCTGGACTCGTAACTGAGTAGAAACATCCCTGCTCTCCATCACTGTCAACCTCCCACGAAGCACTGCCAACTCCTCAACCTGCTCCTCGACAGCCTCAAGTCGAGTAGTAATGATCTCATCAACTCTATACTCCAACCTATCTACTTGCTCCTGCTGAGCACCCAACTGATCCTCTAATGTGACGGCTGTAGGGCTCCCAGCCGCAGCCGCTCTAGAACTCTCACCTAACAGTAAACCCTCGATCTGCTTCTCAGCCGCCTCTAGTCGAGGAATGATATCCACATCAACCCTGTAGTCTAAACTATCAATCTGATCCTGATGAGCCCCTAGCTGGCCCTCTAATGTAACCTCTACAGGCTCCCTAACAACAGTAGGCTCACTAGCAACAGTAAGCTCTCTAGCAACAGTAGGCTCCCTAGCTGCTGCTGCTCTCGAACACTCCCCTACCTGGTACACTGGTGGTGGTTCTGCTGATTCTGACTCTGTAGTGGTAGGTGAATCTGGAGTGGTAAACCTTGCGCGCTTCCTGAGCGGCAAGAGTGAGGTGGATATAAGGGTAGCAGTGGGTATGGCTGGTGGTGGTGTAGGCACAGTAGGACTAGGTAGGTTCCTATAAGTAGATGTAGGATAACGAACTCTCTTACTAGCAACCTGGATAGTTTTCTCCCTACGAAACATAAGTCTAGGTTCTGGTGGACTAGTGGTAGCAGGGGATGATGTATCAGTGGGTGTACAGGTAATCTCGGGTGGTGCAATAGGGGCAACATAAGGAGTAGGAGCTGTCTCCTCATCCTCAAAAGGCTCTGTTTCCTCACCTGATGCCGATAATGGCAACACAGGTACAAGAGGAATAGGTGGTGGTGAACGGGCAGTAGAAGACATAGAGCCTTCAATATCGGAGTCTGAGATGGTGTACAGTATAACAACATTTGAGTTTGCAGACATGGTTCTGTGATAATCAAGGTGAAATAAAATGAATAACTCGTAATGAAATCACCAAAAACAATGAACATGCACTTATGATGAAATGATGATATGCTATGATAGTGTGGTTATAGTCTAGGGTCAATGATACATCCTAGTTCTCTATAACCTGGCTCTGGTACCAATCTGTCACACCCCCAATTTACCTGACTTGCAGCGGAATGGAATGCCTGGGGGTGTAACTGTCATAGCACCATAACAAGGAAATATTGAACGACCTAAAGTGTCGTTTGGAAAATACATATCGTTTGATTTATTGAAAAGCATCAAGTGCTACAAAACATAGGTCCCCAAAGTGTTGGAATGTTTACAGAAAACAAGTTCTGAAAATGTCAAACGATAATTTACACAAGTGCATGAAAATCCAAAATGTAGTGCATCATCCCTGGCACACCCTAATGACTCCATGCATGTAATATGATGATGATGCCTTAGTTACCTGAAAATACATTGCAAAAACGGTCAACACGAATGTTGGTGAATAATCATAGGTTTATGAAATAACATGTTTGTACGGCCACCACAAGTATAAGTGCATGACAAAAGTCACGTAAAATAGTACAATAGACCTTAAGCTCATGACACCGAAGCTATGACTGATGAAATTCTATGCCCCTCCCGAATGTTCTGCCAAACACTCATATGTAAAAGACATGACATGCATCCGCTTACTGTTGGTACTCAATACCACGGATGGAGGCGTCACCCTCGATAGATCTATCCACTCACTCTCGCTTAACGGTAAATTAACGGTTCATGATGTTACAGGGGACTTATCACATGGCAGACAAGCTACTTAAGCTATGTACATAGGTTTTGATACTTGGGCTCGTACTGAAATGGTGCAATGTATTCTCCCCCGTGGGATTTGAAAACAATAAAAATGTATACGGGGCTATGAATACTCACCTCAACTGATGATACTGATATGAAATGAAGTGAACAACAATGATCGGTTATCTGCTGCAACCTATAATGAATGATGAATGATCTCGTTAAGATCACCAAATGATGTTTATGAATGCCCATGCTCATGTTTCTATACCACTCTACTCTTTGGAAAAACACTTGTATTGTCAAAAATATATAATCCAAGAATTTGGAAAATATTGCTATTAGAAAATATAAATAGCTAGTTATAATATATATATATACTTATATATATATAACGTAAGTTTCCATGTTAGCGTTGAAAAACTCGGGTTGTAATCCTTGAAATGATGAAAACATACTCATAATAACTAATACTACGTTAGTTATAAAGCTCGGCACTTGATATTACTTCTAGCTTGAAAATGTACTTCGTAGTTTTTGCGCCAAATTATATTAAAAGCTGTCAAATATAAAAGGGTTTTAGCCGATATTCAAACGAGTATATCTTTGTCGTTACTTGTCCGTTTTACTTGTTCTTTATATCCACGGTTTCGTCTTAGTATGTAGTAATATATTTTGGAAAGCTCGGCTCCTCCGGGTTACGTCTAAAGCCTCTTTTTGTACCATGAAAAACGTCCAACAGCAACTATTTTCAGAAAAAATACTTTTCGTCTACAATCTTGCAAAAATCATAACTACTTCGTTATAAGCTCTTTTTAATCCGTTCTTTCGCCTACGGATTCGTTTTTGAAAGTATTTTCTAAAAATTTTGCCAAAGTTTCCTTGGTGTTTACTGATTTTCCAGATTTTTACAAAACGGGACAGCATGTCCTAAACATGTTCCAAATCAAGTTTCCAAGGTTAAAAACTAATTTCTACCATCACCAAACCTCTTGTAATCACCACATGACTAATCTAATCCTACCATACACCTTCTTAGGGTGCCATGGACTCCTAACCAAGTTATTAGAGCTAGGGGATTCATAACAAGAAAGTTAGGGTTTGTATGTTACTTTTTAGACAAAATAAAGTGTAGTATAGCTACTTGTACATGGTTTTTAGCATGATACTTATGTAATACATGTAAAAATAGGATGATCCATGAAAAAATAAAGATGAAAACTTACTTGACAAAATGAGATGATTATTGGATGATTATGCTTGATGTTCTTGTGTTTTTGTTGCTTGATTCTTGATTAGGCTTGTAAAATGAACAACTTTTGTGTTTTACTTCATGAAAAATGATCACTTGATCCTTGTGATGATTATGGGTCGTGGGTTTCAAGAGGAGGAAGAAGAGATGAGCAAGATTTTGTTCTTAGTTAAAAAGTATGTATTATGATTTTGTAAATTAGTAAAGTGATGTTATAATGTGTTTATTAGTTTAAAACTAGGATAGTTAATGCAATAGGTTAAGGGGTGGTCTTGGGGCCGGTTTTTCAAGGGGTGAAGGGGGGGTTAGGGTACTTGGGAATTAATTAGGAAACCTTGAAAGAATTTGCACTAGTTAGCGTTTTTAGTTACGATCGGGTATCGGTTTTATTAGAAATAAATGTTCACGAAGTATACCGGGATGAAATTAGTTATAATAATGTTAAAAACATATTAAAAATATATTGGGTACATTTACTGAGTGATCGGGTGATTAATGTTTAGTTTTAACGAAAACCGTCGTTATATTCATACGCGTACGTTAAAAATAAAATAAATTTCCAAAATACTGGGCAACTGAATGTTATAACTTTTATGATGTTAAAATGGATATAAAAATATGTCGGGATCATTGTGGGAATATTTAGATATATTCGTCGTGTATAAACCGAGTGTTAACGTTTATTATAATTACGTATACGTAAAAACGTTAAATGTACTGAATATATAAATTTGAAAATCCTGAGAGTGGTATAACATGAAAATGCTGTCATGATGATATGCAGACTATCCCCAGTCCGTATGCAGTGTACTTAACACTAATGAAATGAATTCGCACCTAAACCAATCCGGTTACGCGAATTTGAATACCCGTAAACTAAATTTACGATGAAATGAGTAATGCACGTGAATGATGAAAAATTTTCCGGAAATGAATAGTGTTCAGTGAATAGTAAATTTCCCAAATGGTTCTCAGAATATCAAACTGACCTCGAAAATGATGAATAGTAAAACGATGAATAGTGTTTTGATGAATAGTGATTTATGAATAGTAAAAAGTCGAAGTTTGGGAAAATGACCTGAAATGGTAAATGACGTGAAATGGTGAGTTGTGACACTTTTGACTAGATTTCCTTAACAAAAGGACTAGAACTTCAATAGCTTCAGTCATTGCCACCTGAAAAAGCAAGAACATGTAACTTAAATTAGAAAGAGTAACATACGCAATTGTGTATACTTTTATATTAATATGAAGGTAAAGAAGAATATGCCACTTCTTACTTTCTTTTCACTCAATGCAGATGATATACACAATCTTCTTTGTTTCCCAGTCAGGATAAATTCTTCACGAACAATTTCCCTTGCCATGCTTTGAATCAATTCATGCATTTGAAGACGCATATTATATGCAGATATTGTTATTAGGAACTTATTAGCTAGAACTTCAATAATAGCATTTGCAGAACAGTCACCGCTGTCTAGTATACTTGCAGCAAAATCTTTATTTTCCCCAATGAACACACATGCAATGTCAAGAAACATTCTTTTCTGATCAGATGCCAACGCATCAAAACTTGGTCGAAGTTTTTGTAGTATATCTGAATTAGGATATGATTGGAGTCTAACCAGCTCGCCTTTCCAAACATCCACAGATTTTTCATGCAATAATCCACCAAAAACTTTGAGAGCCAATGGGTGACCTTGCAAATGTATTATAACTTGGGAAGCAAGCTCTCTGAAATCTTCTAAAGGTTCCAATTTTCCAAATGCATATAAACTAAAGAGCTCAAGAGCTTTTTGATCATCTAAAGTCTGCATATCATAAATACCATCCACTTTATGAGACCTTAGCAATTGTTTGTCTTTACCAGTGAAAATAATAAAACTTCCCGGATAAAACCAATCACGTGAACCTGCTAGTGCTTCTAACTGCTCTACGTTATTCACATCATCCAAAACAAGCAGGATCCGCTTACATGCCATCCTTTGCTTTATTACCATAGAACCTTCTCCAACACTTGATATCTTCATATCATCTATTTTCAGAATCTTACCAATCATTTGCATCTGAACTTGAGTTAGGCTTTGTTTTTCTTCGACTTCTTTGACATCTTCACAAAAGCAACTTCCTTCAAAGTGGGCATAAACTAAGTTATATATAGCTTTGGCAAGAGTCGTCTTTCCTATTCCACTTAGACCACATATTCCAATCATGTTAACCTTATGGGACCCAACGAAGCGTGACAAGCCTAATTTGTCGAAATGGAAATCTATGCCAACCAGGTTTTCACCAACATGCAAGGGCCCGGCACATAATTTTTTGAGTATGTCTTTGGAGATGCAATTGATGAACTTGTACTCATACCTGTTAACCATAAAAAATAAAAAAAATAAATAAAAAATAAATAAAAATAAAAATCCCTACTAGCGTTAACCTTTAGTAATAAAGATGTTTGTGAGTAAACAACCAACATAAAAATAACTGCACGGAACAAGAAATTTACCCATTTGTCATGTCCTGGAGATCCCATCCGGATAAGTTCGCCGCCATGGATAAAGCTTCTTTCCATTTACCCACCTCTGTACTATTTGAAACTTCATGGTTGCGGAACGCTTCTGCATAACTTCTTTTTTGTTTCCTCACAACATCGGGCTTGGCATCATAAAAGATAATCCGAACCTCATGTTTTGGATTCTCAATCTTCTTGCACTCAAGTATTTTGACAAGTTCCCTCAAACACCATGTTGAAGAAGCATAATCTTTGGAGAAGATAACTATCAAAAACCTCGATTCTTCAATGGCTTTGTATAATTGAGGGGATATGTATTCTCCTTTGGGCAACTCTCTATCATCTCTAAAAGCATGAATTCCTTTTTGCTTGAAATCATTGAACATATGATCCATGAAGTTTTTACGGATATCATCACCTCTGAAACTTACAAACACATCATATTTCCACCGATGAGGAATGGACGTAGTAGCCATTTTCAATAATGAGATCGAGCTGCGTTCACAAGAAAAGAAATTCAGAAGGAGTAGGCATCATCACTTGATATGCTGATATGTCAAATTATATTTAAAAAAATTTAGACCCGCAGGTGTATACAATGGCATATATGTTGCAATTCATAAAAAAATCCTTTTACTAAATAAGTGACTATGGTTCATACATTGTCTTAAAATGATAGAAACACAAAAATAAGTTATTGAACGACAACAACATCTAGAGTCTAGACACAAACTAAAAGTGTGATTTCGCAATTTAATCTTATTTAGATTATATTCTATCATTCACACAGATAAGTTATTAAAATGTGGTCATTCGGGCAATAGATGAAATAATCAACTTTAATGTCTCAAAATGATAACTACACAAAAATAACGAATTATAGTGACGGGACGACTACAGCATCTCAAACTTAGGCACGTTTTCTATATTTAATAGGTTTTGTGGAGATAAAATGTTTCCTGTTACTAAACCTTTTCTATATTAAAATGTTTTGTGCAGATCGTGATTAATAATATTAATTAAAATGGTTTGTATACAGACATAGAACAACAAGCTATAAGATGATCGAGCAAATACAAAATGAAACAAATGACTTGGATCGATAATTATAATGTAATGTTATGAAATGAGATAATATTAAAAGTAATTGATTAGAGTTTAGAAAGACTTACAGTTTAGCAATTGGATGAAATTAGTCTTTGAGAGTGAAGTAATGTTGGTATGAATGAATGCAATCAAATTGGAAGATGAAATGAATTTACAAAGAGTAAAGGTAAGCTGGTTGACCCAAGTCAATTTATTTGCATTTCCGGTCCCTTGGTTTTAGATAATATATCTATTGGATTAAGCATTTATGCTACATGTCAAATTTCAACTACATTTTGTGGAAAATAGCACCAGATAACATTATACTGTAGCATCCTAAACACGGTAATTTAAGTTTATTAATTATAATTAACAAGTGCCATAGTGGCACAAGTTAGAAAAAGCCTTTATTTTTTTTATCATTATTAAGAGCATCTACAATGGTCCAAGTCTTCAATGATAGTTTACGGTTTTTGAGAAAGCTTTTAGAAATAGGGAAAAGCTTTTGGCAACTTTACCCATTATGGGTGCTCTAAAATTTTAACACAAATCCCACATATATGTGAATGTCGGTTTGGTTAAATTGTATTAATCCAATTCGTAATGGTAAAGACATTGAAATAGAGCAAAACCTTTGTTATAGAGTTCAGTTATTTTCTAACATTTTGAAGGACTCATCTCGATAATTCAAAATATTTAATCAAAGAGACTAGATCAACATTAAAAAACATTAACTTTCACATCTTTTTTTTAATTAAAATTCATTTTCACACTTTTTAAAAAAAAATTGCATATCTCAAAAACTGTAAAGCGTTAACCTACAAAAATTAAACCATCATGACGAACATTTAATTATTTTTTATTTTCTTTTTTAAATTTTTTGAAAGGCAATTGGTATAATTATACAAATAACAAACTAGCAAGACTAGATTAGAACTCGTGTTCAACGCAGGCGGTCAAAGTTTATAATTAAACTAAAGGGAAATTTGTATTTCTATGACCCAAGATTTCGTCAATTCAAAAGTTTTAATGAATAAGTATAGCTATATGCCACAAATGTTATCATATTAAAAATAAATGACATCTTTAGATCATGGAATGCATATTTCCCAAAGTAAATGTACAACTCCAAACAACTTTTATATTCAGTTTTTAAAATATTAAAAATAAATAATAAATGTGCATATGAAAGAAGGGAATTAGTTTGTAAAAATGCAACAAAAAGGCTAATCTTACTTAAAAGCACAAAGTTTCGTTATCACAAAAAGATACTCTTTACTTCCTTATACTCACGCCAATACCATGACGGCCCTCCACCTTGGCGAGCGGAGTCCATTTATTTGTGTTAGTTGGATGGTGGAGACCACTTAACGAATTTTTGTGAGTGTATGTATTGTATAATGTAGGGTATGTTTGTATAAATGAAATATTTTTATGTGATTTGTTAATTGGTAACCATTACACCTTGAAAGGTGGTGTGTTAAAAAGATGATGTAGCGCTCTGGTGCAGGTGATGGTCAGGTGACCATTACACTGTCCTTAGAACACATAAGAGACACTTTACTCTCTTTGATATAAAGAAGCCTATAATGTTAAATTTAAAAATCTAGCAAATTTGGGAAATGAATAAATTAGGTTATCTAATCAGAATATTTTGTTTTTATATTTTTATCAATATAACTTCAGCCAAATGACGACAACAATAATTTCGAGCCACACAAATCTAAAACTACAAGGATTCTAACTTCAATGGTCCTAGAATTTACAAATATGATAATCCACCGATCAAAACACCAAAACCAAACAAACGTACATGATCACAACCACTAAAGTGAAATCACTCTTTTACCCAACAACTACTGAACAAATAGTTTTACTAATAAGTTGTTTAGTACATTATGGGTCATTAGATCAAATAATAACTTTTCATATTTTGAAATGAAGTATAGTTAGAGTGCTAGGTGCTGCTCGTCATTCGCATTCGCCGTTCAGACGTGGCACCTTCAACGGCGAGCCGTTGCTCGCCGCTGCCCCAACCCCCCCCCCTTGCCATTCATCGCCGTTGGGTGGCTTGTCATGGGCACGGCGAAGCATTTTGCTGACATTCTTGTACTATTTTTTCCCATTTCTTTGATTGTTTTTGCTGACATTTTTTTATTAGTAAGGTTTGTGAAATTTTGGTTAGTAAGGTTTTGTATATGAATTTGAATTTTAAAAGTTTACAAGATCCCGCTTTCTGTATGAATTTGAATTTAAAATGTATCCCCCTTCTATTTGAATTTTAAATTTACTTGTATCCCGCCTTCTGTTTGAATTTTGAATTTAAAATGTATGCCGCTTTCAATAAACCCCTATTAATACCATACGATACTATTCAATTTTTTACACACTTCAATATCTACATCATTTTACAATGACTAATCGTTGGTCAATGGAAGAAGAATACTTGCTAGCTAACGTATGGCTTGAAGTTCACGATTCTAGAGACCTTGTGAATGAACGTTCTTTTTGGAATGAAGTTACACAAAGGTTCAACGATCATACTGATGGTGAGCACCGTAATAAAAATAGTATTATGGCTCAATGGAATAGAATCAACCTTGAATGACATAGATATAATGCTATTTACAAAAAGTTGCAGCATACAAGTCAAGACCCTTGTCGTCTCAGCAATGCAAACCGAATTTATCATGAACACCATGGGAGAGGGATTAAATATCAACATGTGTGGTTCGTTTTGTGAAACACGTTGGCATGGGATAGAGACGATGAGTAATGGTGTTTTATGTTAAGTATTTCCGTATCGTGTTTATTTCTTTTCCGTATTGGTGTAATGTTGCGTAACGATGTTTTATGTATTGTTTTCCCGTATCGTGAATTTGAATTTGATGATTTGTGTGTGAATTGTGGGTGTATTTCAGGATCTGAGAATGGGTATTTATAGGATGATTTTTGGGATTTGAAATTTAAACGTTTATCCCACTTTCAGTTTGAATTCAAAGTTTGAAATTATCCCGCTTTCATTTTGAATTCAAATTTTGAAAGTATCCCCCTCTGTTTTTGAAATTTGAATATCTAAACACCCCTATATAAAGCATCACATAACATACTATTTTGCACATACTTCACTTTCTAAACAATTTTACTATGGCTAATCGGTGGTCTGTTGAAGAAGAATGCTTGGTAGCTGACATGTGGCTAAACGTTCACAAATTTCATAGCGAAACCGTTTTTTGGAATACCGTTACAGAAAGGTTCAACAACCTATCTGACGGTCCTTTTCGTAGCAAAAGCCAAATAACGGGTAAGTGAGCAAGAATGAACTGTGAATGTCAAAAATTCAATGAAATTTACTTGAGCGTGCAGGATAGTGACGAAGTCAATGATCGTCTGAACACTACATTGAACATGTTCAAAGAACGCTATGGTGGGCAAGGCTTCAAATATCTTAACGTGTGGTTCATTTTGAAAGGAAGCCTCATATGGAACAGATATAGGGATTAATGCCTTATGTTGTTCTGTATCATTTTTATTTGTATTTCTGTATGGTTTGTGTTTGTATTTCCGTTTCGTTTGTGTTCGTATTTTCATATCATATGGTTTTTTTCCCGTATTGTTACTTTGTTATTTGGATGAAATAAAATTAGTATGTTGTATTATTTTGTATAATTAGTGAAATGAATTTAATTTATTTAATGAAATGAATAAAAAAATAATGTTGTAAGTGGTGTGGCCCAAATGAGTAAGTTGAGGTTTATTGTTTGGTGAAGAGGAGTTAGTTGTGAAGAGGTGTTTGGGTGATGTGGCACATGTGGGGCCCGAATGAAGAGATGGACCTTGCCATCTACACCTAGCTTAGCATACAGAGATAGAACAATGAGTGTTATAAGATGAGCAAACAATAAAAAAACCAATTTGAGATAGAATTACTTACAATTTAACGATGGATTTATGGAATTCTTTGGGAGTTTTAGTACATAAATTAATGAATGCAATGAAAATGAAACATCAAATGATGTTAAAAAGAGTAAAGGCAAGTGGGTTGACTCCATGTCAACTTAGATTTCACTTCCAGTCCCTCTTTTTCTGATAAGTTGGCAAAGTTGTATGTAACTAGAATTTTTCAGGTATTGTTGAGGATATCTACCTATTATATAAAAGGGATTTTTTTTTTTTTTTTTTTTTTTTTACTGTAGTTGCCTTTGGAGATGACACATGAGCAACCCACATTGCTTTTGGGGATGACACATCAGCGAGCAAAATAGTAGCTTAATGTTTCACATTTGAAAAATTATTGTACCATCTTTCATCTCATCACTCAACCAACTACTACATTTTTCCACTATACGTTCATATTCACCCTAATTTTATTTCACACACTTTATTCCACCTCCAACTATCTCTGCTCACTTCCTAATTTCCGACGAAGCATTTCTGATAACGGTAACACCATTGTTCTTATTCTTTTCCTTACTTATTTTTTTCCCGATTTGTTTATATACTTAAACTTACACGTAATGCATGTTTGCTTTCTTTAGCTTCCATATATGGAGTAGTGCCCTAGCGGGGGTGACGTTGCTATACATCTTTCAAGAGGGTAGATATGATGATAATTTTTTGATGTTACCAAAAGTAAACCACAGGTGTTGCGTCTACTATTTTAACCTTTTGTATCTTCTCTTACTATTAAATAAGAAAGAGTTCATTTTTATTGTTAAATAGTTAGGCTGGCCACAGAAGGGCAACACGACCAACTCACTCGATCGATTCCACTCGGTCGCCACTTATGTGGCTATTCGGTCGACCCAAGACAAAAACACAAAACGGTCGTGTATTGGACCGAGTTTACTTTACTTATTTTTTTGCCTTTTAGATCAATTAGTCGTTGCCATTTATTTTCTTAACGTTGGAATGATAAAATCGGAAAAAAAAAATCGTATAAATACACAACATAAAACACACTCCAATTCACAAATCTCATTTCAAACGTTCTTTATATTTAATCGCACCATGAATTCTTTCGAGTTTTGTGTTGTAATGTTTTTTATTTTATATGAATTAATATGCAACATTTTAATTATTAATGAAATTTGAGTTTGTGTTAAAAATGTTAAAAAAAAATAAAAATAAAAATTGAACTAGGTCACCCTTACTGGGGGGGCACTAAATCGCCTGCAGATCGCTAAAGAGAGAAAGCTGACGTGACATAGAAAAGTAAAGAGATTGAATCCCCTTACTGTGGGCAGCATTAAAACGAAGACACCTCAACTTAAAATAGTGGGCACCTATTCATAGAGACTTGCTTTGTGATTTCTTTGCTTTTTGCTTTTATGTAATCATTTTTCAACTCACATTTGCCCTCTCAAATTTCTCCCTCAATCTCTTGAATTTGTAATCTCGATCCCAACAAAATTTATCTTCCATTTTTTTTTTAATTTCATTTTTTACGTTGTTCTTCTTTTTCTAGGTGTATTTATTAGGTTGGGCTTGCTTGGTGGATGAAGGCTTGAAGAGAGAATATTATACTACTGTGCCGTCATGGAGCATAATAAAGAAGAACATGGTGAGTGCATCAGTTTTTGTAACGGTTATATTTGCTTCCATTTTTAGTGTGTGCGGGTGGGTGAAGTTTTTTACTAATTTCTTGTTAGTAATGATGCAGATGAGGGGCTACTGATGTTCAGTGGGTCGAGAAGATGAATATGAACTTCAATCACGTATGTGGAGTACAAAAAAGATAAATTTGGCTTTTATTTTATACATTTTTAATATAATTTTCTTAGCTTCGTAATCCTATAATATTGGTGAAGATCATCGGACAGCCCTTATCAACTTCGGCCACGTAGTGACTGGATTGTGATCGACAATAGACTTGCTAATTATTGTGTCTCTAATTTGTGTTATTGGGTATTGTCATTGTATATGACCATATCTTAGGGTGCGTTTGGTTTGTAAAAGGGTTTGGAATTAGATTTGGATTTGGTATTACTTTGAAAGAAAAGTAAGAGAAATAAAATAAATGATATTATAAAGTATTGTTTGTTTTATGAAATATGATTAAAAATGAGTTTTAAATTTAATATTATTATAATTATAAAACATAAAAAACAAAATAGTTGAAGTCACTTTTTACATAAAATACAAAAAAGAAATTAAAAAAAATTGATTGGGCCCACACTTTATCTCAATAACCACCTATATATGTTGGAATGGTTGACACCCCCGTCTATTGGAATCAAGTACTATGTTGAATCCAAATCCTTCAACCAAACATTTGATTAATGTCACATCAACATAAAACCCATTCAAAGTGTTAAAACAAACACACCCTTATTACTATTATTGAATATTGATTATTTCTTTCGCACTCTGGCATGTTTTTATTTTCATGAATGCTAACATTTGTATACATGTGTAGATAACAATTAACGAAAGATTGTTGTGGCATGATCAACCTTTAGGTCATATGGGTTATCAACGTTAATTATTTGTATTTGATTGCACCAACAATATGGTTTAATGGTGAGAAAAATAGATGATCAAACATGAAAGAAATAATATAAATTCTCCGTTGGTGTAATTTGAATGGTGATGAATTTTATATTTGTGTATTAGCTGATATAAATTTATTAAAGAACGACACGACGACATTTGTATAAAACACATGGTGTTTGGAGCCTTCGATTACTTGTTGACATTAACAAATTTTATGTGGATTTAATATTGTCAGTTTCACTATAGAAAATGTATAGAACTATAGATACATAACATGGTAACTGTTGTTCATACATTAATTGACATGGTGTGGATGCTTGACTTTTATGGCAAAGTTGTGGTACACATGAGCAATGTTTTGAAACCCGGGTCGACTCGGCCGGGTTAACTGGTTCGACCGGTTCCGGCCGAAAAAACGGGTCAAAACAACCCGGGTTACTAAAACCGGGTTAACCGGTTTGACCCGCCGGGTTTTGAGTGACCCGCGTCAACCCGGTTCTCAAAACCCGGCCGGGTTTCATTTTTTCAAAAAAATTTAATAAAAACCGGGGTTGACCTGGTGGTCGAACCGGTTGACCCGGCGGTCGAACCATTTGACCCGGTCAAAAAAATAAAAAAATAATAAATTGAAAACCGGGTTGACCCGGTGGTCAACCGGTCGAACCGGTTGACCCGGTGCCCGGTGACTCGCCCGGGTCGATTTCGAACCCGGCTTTCAAAACATTGCACATGTTTGTGATCTAAGTTATGTGAAGTAGTACTATGATACGTCAAGCTACTAACCCTTAGAAAAATTGTAAAAAACAACCTCACAAGCATGCAATTGGAGTGTTCCCTTGCTTAAGAATTAGTTCAAAAATCATTAAGAAACTTCACCTAAGATAGGATGTTCTTGGTTTAGATAGTTGCTAAAAAAAAAAAAAAAAAAAAAAAAAAAAAAAAAAACGGAGTAAATAAATAATTAAATAAATGGGGTTTAGATAGAGCCAACAAAGTACATAGTAGAAAAAGCCTAGGAGTAGAGTTGGTGGTAGTAAATATGGGATACAAAATGTGTTGTTTAAACTTTGTCCAATCAACTATTTTCATTTGCACTAATTTTAGTCGTAAAAGTGAACCAAAAATAATTCAACTTTGACAAAAAAAAAAAATAAATAAATAATATAGTACAAAGACTTGAATAGTTCAATTTTAAAATTTTGGAACTTTCAACTCTAATTCATACATAAGTAGCTACATATAATTGTGACCAACGTGAGCACCGTAAACTCAGTATCATATCACCATCAACAAGGTGTAATAAGACCATCAACTTCACTACCAAAACATACTCCACTTGTATACAAAGATATCTCACAATATACTATCACACACAAAAATCAATATGTATGTTTAATGTTTTAAATTGTTTTGTTGTTATATTACATGTTTTGTTGTTTGTATATTACGGTCCTTATTTCATAGTTAGCTTTGAAATTTAGACTTTAAAGCATCTCATAAAAGTTATGATACTTTCATTTTAGAATTGGTTAATTGCTAAAGGCGATATGTAATCAATATCTAGCCTCTTTTTATTCTCAAAAACCCGCAATAGTAGCTTACGGGGGCCGTGCTTAGCACGGCCAAAGACACTTCCTAGTTTCCTCATATTATGATTGCCAACAAGGGAAAGAAACCGTGTTACATTCTTAGATACTTGTATCTATTTAATTAGTCGGTTACCTTTTTTTAACAAGACACAAAGTTTTGTCATATGTGCTTTTTTATAACTTTATCTTCATAGTATTCGGTTTTTTATAACACAATGAAAAAAATATGAAAATAATTATTTTGTTAATTGATCATTCAAATGGGAGACGTTTGCAACCTTATTACCTTGACCCGTGGAAGACACGTGCTAGGTTGGAAAAAAAGAGAAATTTGTCGTTTAGATGATCGAGTTGTGGGTGGTTGTTGTATTGTGTGTGTGGTTTTATTTGTGAGGTATATTTGTTTTTAAGTGGGATATGTCTTGGTGGTGATATTAGTTGTGTTATTTATTCATGATTGGTCAACATGACCTATTATGTTAACATGACCTATGGATGAAAATGAAGTTAGAAAGACTAAAGATAAGTGAGTTGACTCCAAGTCAACTTTAATTGCACTTCTAGCCTTTCAGTTTTAGATGATATGCAATTTCTTGTATTAAGCTACATGTTATGATGCAAGATAGGCAAAGATATCATTCTTTCTTTCGTTAGCTTCGACTAGTGTACTATGTAAAAATTTACATTAATAGCCTCTGGAATGCTTATCGGTGAAAAATACCACTGGGTTCATAATTGCTTGATGAATATTGTATAAAAAAATGTTAAAAGGTAAATTAACAAATTGAATCAAAGGACTAATACATGTTTATAGATTGTTTTTACAAAGACTAAACTTATATGAAGAATGAAAACTTTATAAAGTATAATAAATTAAGTGATAAAGATCAACTAGGTTGTTTGAGAATTTAAAATAGATTATTATTGATTAAGGAAGCTTTTATTAGAACATAGATGGCTCCATCAATAACATAAGTTGACTCGACAAAAGTATCCACGTCTATATAGTTCTATCTGTAGTTATATTTGAGCTAGTATTCAACCACTACTGATCAATTTAAGCTTATGAAGTTTAATAACTAACTATTAATCTAATACTGGAACCTCATCAAATCAAATAGGATCCGAATTAAAACTGAAATAATTTAGAATATGATTTATAAAAAGCACTAAAAGAATAAACATTTAAAAAGTACAAAAAGAGTAGATGACTTACGGTTTTTAGAACTACAATAATCAATGGAGGATCATTGTACTCACGTCACATTAAAATAATGCAACTGGGTTGATTCAAAGTCAATTTTTATATCAGAAACATACACTTCTACTGACATCACGTGTATTTTACTTTTAAACAATCGTATTAGGTTCAAGCTATAAATAAACAAATTCATAAATAAAAACAAAGTTGAGGAGAGGACTTACAATCTTAGGATCGGTTAAGAATCAAGCACAGGATATGAATGGCTATCGAAAATGAAATGATAATTCTCCTATACTCATGTCGATCACAAGTTAAATAATGCAAGTAGGTGGACCTCAAGTCAACTTTATATGAATGGCTCTAGAAATTACGTACATGATTTCTTTCAAAACAAACACCACTATCTTTTGTCTCCTGTAAACTTCCTCCAAATTGGGTTGACAACACACCTATCACTCAAAATCCCATCACTCACTTACAACCAATCCCCTTATGCCACATCATTATCCCATTTTTCCCATCACTCACTCATTTTTTGTTGGCATCACATCACTCACCCTTCATTCATTTTTTTTTTTTTTTTTAATTCTATTAAAATTATAGAAAAACCAAATTCCATTAAAACTTAAAAAAATATTACATAATATTACTAAAAAAAACATAAAATATTACATAATATTACTAAAAAAACATTACAAGACATTATACTTTAAAAAGTTGGGCTGACCCACATAATTGGCCCATAATGGGTTCAGGCCCATCTTGACAAGAAGCTTTACCATCAGCCCATTAAATTTATTTAGGGTTGTCATTCATAGATAAACATCTCATATTTTTCATATCTTCACTCTGTAGCAGTGTAGCCGACCTTCATTTGCTCTAGCTCAAACCCAGGTATTTTTTTTTACTTTGTTTTGTTCCACATTTGGTTTTCATTAAAGCTCCAACGTTCGAAAATACCAAGCTTCCCGTGCGTGAAAGTTTGCCGTGAGGACTCCCCCGTGCGGTACCGCATGGCCGGCGGCGGTGTTCCCGCACGGGAACAACCCCGTACCGTGCCTCCTCGCACCCATTGCCAACCCCCTTACCTTTTACATATTAAACAATCAATTTTCTCATATAATTATATGAAACTACCTATTAAAATGAATGAAACTTTCATTCATTTGACTAAGTTTATCGATCAATAAATGTGCAACTAGGTTCAATATATGTGTGTACAGTGGCGGACCCAGGTTTTTGTAAGACGGGGGCAAAAAAAAATTTTATATAAAATTCATGATGCACTTTAATAAGAAGGTAATATATTTTATTTTTACACTAAAAACTAAGGTTTTTACATTTTTGGCTTCAAGGTGGGGGCAATTTGATTTTTTGGAGGGGTGCACTTTAATAAAAAGGTCCAAAAAAAATTTTTTTACACTAAAATATGAACTTTTTTGGCGAGTCGTGGAGGGCACCGCCACCCCAAAGCTAATGCTTGGGTCCACCCCTGTGTGTGTAGCGTGCTACACTTAGATCATGTTTGATGTATAGGACCTACAGCAAATGGTGTAATTATACACACGGACTGGGACATATTTCCATGTTTTTTGTTGTGTTAAAACTAAAAGTACACACATGAGGATAGCGTGGAAATACTTGGCGTCACAAAATGCACGACATCTTAGAGGGTAATTGTCACACTTGGTAGGGTAGAAAATTTGATCAAAAAGTCCACACTTTTAAAAGTGAAAAAGCTTCAATAGACCCACCCTAAGAACCGTGGAAAATTTTGAAAACTATACGCTTTAGCTAGTGCTGCTTTAATCATGAACACAATGCAATCTTTTACACGCCTTTACTTGTCACTATTTTGATAATTTTACATTTTAAAACAAATTTTGCAGCATAATTCTACACATACAATTTCATAGCAACATCATGCTTCATGAACTTTAGATACTCAAATCTGTAGCAATTTCATACTACACTAATTAAACCTCTGATACTCAAATAACACTTTCAAAGAAATTTCTAAGTATGTTCACAAAATATCATTGAAAGCTAGCTTCTCCGGTCTTTCTTCTTCTTCAAGCTCCTAAATAATGAGAAAGAAAACCAAAAAAATATAGGATTAATGATTTAGGATTTGGTAACATCTCAAAACAGATTAGAATCAAAATGGGTCACTTTATACAACAGGTCAAACAAGTTGGCTGACTACTGTGTTGGGTTGAGTCGAGCGGCTTTTATAGTGGTGCACTGATACAACTATGTCAGGCATAGTGAGCAACCCGATTTTGAGTGGTCCTTTTCTAAAACCCGCTTTGTTTAACATGTTTTAACATATTGAAGTTTTCAAGATTCTACATACAAAACCAGAATGTACATACATTAAGAAAACCTTTAAAAGTGGAGCAGTAATTCAACAACTTAGATTATGTATGAAAATATATCTTATAAAAACCTTTAAATCATTACAACAATAGCCATGTATTGTAATTTTGGCTTATTTGTGGGGTTCTATAAATGTTATTGCCTTTCTAATAAAAAAACCTTTAAATCATTTTTTTAAAAGATTATATCAATGCATAAAAACCATGTCTAGGCTAGGACTGGATCAGTCTTATTGAGGAGTCTTGACTAAGAGACTGATTATGTCTACCAAAAACCAAACTGAGAATTGTTTAAACTTTGTTTAGGAAATATCTTTACTAAAAACCAAAAACCAAACTCAGAGTTTAGCCGACATTCACACTGTTAACATTAAACCAAACTCATATCTTTCAAGATTTTTCTGTTTATTTAAATTTTGGTTTAGGTCCAGATGCGATAACACAATTTGTTTATTATTTGACGCTTTTGTGATTATTCACAACTTTGTAGCAGATATAATTTAAACAAAATCTAATAAAACACTACCCCTTTCGCTATATGTCAACAATTTGAGCTTTGACATAGTAACAACTTTGACCACAAAAGTCAAAGTACATCTAACAAAGGATCAGTTAAAATTTAAGGAATATTTGGTATTGCTACTGGCTTACCGCTGAAATGAAGTTTAATATGTCCCAAAAGTCACCCAAAGTGTATTTATAATCCATATAGCCTCCTAAAAATTAATGTATGATTCTGTAGAGTACTTATCACGCAAAACTTCACCTAATTTCACTATGACAAACTTGATCACACATTCATACATACTACTAACTAACAGATGAAATGCTATTTATGTGCAGAACAAACATTTAGCAGGGTTCTAATAAAAAGTTAGCTATGTGCCTTTCAGTGACTTGTGAATACATTGTATTGTTTAAGATACAGATTTAACTGAAATAAATGCTGGAAAATGTACCAACCTGGTTTAAACAGTGTTTTCTAACTTTTACTTATTGAACTTTCTGTCATTAAAAGATTTTTTGGCATCACAGTTCTAACCCTTGCAGACAAAAGTCGGTACTAAATTCTTTTGAACCTTTTCTTATTGGTTAAGAATCAAGCACATGATATGAATGGGTATCAAAAATGAAATGATAATACTACTATACTCATGTCGATCAGAAGTTAAATAATGCAAGTAGGTTGACCTCAAGTCAACTTTATATTCATAAGTGACCACTATCTTCTGTCTCCTGTAAATTTCCTCGAAATTACCTTTTACGCATTAAACAATCAATTTTCTCGTATAATTATATGAAACTACTTACTAAAATGAATGAAACTCATTCATTTGACAAAGTTTATCATTCACTAAATGTGCAACTAGGTTCAATATATATGCGTACCGTGCTACAATTAGATCATGTTTGATGTAAAGGCCAAAATGCAAAAAATCAGAAGCAAATAAACACCATGGTCTCGGATTCTTAAACCTCTTAACAAAATATGTCTTTAGATACAACATGGTCTGGTTAAATATTATGACAACAAACCTGACGCTCGATCGCGGAACGCTAGATCATAAATTTGTATCAAGCACAAGCAACAATTTAGTGAACACGAGATAAACAACGATGTCGCCCAGAATAACATAACACACAAGACAATATATCCTCAAACGTTCCCTTTATTGGGTGAAAGGGTGAACTATATATTACTCATCAAAACAATACACAAACATTCAGCGGACCACCAAAAGTGCTAAGACATACCTTAGCTACTAATATATACATAAACAATATATACACAAACGTTCCCTTTATATATGAAAGCTTACAATGTTGAATTTACAAAGATATATACAATATTAATATAAAGCTATATGTATGTTGTATAGACTAAGGCCTAAGAATATGAATACACATAAACAGAGAGGCATAATATTACCATTGTATTTAGCTTAAGAGAGGCGTTCTTTCTTCCATGTTTCCTAAGAATATGAATGTAGATTAAATTGACCACTATGAATGTTAATTATAACTGACACCAAGCTTGCCACGTTTTAGTAATCGTTAAAGCTTTCATAGAATACATGCACAAGCATCAAGAAACCAAAAGGTTAACGTAAAGTTCCTTCGAGTCACTAATCCACACAACACTACATAAGCTAATTATTCATTCCATTCAACACCATGTATCTTATGCTACATAACCTAATTAAAAAAAAAAAACATCTTTCACAGACTCAAATCAGTCAATCATGTCAATTGTATCCCAACTAGTTTAAGGGGTGTTTGGTTTAACTTATTAGATGAGTGATGCGTGGGAATCGCACCTTGCTTTACCTCTCGAGGGATCTCGCGAGGCTTACAACCCCCACCAGGCAGTGTACCTGATCGTTGTAGTATAGTATAGTGACAAGTACCGGGGGATTGATCGTTCAGCTTAGGAATAGTGTCGCTAGGATTAGAAAGCCTAATTAAAAGTTCTAGAGATGAAAGATGATTATTTTTGTGTTTTTATATTTAAATGAAAGCAAGTAAAATCTCGGGTTTTGGAAGAGTGGGCTGAATTAGTTGCTATTCAACTAACCCAAAACTATTATATAATTAATTAAACTAATGAAAATGAAATTAAACTAATTTAAACTAAGGTTGTGAGCAGTATTTGGAGAAATTGTGTTTACTTAGACTTCATTACTCCCTAGATATCTTTTACATGTCAATTACTTGTTACACTTGTATGGATGACGGATTGTATTCCTTAATACCATTCGTGGGGTGGCATACATAACTCCCCAACTCTATGAGCTCTTATCTCCTCCTACACCATGACCCAGCACAACTATAGGGATTGTAAACAGTGGCTCATGCATTAAATACAACCAATAAAGACCTAGTACGCCTCGGTTCATGTTTCTTAAGACGTTCAAGCATGTTACCATTTGGAGATCTGCCAGTTTTCTTAAGCCTAACATATAATATCATTCATCCAAAACAAGAATAGACAAGTAATCAACACATAATCAACATCTAGGTTTCATTAGATCTAAGCAAACACAAAAGAAATCTAGCCTAGCATAGTAGAATTAAGATAAGAACAAAAGATAAACAACCAACACATAGACATATTGATTGAATTAAGAGTATACTTATCTCAATTACAATGCAAGGTCTCAAGGGTTTGGAACCCTTGAAAAACCTGTAAAAGAGGCACCAAAATCGTCTTTAGGGTTTCACCAAAACTTCTCCTCTTTTATGAAAAAACTAGAAAACTATATATAGGAAAATCGTTCTGACGGCGTCAAGAGTTGAGTCTGACGCCGTCACCTCGCCGCCGTATACTTCCTCGGACGCCCTAGATCCACTTGTGACGGCCTATGTGACGCCGTCACCACCTACGGTATTTTATTCTTGGCCACTTTGACGTCGTCACCTAACCATCTGACGCCGTCACCAGCTACGGTATTTTATTCATCATCTCTGACGCCGTCAAGAAGGAAGTCTTGACGCCGTCACCTTGTATCTTCAGCATGGATTTTTGGTACTTTGCCGTTTTCTTCACTTTTATGCTCCAAAAACGTCCAAAATAGCCTCTTTTCCAGAATTCACTCTCCAAACACCTAAAATCACAAAAGGAACGATTTAGTGCAATATTTGATCAAATAAAGTCGGATTCGGGCTTAAATGACCCCCTAAAAACGGATCATTTTTCGCCTCATCATATACCCTTACACTTGAGATTTGCTTGTCCTCAAGCAAATGAGCTTTTATTCTACTCAAAAGACAAGTTAGGGGTCATTTAACACTAATATAAAAGTAATTATAACAAATAATCGTTCCACTAAAGACCAATAGACAAGCACGGAGGTCATACACACGCACCTCACAAATAGTGTTTAGATACTCACATCTCTCAGGTGTAATAAAGTAATATAACATTATGGAAATGGAAGATATCTCTCACTACCTGTCATAGCAAAATAGATTACCATAGGCTTGGGAAAGGATCAAACCTCCACCACATGGCGTAAGCACCTAGGATAAACTATCAAAGAGGTCTTTTAAAGGGTTATAACGTTAGGTGTAGGGATATGAATTACACGGTTTTGTTGGATAAAGGAAATTTTACTGGTGGCGAGTTAACAATCTCGGTTAATTACATGTACAAGATGGCGTTGCTAAGCCAAGACTAGACTCGACTTAAGCTAATAAATGAAAATTAACAAAAACATAAAATGAACATAGAATGAAAATGGGATGGTAGTCCGTATGTTTTTTCTCTCTTTTTCTTTTTCTATTTTTTTTTTCTTTTTCTTGATTTTTTCGATTTTTTTTTTTTTTTTTTTTTTTTTGCATACACTTTTACCCTACCATCCAAAATAATACATCATAGGGGTATGAGCAATCCCCTTACACTTGAATCTTTACATACTTTACATTAACTATTCTAATGACTCGAATTAAGAAAATCAAAACACTTGGAGTACTTTTAAGATTAACGTACATATGGGGGTAATAATGTGATGTTCTTCCCCATTACTCCATAAAATAAGTACTTACTCATGAGTCCCAATCGTCCCAAAACAATATGTACAAGGATATGACTCGACTTAGCAACCATGTAATCAATTAGAAAGTTAACTTAGGGTTTAACAAATAACAATAATGCACTAAAAATGAGCGCATACACGGAAGGCTAAGGCGATTTGGGTGTACATTTAAGTGGGGTGTAACAAATTCTTCCTTTAAGTAAAATGCTTAAAGTTAGAAACGAAAAGATAGGCTCGGAGGGGTGTACTAGGGGTATCGTGTACTAAAAATGAGTACAGCGCAAAGGGTGTGGGAAAAATTAGTTGACTTAACTAGCCAAGTAATATGACTTAAATGGTCAAGTAATTATAATACGGGTTTAACACAAGGGTGATCCTAATGCCTCTTATCATGTAGTAAATCCTACCACACGAATGTAGTCTCACTAGCGGTCTCGGGATGCATCACTAACGCAAGTTCTAGAATCTAAATGCTACCGGTACACTCATAAGCACCAATAATGAATGCTTTTCCTATCAAATCTAAAGGCGAACCTCACATCTTTGGGTGGAAAATTTTTCTGAATATACGGTTATGTGCTAGTCATACAACCTCCTATCCATGAGACGCTTGCTATGGCTAAAGTTTCACTCCTAAATGTTGTAAAAAATTTTAAATTTGGCGCTAAAATTACACTAACAAGTATTTCTCATAGTTTTATTACTCATCTATTATCAAACAAAACAAACTCAAGCGAAAGTGCATATGTAAGGTATCATCTTTTTACCCTCCCCTTACACTTAGGATGAACATTGTCCCCAATGTTCAAGTAAAGAATGTAAAAGTGAAAAAGTAAAGAGAATGAAATCAAATACTCCCCTGATTCGCTCGGTATGGATTATAGGTTGGCCAGGTTAAATCTTCCTCCAAGAAAATGAACAATCAAAGCTTCCCTTCCAGAATATAAATCATCTTCTTGTCTTAAATAACCTGTAAATCCTGACAAAAGTAGACAAGGCAATCTCGCGTGTAACACCCCCAATTCATGGTTGCAGCGGAATTCGAACTGGGTGTTACTCGACGGCACAATAGTCACAATAATAGAAAACGAACTCTAATTGAGTCGTTTTAAAAGATTTATCATTCAAATTATATAAATATCAGAGATTACAAAATGAGGTCCCAATTGGTTCCATGTTTACAAATCACATTAAGTGAGTTTTGAATGATAATAAAATTTATAACCCTCTTGAGTATCCGTGCCCATCCGTGCCATCCTTGATCGTCATGAACCTGAAATACATGCTTGAGAGGTCAACACAAAGGTTGAGTGATATTCATAGAGTTTGTTAAATCGTTTGAACACAATATGTTGGTAGTGTGAGTTATAGGCTCACACAATGTTTGGAAAACAAAACAGGTAGGCTACGTTATTATTGATTGGACCCGAACCACCTAACTTATATTGACCAGGGAATGGTCAACAAAGTCAAACAGCCTAGATTCAATGCTCCGTGGAAGTATAGTGTTTCCCGGGTCGTTATGTCCCGACGAGGTGTGGATGGTATTAAAACGGTTATGTGATCGGGTGAATTTGGACGGGAAAGGGTAATGAAGGTTTTGAATGATTACACTACTGGAATATGAAAGAAAACAGCTTAAATATACTATATTAACAATACTGGAAAATTAGAAAAACCAGAAACGTTTAAAACTTAAAACGCGTACGTTTACGTTTAAATAAAACGTAAGCGTACGAAATAAAAAGTAAAAACGGAAATCTGAAAACACCCAGGGGGTGAAAATGACTTTTTTACAAACTAAAAGGTAAAAGAAAATTTTTAGAAAATTAAAATTAATTTTAACCCTAATTAATTATTTAATATTAATTAAATACTAATTATTACTAATTATTAATATTTAAAAACACTTAAATATAATTTAATACTAATTAATTACTAGAAAAATGAAAATAAAATTTCTAAAATTATAAAATAACTAAAAATAAGTTTTAAAATTAAAAATAAGTGTTTTTGTCTTTTTGTGGATTTTATATTAATTAATTACTAATTAAACATTAATTAACTAATTAAACTATTTTAAATTAAGAAAAATACTAAATGAACAGTAAAAATTCTAATAAAATTTCTAAAATTACTTTATAACATATAAAAGCTATAAAAAATATAAAAACAAGGTTTTGATTAATAAAAACTAATTATGCTATTTTAATCTAATTATTAATTAATTTCTAATATAACTAATATTAATTCTAATAAATACCAAATGGTAAAATAAAAATCTGAAAAATTTATTATAACTATTTTAACCTAAGATGAAATTATTAAAAATATAAAAACACAACCTACTTAATAAAAATGTAAAAATGGAAATTAAAATTAAATTTAATTAAATAGAAACTATCACTTAATTTTATATTTGTTTTTCTTGATTTTTCTTTTTCCAAACTATATTATACCTAAATATAACTAACTTTTGTAAAAACAATAATTTTAGAACTTAAAAATAAGCTGAGAAAAAGCTAATGACCTAGACAGTTGACTTATGTTGACTAAAATGGGAAATAAGCTCAAATGAGCTTATGTGGGACCCACAATGGCAAAACTAGGTTCCAATAAGCAAAATACACTCAAATAAGCTAAAAACAACAAATCATGATCACTGATAAGCAAATAAGTTGATAATAAGCACATTCCAAAACCAAACACTGCACAGATTTGGGACAAGATTAATGGCAGCCTAGGGGGCCCACCAGAGTGAATGGGGGCACAAGACTGGGTGCAATGTGGAGCCACCCACCTTGGGAATTCAAAGAATCAAGAGCTGATCCATGGAACCCACTAGGGTAGGCTGCAGCCACCACCAAAGTGGTGGTGGTGAGCTTAGGTCTGTGGTGCAGGGCACACAGCTCCCCTGCAACCTACTTTGGGGGGCTGTGGAGCCTAGGAAAAAAATTGCAAAAATAAAATGGACATGGGGACTTGTAACTGAGATGGTAGGCAACAATTAGAAACAATTTTCAACTCATAACAACAAACACATAAATCAGCAATAATCTTGCATTAATTGGAAAAATCTGAAAGCCACTTTTGACTTTTTACTAAAAACTTTGAACCTTGACTAAAATGGATTTGTGCTGAATCTAATGGACTGATATTGGTGTTATCAGTTGCAAATAAGCTACATTAAGCTAAAACATACACTTATGCATCATTATAAATGGTCATGGTCTAACAAATCCACACAGTAAGCAGTTATGAAAAGATTATGTATGATTTTGACTTTAAGAGTGAAAGTGACCAAGTTTCTGAGCTTACTTAACCCAATTATAACCTAAGAAAGTTAGTTATGCAAAGAAGCAACTTGATTGACCACTGAGACAGCTCAAACTAAGCAGACCCAAACACTCCTTTATATCTAAGATTACACTACAACTTCTATATCTAAAACAATAACTATTGATTTTAAGTTAAAAACAGATTAAACTAACTTGATTAAGGCTAATGGAAATGGATTAACACTACAGAAACAATAAAAACTATATAAACCAAAAATTAAGGTAATGCTTACAAATGACCAAGGCTGGAACTCAGAGAACCAAGAACTATTAGTGCAACCTACTACTCCCCTTGGAGTTCTAATACCCTCAGTGGTCCAAAACTCCACAATGCTCAGCTTCCTTCTTCATTGAACACTATTTTTATTTTATTTTTCTTTATTTTTTTATTTTTTTTTATTTTTGTGTAAACTAACTGAGAGTAATTTAAATGGATCCCAAGCTTCAGAAAGCTTATAAAGTAACTGAATTGAGCTTTAACAAACTGAATTAACAACAATTAACAAGGTTCAAATGATTTTGTCACTTTCACTTGAATTTTGCTAATTATAAATTTGATGAAGAAAACTGAGATTTAAGGTTAAATAAAGTTTACATTGCATAAATTAAAGTGAGTACAACATCTGATTAGCTAAAATTACAACTGGAAAAGGGAAATTTACTACCTACGATTTTACTATTACTACAACTACACTAATCTATCTTCCACACTGCTTCTCTCACTCTTTATATCTTCCAGTTGTGTTGAGTGGGACCCACAGGTCAAATCCCACCAGTCAATTGGATGTTTGGATCACTTTAGCTCCCATTCCACTTTTGGCGGGAAAGGATCATATGGGCAATTGGTACTGTGGAAGCAGACTAGGGGGGGTGAGATGTGATGGGCGTTTGGGGAAGTGTGTTTGGAAGGATAAGGTGGGTGAGGTGCAAGTGGAGATGGGGGGGGGGGGGGGGGGGAAAGTGGTATTGCAGAGGTGGTTTTCTGGTTTGGGAAGGAAGGAGGGAAAACTGGGGTGGTTTTGGTGTTTTGACCGGGGTCAACGCCTGGAGTGGACTGGGTTTGTTTACAATTGGGCTTGGTGGGCTTAGGTTTAGTAACATGGGTGGGCTGGTTAGTTTAGGTGTAATAGAATTAGGTCCGTTTGGTTTAAAGTCCATAAATCACAAGGATTAAAAGTGTAATTTAAGCATTGTGTATTGGATCGATCTAGAGAAGGACATAATCATCAAAAAAATATAATTTGCAACCTCGGCAGTAGATGTAATTGTATTTTGTAATTTCCTTATGTTGTAGTTCCTTTACGTAATGTTTTTTTAATTTCGTATCTTTTTTCGTTGTATTTTTTTTTTAATTCGTATTGTAATATTTAAGTTTTAATGTTATGTTATTTATTAAATGAAATATTAGTTTTAGTTTATGGGTTGAATTTGTAAATGGTTGAATTATGATAAGGGGGTGTAAATGGTTGTGTTAAAGTTGAAATTTTAAAGCTGACGTGACGCTGAGTTAAGTTATAACTTGATGTTATTGCACCTAGTGCTCTAATGCTACATTACATCTTTTTCACTTTAAAACAATAGGATATACATCAAATAAGCAAAGATGTGTCAAATTTAAGCAATGAATCTCAAATGTATTGTTATAGTTACTTGTTATTCTTCTCATTTTATGTTTTTTCTTTTATTTGTTTAAGCTTGTATGTGAGCTTATGAGTTTATTTGATTGCGGCTTAAATTCCATAATCCTTAATTTTCTGGCTTATTTTAAGATTTTTGGGCTTATATAAGTTTATCATACTATAATAAACTTATATAAACCCACAAGTCTCAATATAAGCCGAAAAATTGGGGCTTATGTAAAGTGAAACACAAATAAGTTCATAAACCACGTATAAGCCTTAAGCAACACCCCCGTTTGTTTTTTGTTACTAAAGTATAATAAAGGGTGCAAAATGTGAAAAGTGAATAAGAAAGGGGGCTAGAGAGCCAAAGTCACTCACCAATATCATCATCAGCTCAGTCGTCAAGTTGAATTGAATGAATCATGAATAATAATCACTGAGATTTACCATGGAAGAACTACTAGTAGGAGTAGATCATAAATTAATAATAATAATAATAAAGTTTTGAAATCAGAAACTGAAGAAGAAACATTAATAAATTTCCTTGATTCGCTGGATGATTATTTGGTATTAATCGATTCTTTATCCAACACTCTTCTTTGTCACGTAATTCATTCATTTATCATTTCATTTTAATAAGGGGGTGTTTATTTAAGGGGTGTTTGTTTCTTCTTATATAGCTGGCTTTTGGTTTATTTGGTTTTGGGCCTCATTTTTTGGTGCTTATTTTGTAACTTCTTGGCTTATATAAGCTTATTCTGACATAAAATAAATATATGTAACTTATGGCTCATTTGGTTTTGTGCTTATTTTGCAACTTCTTGGCTTATATAAGCTTATTCCGACATCTTATTATTTCTTCTGTTTCACTTTATCATTTGATTTTAATAAAGGGGTGTTTATTTAGCTGGCTTACGGCTTATTTGGTTTTGGGCTTATGTTTCATAAACTTATTTTTTGTGCTTATTTTGCAACTTTTTGACTTTGTTTAAGCTTATATGTGGCTTATATTTCATAAGTCCCAATTTTTTTGGCAAGTTCACATGTTTCAAAATAAGCCGGGCTTATGAAATGTAAGCCGAAATCAAATAAGCTCATAAGCCCACATATAAGCTTAAACAAACACACCTTTATATAAGCTTATTCTGACATAATAAATATATATAAGCTAGAAAGTTTCAAAATAAGCCACAAAAAATGAGCTTATGAAACATAAGTCAAAAACTAGATAACCTATAAGCCGGTAATTTTCAAAATAAGTTTAAATAAGCCAAAAAGTCATAAGCCAAATAAGCCGAAAACTAGATAACCTACAAACACCCCATTAAGCTTATTTGCCCGGCTTATTCAACTTTTGAAAAACTCATAAGCCAAAAAGTTTGAGCTTATAAACAACACCCAATCCCACTGTAGCGGAGTATTGGGGAGTTAGAATGTAGACATATTATACCCCTAGTAAACCCGAAAGTTTTGAGACGGCTTCAAAATTTTAACAATGCGGAGAAATAAGCTAAAACAAACACTCCTTTATTTATGCTTGCCACGAAACAAACTTATTTATTTTCCAATTTTACCACTGGTTGTGATGTACGATTATTCTAGGAACTTGTGCTTTTAGGATTGTTTTTGGCTGTGTTTTGGACAAAAAGAAGTGGATTGTGTTTTGGGCTTAATAATAAACCTATGGCAATACAGGGATGGATGGAATTAGCAGGTGCTCGCTATTCGATGGGTGCTTCACGTGTAAACACCGCATTGCTTAACCTTCAACCCCATTCTGCTGCTACCACAGTAGAGATTACTCACTACCAAGATGGTAATTCCCTTTAACCTTAATCATATAATTTTTAGAATTGGTTTTTGTATGGGGTTCACATTAGGCACACCCTAAGTATTACTTCAGAATATAGGATTATAGGATATGATATGTATAAGCGTTAAGAAAACTTTCAACAGGTTACTATAGCCGGCTTATGGCTTATTTGATTTTGGGCTTATCCGCAACCTTAGCCTATACCTGCACCGCGTTTTCTAAGATTATTAGAAACTTTTATATTTTTGGAAAAGTCAACATATTTTTCGCTCCTCCTTTGACCAAAAATCATTCCTTGATTTTATAAATCATTCCTCGATTTTTAGGCCTAGGGTTTTACGTCTAAAAGACATTAAATACCAACCGACACTAGACTGAGCCCATTCTAGACATTATAGGCCATTTTAATTCATTATCATCATATTAGAAAAGTTACATTTTACTTTTCTTAGTTTTACTGATACGGGGGATTGCGCCCTCGCAACAGGTTTTACCTGTCAAGGGATCTTGAGAAGCTTGCAACTCCCACCAGGCAGTGTACCTGATCGTTGTAGTATAGTATAGTGACAAGTACCGGGGGATTGATCGTTCAACTCAGGAATAGTGTTCGCTAGGATTAGAAAGCCTATTAAACTAGGTCTAGAGGTGAGTGATGATTCTTTTTGTATTTTTATATTTTATAAAAGCAAATAAAAATCTCGAGTTTTATCGGGTTTTGAAAATATAAGGGTATATAAGGGAGTAATGGTAACCCGTCAATAAACCTTTTGTTGATTTTTATTTAGCGTGATTAGTTTATTTGTGTGTGAAAATATAAGGGTAATAAGTGATAATAAACCTTTTGTTGGAAAATTACGTCATCCATGCAATTGTAACAAATTATCAACCTGTAAAAGATATCTAGGGAGTAATGAAACCTAAGTAAACAAAACTTTCCCTATCATTGTTTACACCATATTAGTAATTAGATTCATTTTCATTTTTGTTATTTTATTTTGATTGCATCTTTGTTATATTGGGTTAGTTGACTAGCAACTAATTCCGCCCACTCTTCCAAAAATCCGAGATTTTAATTGCTTTTATAAAATATAAAAATACAAAAAGAATCATCCCTCACCTCTAGACCTAGTTTTTAGGCTTTCTAATCCTAGCGACACTATTCCTGAGTTGAACGATCAATCCCCCGATACTTGTCACTATACTATACTACAACGATCAGGTACACTGCCTGGTGGGGGTTGTAAGCTTCTCGAGATCCCTCGAGAGGTAAAGCCTAGTGCGATTCCCACGTATTCAGATGACAAAGTACCTACCGGGGCAACAAATCCACCGATTGATATTGGTACCCGTTAACGTATTGGTTGCATGAGCTTAGTGAATAATAATAACTGTTTTGTTTTCCAACCATGAGTATGAGTCTAATTATCTCACACTACCAATATATTGTGTTCATCCATTTAATAAACTCTATGAATTTCACTCAACCTTTATGTTGACAGTTTAAGCATGTATTTCAGGTCCATGATGTTAGAGGTTGATACGGAGAAGCACAAATATTCAAAAGGGCTATAAATTTTATTATCATTCGAAAACTCATTTAATGTAATTTGTAAACATGGAACCATCTAGGACCTCATTTTGTAATCTATGATATTTATATAATTTGAATGATAAATCTTTTAAAACGATTCCATTAGAGTTCGTTTTCTATTGTTATAACTGTTGTGCCATGAAGTAACACCCATTTTGAATTCCGCTGCGTGTCACGAAATTAGGGGTGTTACATGTGACTGGATATATATTACCTACATGAGGTGAGATCTATGCAAAACATGTATTATTTAAAAAACAAATAAGCCAATCTCAATCATCCATCCATCTTTCATCTAATGGCTAAGATCAAACCAAAAATTTTTAGCTCATTTAATATAAAAACCAACTTTTCATTTTTTTTAAAACAACATATTTTGCAAACGGTAAATCTTCAAGCTACGAAAAATACAGCATCGCGACGAGAATTAAATAATCTTTCTATAGATATGCATTGTTATATACTTTTGACCATTTTTTTTTCAAAATTTTTTTCTAAAAAAATCCCAAGGGATTCGTAAAAAAATCCCATGGGATTCGTAAAAAGACGATTCTTTTTTTCAAAATCTGTCCAGAAAAATCCGACGGGATTCGTATAGAAATCCCATGGGATTCGTAAAAAGACGATTTTTTTTTAAATTTTCGTCCAGAAAAATCACACGGGATTCGTAAAGATATCCCACGGGATTCATAAAAAGATGATAAATCACAAATGATTCGGTGTGAATCCCATGGGATTCTGTATGAATCTCATGGGATTCTTTGGTGCATCCCATGGGATTCTGTATGAAATCACAAGGGATTCATTGTGAATCCCATGGGATTTAGTATGAATCTCATGGGATTCATTGTTAATCCCATGAGATTCTTTGGTGCATCACATGGGATTCATAATGAATCCCTTGAGATTCGTACAGAATCCCATGGGTTTTATATAGAATCCCATGGGATTTATACAGATTACCCATGTGATGTCCCATCAAAAGTTCAATGAGTTATGTGAATCATCTTTCTTATAGTTTATTGGCAAATCATCTTATAGTTTGGCAAATCATCTTTCTTAATTAGACTCACCAATGCTTTTAAAATTTAAATGTTTCGATTTTGCATTAAGATATTCTTTGAAATAATTCGATTACTACTATAAGAATAGGTAACAAAGAAAAAAAATGAGAAAAAAATAAGACCTGTTAGAAAAATAAGTCAAAAAGTTAAAAGTACTATTTCATATTTTAAGTAGTTTATTTTCTACTGCACAAATAACAAAGTACTTTTTTCTTCTTTTCTCCATTTTACCATCATCCCTACATCTTCTTTCTCTGTAACTGCAAGTTTTACCTCCGACATCCAAACTAATTTTAATAAACAGGCCCATTTAAAGCAAGATTTCTTAATAATCTCTACACAATCTTCATCGTATAAAACCTATTCGTAACACCAAAATTTTGATGCCCCTAAGTTGTTTGATGCCCTGGGCCGTCGCCCAGCTCGCCGATGGCCAGGTCCGGCCCTGTTGTTTGTGTTTTTATGTAAAATGCAACAGAATGAGCGTCGAGTAGACGAACACATGCACATCCTACGTGGAGTAGTACTGGTATTCTGTTGCAACTGTTTTTTTTCAAGGAGTGTGTGTTTCAAGAGGATGATGAATATGAGCGATGGTTTTGGCGATGGTTTGCTGGTGAGAGAGAGAAAGTCAATTTGGGATTTTTGAATCAACTGTGTGTAAGTGTGTGTGTGTTTGGGAGGTTAGGTGGTTTATTGATTCAGATAATGACTAAAATGCCCCTCATTATATTTTTTATTTTAAAAAGCTAATTAATCTAAACTGTTGGATGGAAGGGGATGAATGGTTGAGATCTTGTGGTTTGTTCTTTAGATAAATGTTGTTTTGTATGGAACTTTTGTCTTGCCTACATATTAGAATGTTGCAGATAAGAAAGTGAAGTATCTTTGTGAAAGTCAGTGGATGGGCCAATATTGTGAAAGAGGTGAAGTGTCAAAGAAGGCTAAAAATAGCCCAGCTAAACAACCCATCTAAAAACAATTTCTTATGGATCGTTCTTCAATAGGCGAGCTATAATATATATAGGGAATGATACTTAGAAAAAAAATATATTCATTTTCAGATATCACAAGAATGGCAGGAGACTTTAAAGCTAAATACGTCTTGAGATCAACTCCGTCGTCTCATATCAGTTGGCCACCTGAGTTTCTTCTGGAGCTTGGGGAGGGGATTTACCCGGGTTCGAGTCTCACAAGTGACAAAGAAAATCAAGATTTTCCACTTAGTGCGAAGCCATGAGTTCTAGGGGTTTCTCTTCGCGGGTCTCTCCTAGTGGTTCAGTCACAGGGCCTCCTCGTTTGGATGGCTTAACTCGGGGGGTCTGATTTCAAGTGTGGTGTTGCTCTTTACTAAAAAAAACAACCTTTGTGATTACGAATTGACACATATGAAACTCATAAATATATAAAAGGTGAAATGATAAAAGTAAAGGATAGAAAATGTGACAAGGTGAATAAGAAAGGGGTACAATTTAACATGAGAGCCAAACTCACTCACTAATATCATCATCATCTCAGCCTCATAAAAACACAAATAATAATCACTCAGATTTACCATGGAAGAACAAGTAAAAAAAGTAGATCATCAAAACCAAGAAATTAATAATAATAATAATAATAATAATAATAATAATAATAATAATAATAATAATAATAATAATAATAAATTTTCAAAATCAGAAATTGAAGAAGAAACATTAATAAATTTCCTTGATTCATTGGATCATTATTTGGTCTTAATCGATTCATTGTCCAACACTCTTCTTCGTCATGTAATTCATTCATTCATCATTTCTTTTTAATAAAGGAGGTGTTTATTTGTGCTTATTTTTGCAACTTTTTGGCTTATATAAGCTTATTCTGACATCTTATTATTCTTTCAGAAAACAAGACTTTTCACACACAAAACTTTTTGGTCTTTGTTCCTTTTATTCTTTGATCACTATAACATGTTGGTATATGTTTATAAGTGATTTCCTCTTCCGTCAAGTGCAAGAGAAGAATTCTCAACAACTATGAAGATTCGAGATGTTGTAGGTGTCCACACACAAACGCAACATGTGTTGCGTGATAGGATTGATATCATATCATTGTTTTCTGACTTGTGTGTGAGTCGAGGATGGGGATATTTAAACTTGGATGGTGATGTAGTTCCAAGTATTGTATTTGTGTGAGCTTGGATGGCGATGTAGTTCCAAGAAATCTTGTAACTAGATTAGTTCATGTAATTCTTGTGAGGAGAGTGGTGTCCTAATATGTAGGTTAGGATCTGTTGAGTCATTATGTAAAGACTTGGATCGGGGATGATCAAGTGTGTCATGTGTGTGAAGACTTGATTCGGGAGAAGAATCAAGTGAGTCGTGTGTGTGAAGGCTTGGTTCGGGTGAAGAACCAAGTATGTCTAACAAATGAAGATTTGGATCGGGTGAAGATTCAAGATGGACAAGAGTGCTTGTTCGTTTGGCCACGTGGGCCTTTGGAATAGATTGATTCTAGCTATGATTAGAACTCGACATTATGCTTAGTTTCGTTAAGCTTTGTGTAAGCATGTGTACAGATTGCTCCGTCTGAAGGAGTGTGTTGATATAGTGATTGATAACTCTCGAGTGTGGTACTCGGGGAGTGGAGTAGGACGGAGAGTGAGCTTCGTGCCGAACCACTATAAATCTACACGTCTCTTTGGTTGTGTTCTTTCCTTACTCTTTACTTTACTTGTTTGATTACATTCCTAGTTGTTAATTAGATATCATATAACAAGTAGAATTCAATAAGTTTGCAAAAGAAAAATAACCGGACCTAAAAACGGAGAAACTTTTTGTAAAGCATAAAATGAGCGGTGAAACTATTCAACCCCCCCCCCCCCCTTTTAGTTTCTAGATTATTGTTAGTGTTTGTGTAAATGGAAACAAGGTGTGTGCCTGCAACCCCAAATCAATAATCAAAATATGTAAATTGGAATCATAATTTTGCTTTATGTACCAGGTGTGAGATTGTTTTATGTGATGATTTCACGTTTATTGATGGTTTTAGGGTGTGGGTTATGGAAGATTTTTAGAGATAAAACGAATTCAAAAATTTCGGTTTAATAAAAAGATGAAATTTTTAGGGATTGTGTTATATGATCCACCTAAATGTGATTATGATAAAAGGTCTAGACCTGGTGCAATGTTAAATTAGTACATGAGCTGCAGATTAAAACCACAAAATAATCTTGAAACATTTAACAAATCCACATTAACGATTATCTGGTTCATGAGAATTAGCAGTATTAACTTTCATACCCCTATTGATATCTAACTGCAATATTAACTTTCATTACAAATGTGCAGATGTCTTTTCTTCCTACCAACAAATTTTCAAATTTTTTCTTAATGTTCAAAGCCAGTTTCCGTTGTAATACAAATATGTTTTGAGTTCGAGCATGACAAAAAGTGGAGCATATAAATACCTCTCATTAATCCTGCCTCATAATCTACTAAACTCTTTGTGAGCTCCTCCACTCTTTTCTTGAGATCAGCAGTTCCATCTCCCGCACTATTTACTGCAGAAATATTAAACAACTTAGTAGCATTAGATGAAAGAGGCCCTTTTACAATCAATTGCATATTAAATCAATTTTGATATGTTGTTGACAATGTGCTAGAGTGTCGATAATGTTTGCATATATATCAAGGTCAAACCTTTCAAGCTAACAAAGTCATTTCAACGCGCATCTAGTGTGTGTATAGTAAACTTCGAGAATCATATCCCAACCTTAAGTTGAGGTTGTACACGCTAATGTGAAAAGATTGGATCATTTTTTTTTTTTTGGTAATTTTGTGCAAAGATCTCAAACTTAAGGTTGTGATAACATAAACCCTTGAAATAGCGACGACTAATCTACACTCTTGCTCATAGACCATTTACCAAACATATAGTGTGCATTCAATAACATGATAACATCATCAAATTTGTTCCAAACATGAATTCAAATTTCACCAGGAATCAAGCACAAAAGCCAATAAATCAAATAGGTAACAAAATTTTTAACATGAATTTACAAAATGTAAAACATCAATTAGAAACTATTATTTTGCTGAAATCATTTGAAGCAAATGAATCAATGAAATATTACTCTAATTAAACAAATATGAATAAAATAAATAACAACAATTATAGATCAGCCAATATAAAACAAAATCCATTTTTTTTAATCATAAATAAAATGTTGGAAATACAATTATAAATTAGAAGATCAAGATAGCTTACATTACATTATCACTTTAGAACCTCGATTCGGATTTGAATATATATATATATATATATATATATATATATATATATATATATATATATATATATATATATATATATAATAAAATCGTTTATGATCTAATTTCCTGATGTATGAAGCATTGGTGGATTTGAAAAGCAATTGATAATGAATTTTCAAATTGGTGATTGTAACCAAATTGTGATTTGGGTTTGATTAATGATAGGATGAATATTATGTTTGTGGTGCGATGTTTTTGATAAAATCACGTATGCCGGTTTCAATTTCAAATTCTGAAAACCAAATAATCAGTCATAGCTTCCTAATTTAGCTCCCTTATTTTTCTCACGAATTTGACTTGAAAGAATATTGAAAACTTTCTAATAGTAGTGGTTTTCCACGTGGCGTTTTTATAGAGTTTTGGGATTATTTTTTGCCTCTAAAAATAGCAATCACACTTATGTTTTATATAGGTTTGGATTTGTGATAATAAGTGTGTCCCCTCTTGACAGTCATATGTTTCTCATTGTGTTAATACTCCAATTAAAAATGCTTTTATAATTCAATTATTAAGATTTACACTTCATTTAGTGACCACGAAATGACAATATTCATTGAGTTCTTTTAATATGGGAAGTTAAGATCAAATAGGTAATAAAAGGAAAATGAGCATTCCTAAAAAATAAAAATAAAAAAGCTCACCGCTCCTTTACCAAACGAACAATAAAAATAAAAAATCTCATTGCTCCCTGCTTATCGACCTAAAAAACTTCAAAAAGTTCTGGGCAAAGCATAGCCTAAATCAACTTCTTAGGAATGTGGCTATTGTTTTTTCTTTTCTTTTTTTTTATCTTTTGTTAAAAGAATGCTTGGCTATGAAGGAGCACATATATGAATTGGTGACTTGTAATTTGGTGATGATTATTTAGTTATTGAAGCTATTTATTGTCATGTTTTCACTTGTTTATGATAGAAATGATACTTAAAAAATAAAATGCTCATTTTCAGAAATCACAAGAATGGTAGAAGACTTTAAAGCTAAATACGTCTTGAGATCACCTCCGTCGTCTCAAATCAGTTGGTGATCATCTGAGTTTCTTCTGGAGCTTAGGGAGGGGTTTTACCCGGGTTTGAGTCTCACAAGTGACAAAGAAAATCAAGATTGTCCACTTAGTGTGAAGCCATGAGTTCTAGGGGTTTCTCTTCGCGGGTCTCTCCTAGTGGTTCAGTCCCAAGGCCTGCTCGTTTGGATGGCTTAACTCGGGGGGTCTGATTTCAAGTGTGGTGTTGTTCTTTACTGAAGAAAAAAAAAAACAACCTTTCTGATCAAGAATTGACACATACGAAACTCATAAATATATAAAAGGTGAAATGATAAAAGTAAAGGATAGAAAATGTGAAAAGGTGAATAAGAAAGGGGTACAATTTAGCATGAGAGCCAAACTGACTCACCAATATCATCATCATCTGAGTCTCATAAAAACACAAATAATAATCACTCAGATTTACCATGGAAGAACAAGTAAAAAAAGTACATCATAAAAACCAAGAAATTAATAATAATAATAATAATAATAATAATAATAATAATAATAATAATAATAATAATAATAATAATAATAATAATAATAATAATAATAAAGTTTCAAAATCAGAAATTGAAGAAGAATATTAAATTTCCTTAATTCACTGGATCATTATTTGGTATTAATCGATTCATTGTCCAACACTCTTCTTCGTCAGGTAATTCATTCATTCATCATTTCTTTTTTAATAAAGGGGGTGTTTATTTGTGCTTATTTTTCAACTTTTTGGCTTATATAAGCTTATTCTAACATCTTATTATTTCTTCTGTTTCACTTTATCATTTGATTTTAATAAAAGGGGGTGTTTATTTTGGCTTATATAGCGGGCTTATGGCTTATTTGGTTTTTGGCTTTGTTTAAGTTTATATGTGGCTTATGAGTTTATTTGTTTTTTGGCTTATATTTCATAAGTCCCAATTTTTTTGGCAAGTTCACATGTCTCAATATAAGCCGAGCTTATGAAATATATATAAGCCGGAAAGTTTCACAATAAGCCACGAAAAGTGAGCTTATGAAACATAAGCCAAAAACCAGATAACCTATAAGCCATACAAATGAGGTATTAGAAGCACCTACGTCTCCTCCAAAGCCATACAAATGAGGTGGTAAACGAAAGGCCAAAATATCCAAAGAACCCGAACCAAATGACGAAAATCCCGACGTGACCAATACTTCAAAAACTAATTGCAAATTGTTATGTGGTCGTTATCGAGGATCCACAAGTCGGGCGTGCACAAGCTTGCTATATGTTTTGGAGACGGGTTATCAACGAGTTCAATAGACTCAATTTCAACCACGCAACAAGAATATGTTACCAAGCAAGTGGAAACGTTGAACCGTGATTGCACAAAGTTCAACGCGTTCAACAAACGTGTAAAATGTTTGGAAAAAAGTGGGGAAAATGAGTTGGATAACATGAAACATGCTAGAAAAATGTACTGTCATGAGCATAAAGGTGCACCGTTTAATAACAAGGATGTGTGGGAGGTTTTGCGTGCTTATAAAAAATGGGACGCACTGGAAGGGGTTGATTTAATCGGCGATGTCCCAAGCCAAACAAACGAGGCGTTATTCGGTCAAGATGCTCAACCACGTACGATGGGCAAAAAGCGTGCTTCGAAGAAAGCCAAGTCCGGAGCACGACAAGTACCGGGGGAGCGAGTACCGGAGGAACGAGCTCGTCAATCCAATTCGGGGAGGCTATGACATCCGAGTATCATATGAAATGGGAAACCGCTCAAGAGGCGTATCGAGCGGCTGAAGAAAAATATCTAACGATTATGAGGTTGGAAGAGATGAAATATCTCGGTACCGACACTTCCAAAATAGATCCAAACATTGCGTGTTGGATCGATCCAGAAAAGGACATAATCATCAAAAAATATAATTTGCAACCTCGACAGTAGATGTAATTGTATTTTGTAATTTCCTTATGTTGTAGTTCCTTTACGTCGTGTTTTTTTAATTTCGTATCTTTTTTTGTTGTAATTTTTTTTAAATTCGTATTGTAATGTTTAAGTTTTAATGTTATGTTATTTATTAAATGAAGTATTAGTTTTAGTTTATGGGTTGAATTTGTAATTGGTTGAGTTATGATAAGGGGGTGTAAATGGTTGAGTTAAAGTTGAAATTTTAAAGCTGGTGTGACGCTGAGTTAAGTTATAACTTGATGTTATTGCACCTAGTGCTCTAATGCTACATTACATCTTTTTCACTTTAAAACAATAGGATATACATCAAATAAGCAAAGATGTGTCAAATTTAAGCAATGAATCTCAAATGTATTGTTATAGTTACTTGTTATTCTTCTCATTTATTATTATTATTTTTTTTTTTGTTTAAGCTTGTATGTGAGCTTATGAGTTTATTTGATTGCGGCTTAAATTCCATAATCCTTAATTTTCCGGCTTATTTTAAGATTTTTGGGCTTATATAAGTTTATCATACTATAATAAACTTATATAAACCCACAAGTCTCAATATAAGCCGAAAAATTGAGGCTTATGTAAAGCGAAACACAAGTAAGTTCATAAACCAGGTATAATAAAGGGTGCAAAAGTATAATAAAGGGTGCAAAATGTGAAAAGGAATAAGAAAGGGGGCTAGAGAGCCAAAGTCACTCACCAATCTCATCATCTCAGTCATTCAGTTGAATTGAATGAATCATAAAACCACAAATAATAGTCACTGAGATTTACCACCATGGAAGAACAAGTAGATCATCAAAACCAAGAAGAAGAAAACACATTAATAAATTTCCTTGATTCGGTGGATGATTATTTGGTATTAATCGATTCATTGTCCAACACTCTTCTTCGTCAGGTAATTCATTCATTCATCATTTCATTTTAATAAAGGGGGTGTTTATTTAAAGGGGTTTTTGTTTCGTCTTATACAGCTGGCTTTTTGTGGCTTATTTTGCAACTTTTTGGCTTTGTTTAAGCTTATATGTGGCTTATGAGCTTATTTGTTTAAGCTTTTATGAAATAAGCTCATAAGCCCACATATAAGCTTAAACAAACACCCCTTTATATAAGCTTATTCTACTTTTGAAAAACTCATAAGCCAAAAGGTTTGAGCTTATAAACAACAACACCCAATCCCACTGTAGCGGAGTATTAGGGAGTTAGAATGTAGACAGATTATACCCCTAGTAAACCCGAAGCTGAAACAAACACTCCCTTATTTATTATGCTTGCCCCGAAACAAACTTATTTATTTTCCGATTTTACCACTGGTTGTGATGTGTGATTCAGGGGCAGAGCCATATAGTTGTTAAGGCAATGCATAAGTAGTACCATCTTATGCATTGCCTTAACAACTAATATAGTGAATTTTGTTTTAAGCAATACCCGACCCGACCCAAACATTTTCAAAATTTTACTGCTTACATAAAATGTTGTACTCGATTGCCCCCTCTAACTAGATTCTTTGGCTCCGCCACTGGTGTGATTATTCTAGGAACTTGTGCTTTTAGGATTGTTTTTGGCTGTGTTTTGGACAAAAAGAAGTGGATTGTGTTTTGGGCTTAATAATAATCCTATGGCAATTCAGGGATGGATGGAGTTAGCTGGTGCTCGCTATTCGATGGGCGCTTCACGTGTAAACACCGCATTGCTTAACCTTCAACCCCATTCCGCTGCTACCACTGTAGAGATTACTCAGGACCAAGATGGTACCATCTTCCCTTTAACCTTAACCACACATATCTTGAATGATTTGCTCGATTAGTTTTTGTATGGGGTTCACATAAGGCACACCCTAAGTATTACAACTTCAGAATGTAGGATATGATATGTATAAGCATTAGGAAAACTTTCAACAGATTACTAGATATGCATATATTTACGAAAGATAATTATCGAGCCTTTTTGTTAAAATGTCATGTATATTCATCTTCCATGGCAAAGGCTAAAAAAGCTGACACTAGTAATAAGCCAAAATGTAAGATGAAATTCCTATGCATCAATTTATGTAGGTGCCGGTTCGGTATATGTTTCATCTCTAATGGGTATGTGTGTAAAATCAAAGTGTATTTTCATCTTATTCAGAAATTTAGATTTTTATTGGAGTAATATCGATTTACTAATCACATTTGGTACACTGATTATATAGAAAATTGTTTCAACATGAATGAAAGAGATGAAGTAATAGTTCTAGTTCGATTCACACAACCATAGAAATTGGATCCGACCTAGTTTTGCTCTGTAGTTTAATTTGTTAATTTTGATGACAAATGAATTGAGATCAGATCGTGAGAAACTTATCAGACACCCTTTTTTGTTTGGCGAGATATCTAAAGGAAATATGAGTTTAATTCAAATATTTTGCTTAATTATAAAGAAAAGTTAAGTACTTTTTGTCACTAAAGGGTCGTTAGATCAGGTTGTAAAGTTTCCAGGGTCAAACCGTAAAAGTCATCTTAAGCAACTTTCAGCTACCGCACATTGTATAACATGAAAATGTAAAATCCTTAGTTAAATACTTAGAGATCATGTGATATGTAAATACGAAATATACTGCACATTCTGTGTCCCAGTTAAGAATATGTAATTATAGTTAAATGTCTATTGAAATGGTCATCGTTGTCAACCAAACTAAATTTAACCTTAACCACACGTATCTTGAATCATTTGCTTAACCTTCAACCTCATTCTGCTGCTACCACAGTAGACATTACTCATGACCAAGATGGTACCATCTTCCCTTCAACCTTAACCACGTATCTTGAATCATTTGCTCGATTAGTTTAGTCTTAGAACTTCAGAACGTAGGATATGATATGTGTATATTCACGATCGTGCCTTTTTGAGAAAATGTCATGTATAAGTTCACCTTCCGTGGCAAAGGCTGAAAAAGTTGACACTAGTAATAAGCCAAAATGAAAATGCCGGTTCGGTATATATGTAAAATCAAAATTGTAAAAAGTAAATGGGTCAAGTGTATTTTCATCTTATTCAGAAATTTAGATTTGTATTGAAGTTATATCGATTTTCTAATCATATTTGGTACACTGATAATATAGAAAATGTCTGTTGTGTAATCGACCTGTTTCAACATGATACATGAATGAATGATCTGCCCGTTTGACTTATTGCCAACCCACCTGACCGTCCCATTTTTTTCTATCTCTGCCTAAAAGAGACGAAGTAATAGTTCTAGTTTCTTAATTTTTAATGTAAACATCGAACTCGATTCACACAGCCATAGAAATTGGATCCGACCTAGTTTTGCCCGGTAGTTTATGTCCTATTCTTTGGTTCACAAGCAATTGCCTTCTTTGAAGGTATAGACTAATTAAAAAACTTTCCTTTGTTAGTTTTGATGACAAGTGAATGGAGATCGGATCGTGAGAAACTTATCAGACACCCTTTTTTGTTTGCTGAGATATCTAAAGGAAATAACAGTTTAGCTCAACTATTTTGCTTAATTTAAAGAAAAGTCAAGTACTTTTTGTCACTAAAGGATCCTTAGATCAGGTTGTAAAGTTTCGCGGGTCAAAATGTAAAAGTCATCATAAGCAAGTTTTAGCTAGTGCACATTTAAACACTAGTTTCATTTCCCCCAAATCAGCTTATTTCACTTTCGATCAGAGTTGTTGGTTCCATTTCGGCGTAACTCCGAGATCAACCGAGGTTCTTACCGGTATGTTTTTTCAAATTCGTCGTGTATGTTAGTATTTACACTGAGCTAACAATACAAACACAAACACAGTTATATATCACTAAATCCTGCTGTCTTGGTGGTATAATGTTATTGTTTAGGGTGTGTACACCAACTGTTCGACGATTTGTTTCTAGATTTTTTTTTTAATTTATTTTATTTTATTTTTTAAATAAAGTTTGGGTAATTTAGTAGTGGTTTTGGTTATTGTAAGTTTGTAGCCTTGTTTATGATTTTGCGATATTAGCTTAAAATTGTAATTACTTTGGAAATGAAGCATTTTAAGGTTTACTTTTAGATGGTAAGCCATTTTAAATTACACATAACTTTGTCCTATGAACTGATGAAACATTAACATGGGTTTGTTGCGAATTTGGTACATAGTACTTCCTATTACACGCGAGATTGTCAATATGTTTGCAGTTTGTATCTAGCCTATACCTACAATAGAAAGTATAAACAATTTAAAATATGACTATTTGGCGGAGACAAAGGGGGGTCACAAGGGTCAAGTAACCACCAAGTTGCTATTTTCATTAAACGAAGAGACTGTTTCTGCTCTTCAAGTATTTTATGATTGTGACTCCCTTGCTATCTTCTTTTTTATGTATGCAGCTTCAGAAAGAACGAGCGGTACTATCAATGTTTGGGACTTTAATCAATGTTTGGGACTTTAGTTTCACCCAAGCTTCGGGCCTCTCAACTTACATTTGAGACAGGTGAATTCAGAAAGCTATTTATAGAAAATTGTCAAACTCCGAGCATAACCATATCTATTAATTGTGTGTGCATATGTACATGTTTTTTTTCTTGTTTCTTAACTTGCATACGTCCGTTAAGTTGTAAACTATACACTTAAACTATTACTTCTCTCAAGAAGGTTTTGGGGTTTTTTTTATTACAGGAGGAGGTTATGTATATTTGAGGAGAAGGTTCAAGTATTAACTGATGGAGCCGAGTCGTCTGATGGGACGATTCTGATGGGGCTGACTTGTTTGATGAGGAGGAAGCGATACTCCTACCAAGTAAAAGGTAAAAGATGGACAAAAAGAGTACATGTTTATATGATATATGTCAAGTTCTGTTAATGCACATGGGTCCAATACATAATTTCACTCTTAAAATAGTCACAGATGATGACTCATGTGTTGATAATGACCGTAAAGTCTTTTGTCTGTCAACAAAAACTATATGTCAAGAAATTATCACTCCACCTAAAAGGGTTTTATAGCTTTCCCATATTTTAGCATCAGATCAAGGTTAATCATATTAAGTTGTTTTTACTAAACTCACAACTTTTGATGCAGGTGGGTGAACAGAACATGGAAGTAATTTTGACCATTTACATGCTACTGCTTTCCAATACACTCCTCTTGGTAGGACCATCCTTGGACCTGCTGAAAACATTGAGAAGGTAACAAAGAAGGATATTCAAGATTATATTTCCACCCATTATGCTGCTCACAGTATGGTACTTGACTTAAATTATCAACTGTATGATTTTGTGGCATTTTATTGGTCAAACTAGTCTAATAACAGGGTTCAGTTATTTATACTAGATTTATTTATTTATTATTATTTGCTTCAGGTTATTTGTGCCTCTGGAGCTGTTAAACACGAGGATCTTGTGGAGCAGGTGAAGAAAATGTTCACAAAAATGTCTGCCAATCCGTTGACCACATCACAGATAGGAGAAAAGGAGCCAGCAACATTCAGAGGTTCAGAGGTTTGCATTATAGATTTTTATTTCTGAGATGGCAATTTTGACCCATTTGCTTATGAATGGGTCGATTTGGGTTAGGTATTGTCTGGTCAAACGCGTAAAGCATAAGTTAATTCAGGAAACAGGTCATGCAAAGAACATGTCACTGGTTGAAAGTGCCAATATATTTATCGCATAAAGCTTCCTAAATAGTTTTAGTAAAAAAATGGATTATTGTGGAGATAAGAAACTCTTGTTAAATCACATTGAGTATTTGACACACTACTTATTGCTGTATTGAAAAATAGAAGTTTTTGGACAAGAACTCTTTTGGGCAACTCATCCCTAATTAGTCGTAATTGGCACAGCCGAAGCTATGTCACAAAGGTTATTTTCTTACTTTATGTTCAACTTACAGAGTTGGATATCATTCTGCGGTTTAAAAGTTCAGGTTAGTCCACCTCGATCAGTCAGGGTATTAATTGCTCTTTATGAGCGTGCAGTTGGTATATATGCATCACTTGTGAACATCAACTCATAGCATCAACCTGGTACAGACTCTTCTCTTTATCTCTTGTAATATAATGATAATTAGTTGTAATATGTGATATTGATTATCAGCTAAGTTGACATGAACTGTGAAAGATAGTGCCGTAGGTCCTCTTGTGTTTCAACTTTAGATAATCAGCTAAGTTGACATGAAACACTTTTTTCTTATAGCGTGTTTTTCCATCTAGGGTCCGGATTGATTTCAAAGAACAGATACTACCACAGATTCTTTAGTGCTGCTATAAAGCTCCCAGCTGGTTTCACTTCAGGAGTAGTACTAGCATTCTATGTAAGTTCTGTTTATTTTCTTAACTTGTATACGTCCATTAAGTTGTAAACTATACACTTAAACTACTACATCTCTCAAGAAGGTTTTGTCCTGTGACATCTAGCATAAGCAATGCTTAAAAAATTTTGGGGCTCTTTTTTTTATTAGAGGAGGAGGTTATGTATATTTAAGGAGAAGGTTCAAGTAATCAAGTATTGACTGATGGGAAAACTAATGTCATGAAATTAACACTCGACTTAGAAGGGTTTTATAGCTTACCCCTATCTTTCTTCTCGATGACTCAGTTAACTGACTTTAATCATAGTGGTTGTAGTCTCAACCATCAACCAACATTCAATGGATTTGGTAGCCTGGTGAACTTATTTGTGTTTTTGAATTGACAACATGTACAAAGACACCTCTACATCTCCTACAAGTTGTCCATTGCTCAAGACTGTGATTATGGTAATTTCTTAGTACAGTATTGAATAAGTATATCCATCCTCATGGTCTTTTTGTAACTTATCTTTGACTATGGTTTGCTGCAGAAAATTGACTATGGGACTATTGAAATTTGTGCTCATACCACCACTGCTAACCTATTTGAGTGTTTACCGGTAGTTGAAAATCTGTCCAAGTGCTTAATCCACCACAAATACTTGTGTATTGAACATGTATGCTTCGTTCACGACATGGGTTTACCTATCCTTTTTCTATTGGTCAGAAGCTCCCCAAACATGGAGAAAGTTAGGGTGCAGGTAAACCGTAAATCACATAAATGTATCCTATATCCAATATTTTTATTCTTATGTCAAATACACTAAAATGTGTAGTATTGATGTTTAATAGAGATTATAGACGATGAAATATGTCAACGTTGGGGCATCTGAAGGAATTAGAGGTTACAAATTTTGACAGCATGAAAGAGCGTCAGATTATAATAAGGAAATAGGTATCCACCACGATGCTCATTCTTAACTTTCTTGTTTCATATAAACATGTTGAATTATAACTCTGTTTTTTGTTATTTCACTTGTTCTAATCCATACTTGTTATATATGCAGCATCTATATATAATGAGTCGGCTAGAATGAAAGCTCAAGAGCAAGATGAGTCGCGGTTTGAAGGCGGGACTTTAGAGAAGTAAAGATGAAGATTTGATAGCTAGGATTTCTTATAATAGATGAAAGTTAGGAAAAATGATACTCGGTTGTTTTTGCTATTCAAAATTTGATCTAGCGGCTGATTTTTTCCAAAAATATATATATATATATTTTTAATTTTGTTTTTCACATAGAGCCATGTTTGTTAAGAGAAAACCGGGCTCTATAACTGCGAATAGACCCTGTTTTTCTAACCGGGCTCTATTTGGTTTTTGAATAGAGCCCCCCCCCCCCCCCCCCCCCCCCCCCTCTTTTGAGCTCTCAGGCAAAACCGGGCTCTATGGCCATTTTTGTAGTAGTGTATAACCCGAACCCTTATAGGTCCGGTTACTAGGGGTGTCAAACGGGTTATCAGGTTGGATTTGGAGCTTATCGGGTCAGGTCTATCGGGTTTTGAAAAATTTAAAACTAACCCGCAACCTGACCTTATAAGTTATCGGGTCTATCTGGTTGCGGGTCTATCGGGTTGGGTCTATCGGGTTATCGGGTTACATGCTAATATCATCCCCAAATTTGTTTCATTTACTTTTTTTTTTGTTGCAGATTTGTTTCATTTATTTCTTTTTTGTGCAGATTGTTTCATGTATTAAAATACCACTTAAATACCCAATATACAACGAAACAAACAAGTAGCATATTACAATTAGGCATTGAAATATTTTGGCACTAAGTCGTGTTGTTTTAGCATCATGTAGTAGCAGATATACAAAAAAGAAAAGACTACTAACCTGCTTGTGCATCATGTAGGGAACTAGAACTAAATTCAAAGATGTAGCATATCATATTTTGTCTACCAAGCTTGCTAGACTATTGAAAAAAGGAATTTAGTTCAAAAAATATCAAATTTTTAATGGGACATTAAAGCTTATTGAGTATATCGGGTCAACCCGATAACGAACTAATTATTACCCTAACCCGACCCTATAAGGCTATCGGGTTGACCCGATAAACCCGATAAGCTAAGTTGGACCCGAATCAACCCGACCCTATAAGGCCTTATCGGGTTCGGGTCGACCCATTTGACACCCCTAGTTGTGGGTCACATAATTTTATTCCAAAACCCGACTCAACCCGACCCGATACACCCGACAGCGACAACCCAAACCGATAAGACCCTTAATCATATGGAACTTTGGATTTGATTTATGAATCTGGCAGTTATGCCAATATCATAACATACGGATCAAACTTCAACTAAAATCGACTTCTAACATAATGGCATATGGATGTGCGTATTGTCATATGCCTGTATATATAGTACTAGTATAGTACGATGATTACCTGTATGCGTTTATTATATGTAAAAAATTATCTAGAAAAACTGCACAAGTATGAAAAGTGATTACTACAGCATGTTTACATGTTTAGTGATATTGCATATTTTATAAATATTTTCATACGTAATAGTATAATGTTATCACAAAACATTGGTTGAAAGTTGAAAATCCAATGGATTGAATATAGTCTAAAACCGAGGGACCAGAGATGCAAATAACTTGACTTTGGAGTCAACCGCAGTTGCCTTTACTCTTTTGTAACTTCATTTCATCTTCCCCATTTTGATTTCATCTTCATTTCTTTGTAACTTCTAAATTGACTTGGGTCAACCAACTTGCATTCATTCACACGAACCAAAATACTTGTACTCAACTGGAACTTGCATTTTGATTGCAGCCATTCAGTGACTTTGATTTCCATCCATCCATCCATCGGTAAATTGCAGGTCATTTCTATTCTCAAATTACTTTTTTTTATATATATATATTATTGTTTCATTGCATATATCTTAATTATAGTAACTCCTTATCAATTTTGAAACATCAAAAGTTTTTATTTTTCGATCTAATACCCCTTAACTAAACTAATTATTAATATTAATTATTATTTGTTGAGTAGTCGATTGCCAAAAAAGGGTATTTTTAAAACGAAGCAAAAAGTAGTAATTATATATAGCCAAAAGATAATTTATGTCAAATATTTACTGAGTAATTGACCATATATGGGTGGTTATACCTAAGTTGGGTTTTGTCCTTGGATTGTTGGGCTGTCGTATTCGTAAGTTAGGATCGCTGTAGTGTTTAGGGTCATTTGTTATCTCAAAAAGAAAAAATGATATTTCAAGTCCAATATTTGTAGACCAGATTTTTACATTAATATGAACCAATGTTTTGAAAACCGGGTTCAAAGTCGACCCGGTCGAGTCACCGGGTCAACCCGGGTTTCAATTTATTATTTTTTATTTTTTCGACCGGTTCGACCGCCAGGTCAACCGGTTCGACCACCGAGTCAACCCGGGTTTTTATTAAAATTTTTTGAAAAAAGCGAAACCCGGTCGGGTTTCGAGAACCGGGTTGACCCGGGTCACTCAAAACCCGGCGGGTCTAACCGGTTAACCCGGTTTTAGAAACCCAGGTTATTTTGACCATTTTTTTTGCCGGAACCGGTTAACCCGGCCAGGTCGACCCGGGTTTCAAAACACTGATATGAACAATAATATTCCACAAATAGTATTATCAAGATTGAATTGCAAAATCACACATTTTGTTTTTGAAATGCAATCTTTCAAGCTTTTTTTATATAGAATTGTCTAACATATAAAATTGTATAAAATTGTCTAAGATATATAAGCAACTAGCATGTATGTCCTATCTACATGTTTGATTATTACAATTCAACCTAACCGACATACACATATTTGTAGGATTTTTGTTAAAATTTAATAATGATAAACACATTATATTTTGTCGCTTAAAAAAGTATGATATCACGTATGTATGTCCTATCTACACGTTATATTAGTACAATTCAACCTAATCCGAAATGTATGTCCTATCTACACTTTGCGGCAGGGTGTTGTTTCACGTCGTTTGTCAAATTCTTATAATAAGCAACTAACATGTATGTCCTATCTACACGTTGGATTAGTACAATTCAACCTAACCAACATACACATATTTGTAGGATTTGTGTTGAAATTTAATAATGATAAACATATTATAGCTTGTCGCTTAAAAAAGTATGATTCTTGAATTATTCAGTTTGACATGTGATTTGACGATGCTATAATGTTATCACAAAACATTGGTTGAAACTTGAAACTAAGTAACGTAGATATATTTGCCTATATTGCATTGGTTTTGAACTTTGACATGTAGCTTAATCCAATAGATTGCATATTATCTAAAAGTGAGGGACCAGAAATGCAAATAAATTGACTTAGGAGTCAACCCCAGTTGCCTTTACTCTTTTGTAACTTCATTTCATCTTCCATTTTGATTTCATCTTCATTTCTTTGTAACTTCTAAACTGAGTTGGGGTCAACCAAGTTGCCTTTATTCTTTGTAACTTAACTTTGAGCTTTCATTTTGATTGCATTCATTCATTCATTCACCAAAACTTCACTTTCATCCAACTGGTTAACTGTAAGTCATCTTCTTATACTAATGACTTTTAATATTGTCTCATTTTATAACATTTCAATATAACGAGGTGGGCGACGGCGCGTTGCTGCAGGGCGTTGTGTCACGTCGTTTGTCAAATTCTTATAATAACTTACTTTACTTCAACACCCTTCTCGTTTTGTTAGCAATACTAACTAATAGAGATAGTTTAGAAGGTTTTATTAAAAATAGTGTTAAGTGTGTTCAACCTGCTTCATATGTCCACAGCCCATTTGACCCGTTTTCTTTTTATTTTACCACTTTGCACGTTAGACATAAAACCATGCTCTTTTGACACATTAACAACTTCAAGAGCCTTTAGGTAAGGATCAGGTGCTTTCACCACTGATGATAACCAAATGGAAGAAATCAGTAAGACCAAGAGTTGAAATCATTAGGTAAGCGTTTGGCCTCAGGGCATTAGTAACAGCAGCACGTGATCTTCAACGCATTTTGTTAATTTCTATAGACCCTCTATAGGCTCCACCTTTTCCTTCACCAATCTGTATACAAAAATAAAGATCACACACACCAAATGAAAACACACAAACACAAAGAGTGTCTTAGTTTCTAAAATATTCTTCTTTGTCTTCACCAAACTTTAAGCCCCTTGGGATATCATCAGGGAAAAGGCAATGTCTCAAGTTGAGCTTAATGCCTTCTTGAAATTCATAAGCTTAAACTTCATAAGCAATTTCAAGCGTAAAAACTAAATCCAAACAGTCCTAAATCTTAATTTGGGTGATAAAGTAGCGATACCACTTATTTGGATGGTGACACTATTGGAAGGACAAAAGAGCAACAAATGGACAACAGGCATCACAAAAGACACAACATTCACAAACAGATAAACACGCACAAACTGACCACAAAAGCACATAAGTCTCAGTATCAGCAAATGCACCCAGAAAACACCAAAAGGTTACAGCTAATTGGCTAGATTACAACCTGCACTTTACGGGTACAAATCGCTAAATTAGGATTTAGCCGGTGCCAAATACCCACGTTGGCTGCAACCACAAAGTCCATGTGGCTACTGCGCTGAGATACGTGAACTGAAAAAGCCGAGATAAACCAAAAGTGGTAGGCGTCAAACAATAACCCCCACCATGGCTGCAGCCAAAAAGTCCATGTGGCTACCCCGCCAAGATACGGGAGTCGGCCACCGCCTAACGCCAAAAATTAGGGTGTCCAGTCAACCATGTCAGAAGTGGTAGGCATCAAACGGCAGCAACTCGCAACAACAAACTCGCCGTGGCTACCCCCGCCAAGATGCGGGAGTCGACCGTCGTTAAGATTTTGTGGGGTACACTGTTTTGGATCCGGGGTTTGATAGATTACCCCAAGATCAAACAACAGATTATGAACATGGTGAATCCAGGAGAATTCGGATACAATGTGTATGGGCCAAAATTAGCCCACTAAAAAAGGCATGAAAAGCCTGCAACAAAATAGTGTAGTGTGGAACGGTATATTATATATATATAGTAATAATCGATCCAATGGGCAGAGTCACATATTTAGTAAAAGGAATTTTCTTAGAAATTGCATTATGTATACCAAGTTATATATATTTGTTTTAGGGCAGATTGATGACTGAAAATCTTAGTCATGGATTCTTTGTACTATTATTGATAATGGCTCTACTCTTTCTGATGCTCTTTACTTGTGGACGCAGCTCGATCTCATCATTGATAATGGCTACTACGTCCATTTCTCGTCGGTGGAAATATGATGCTTTTGTAAGTTTCAGAGGTGAAGATATCCGCAAAGGCTTCATGGATCATATGTTCAACGATTTCAAGCAAAAAGGAATTCATGCTTTTAGAGATGATAATGATTTGCCTAGAGGAGAATACATTTCCCCTCAACTATACAAAGCCATTGAAGAATCGAGGTTTTTGATTGTTATCTTCTCCAAAAATTATGCTTCGTCATCATGGTGTTTGAGGGAACTTGTCAAAATACTCGAGTGCAAGCAAATGGGAGAGCCTAAACACGAGGTTCAAATCATCTTTTATGATGTTAAGCCTGATGTCGTGAGGAAACAGACCGGGAGCTATGCTCGAGCTTTTGCCAAACATGATGTTTCAAATAGAAGAGAGGTGGATAAATGGAGGGAAGCTCTATTCAATGCGGCTAACTTATCTGGATGGGATCTCCAGGACATGACAAATGGGTAAATTTCTTGTTTTTGTGTAATTAGTCTTGTAGCTCTACTAAAGCTTAACACTATGAGGATTCTCTTACTTATTGTGTCTTTGTGGTTAACAGGTATGAGTACAAGTTCATCGATTGCATCTCCAGAGAAATTCTCAAAAAATTATGTGACGGACCCTTACATGTTGGTGAGAACCTTGTTGGCATCGATTTCCATTTCAACAACTTAAACTTGTCACACTTCGTTGGGTCAGATAAGGTTAACATGATTGGAATATGTGGCATAAGTGGAATAGGAAAGACTACTCTTGCCAAAGCTGTCTACAACTCGATGCATACCCACTTCGACGGGAGTTGCTTTTGTGATAATGTCCAAGGAGTTGAAAAACAACATGGCCTAACGCAAGTCCAGATGCAAATGATTGGTAAGATTCTGAAAACAGATGATCTGAAGATATCTAGTGTTGGTGAAGGTTCTATGGTAATAAAGCAAAGGATGGCACTTAAGCCAATCCTGCTTGTTTTGGATGATGTGAATAACGTGGAGCAGTTAGAAGCACTAGCAGGTTCACGTAATTGGTTTTATCCTGGAAGCCTTATTATTTTCACTGGTAAAGACAAACAATTGCTAAGGTCTCATAAAGTGGATGAAATTTATGAAATGGAGTCTTTAGATGATTATGAAGCTCTTGAGCTCTTTAGTTTATATGCATTTGGCAAAAGGCATCCTACAAAAGATTTTGAAGAGCTCGCTTCGAAAGTTATAATACATTTGCAAGGTCACCCGTTGGCTCTCAAAATTTTTGGTGGATTATTGTGTGAAAAATCTGTGGATGTTTGGAAAGGCGAGTTGATTAGACTTCAAACATATCCTAATTCAGAGATAGTACAAAAACTTCGACCTAGTTTTGATAGCTTGGCATCTGATCAGAAAAGAATGTTTCTTGACATTGCATGTGTGTTCATTGGGGAAAATAAAGATTTTGCTGCAAGTATACTAGACAGTGGTGACTGTTCTGCAAATGCTATTATTGAAGTTCTAGCTAATAAGTTCCTAATAACAATATCTGCATATTATATGCGTCTTCAAATGCATGAATTGATTCAAAGCATGGCAAAGGAAATTGTTCGTGAAGAATTTATCATGACTGGGAAACAGAGAAGATTGTGTATATCATCTGCATTGAGTGAAAAGAAAGTAAGAAGTGGCATATTCTTCTTTACGTTCATATTAATATAAAAGTATACCCAATTGCATATGTTACTCTTTCTAATTTTAGTTACATGTTCTTGCTTTTTCAGGTGGCAATGACTGAAGCAATTGAAGTTCTAGTCCTTTTGTTAAGGAAATCTAGTCAAGAGGTTCACATAAACGCTAATTCTTTTGCACTTATGAAAAATTTGCGGATCCTGAAAATTTATGCTGAGGAAGAATTTGATCATAAAGTGGAATTGAAGGGCTACAATGTGAAGTACTCAGGAAGTTTGGATTTTTTGTCCAATGAGCTAAGCTTGTTTTGTTGGCATGGATGCCCTTTCAAGTACTTACCTTCAGATTTCTATCCAAAAAACATTGTTGCCATCGACTTGTCTCACAGCAACATAAAACAACTTTGGACAACACCACAGGTATTTACTTGTTCATACATGTGTTCATAACAACCACCCCTGACTTCAGATTTCAAGTACTAATCTTTTTTCTATTGATGCCAGTGCTTAAGAAGGTTGAAAGTAATGAAGCTAAGGTACTGTTGTAACCTAACAACGACACCTGACTTCTCAGAGACTACAAATCTCGAAGAGCTAGATCTTGAAGGTTGTGTGAATTTGGTTACAGTTCACCCATCTATTGGAATGCTTAATAAGCTTGTTGTCTTAAATCTGAAAGACTGCCCACGGGCTGGGAGTTTTCCTGAAGCCTTTTGGTCTAGATGCTGGACTTCAATCTCTGGTTTCATATGGAACCAACAACATCCCCAAAGATCAGTTTCATTGGCAGGTTTACATATGTTAATGGGACTGGATCTAAGCTACTGCAATTTAGTACAAGTGCTTGAGAGCATTGGAGGCTTATCATGTCTAAAGGGACTAGAATTGGAAGGGAACAATTTTACTAGCCTGCCTGGAAGTTTGAGTCAACTTTCTAGTCTTGAATGGCTTAATGTTAATGGTTGCAAGAACCTGGAAGTGTTGCCCGAACTTCCACCTAACCTAGATTATCTTGATGCATCTGATTGCACCTCCTTAAGAGAAGTGTCGGGAAGTTTGAGTCAACTTTCTAATCTTGTTGAACTTGTTGTTAATGGTTGCAAGAAGCTGGAAGTGTTGCCCGAACTTCCACATAGCCTAGCTAATCTTTATGCAAGTGATTGCACCTCCTTATGTTCAATTAGGGGATCAAACCCAATCATGAGCAAAACTTATATCAACAATTGTCCAAAATTGTTTAAGGTGTCGATATCGGAGACTCAATGTCTCGACTCATCTGTAACTTCCCAAGGCTCTCGATTTTCTTCTTTCCTTCGGTATGCGCATAACAGATGTGGATTGTTCAATTTGCCAGGAAACCCCATTGAGGAATTGGATATAATATATGATGGAAATAGCATTCCAAATTGGTTTACAAATAAAAGTTTGGGAAATCAGGTAAAGGTTGAATTACCATCAGATTGGAGCTTCAGTAAGTTAAGGGGATTTGGAGTTTGTGTTGTTTTTAAGAGAAAAAAACCTTCCACCACAGATTTTGGATACTCTGTAAAGAACTTTGATGGAGATGATTTGGGAGGATGCGATCCATACTACTATCAGGATTATTTTGAGGATAAGCCAATAAGAATCGATGAGTCAGATATGATATGGTTGCATTATACAACGAAAAAAATACAGGAATTGAAGGAAGCAAAGAATTTTGTAACATTTTGTTTTAAAGAGAATGAAGGAATTGAAGTGAAGGAGATGGGTGTAAGACTTGTTTGGGATGAAGATTTAGATCAAGAAGCAGACTTGAGTATGTTCCAAGACATCCCAACTCTATCACAGCATGGTGGGGTCTTGTGCCTGTTTGAGAACTATGGAGAAATCTACTGGACATGTAGGATAAATTATTTATATGTCCCCTGTAGATTTTGTAATTTTTATTTGGTCTTTTTATTAGCCACGATAATCTTTGATAAATCCATGTAGGAGACACCCACCAGGTGTTTGATGAAATGCATGAGTAGAAATCCTTTACTATTAAGAATAGGTTGTTGTGTTTTGTAGTAGTGATGTGTACAGTAACATTGCATTATACTCTATCACAGACTTTGTTTTCAACCATGAAGTCCTTAAGTCTCACTGAGTTTGTTTTAAACCTTTTCCCTATTCCTAATTCAGTCACACTTTGAGCTTGTGGATCAACCAAGTGATTTGTTGTTGCCACCTCAGTTTGATCATTAGTCAACAACTCATTACCTTCAGTAGGTATTCAACTTTCTCGTGCATGACATTACTGTCCTCCCTAACATTGACCTTGTCTAGTTCTTGAGTTAGTTTGGCTGAGAGTCTAAGACACACTTACGAGTTACAACATCACGAATGAATAACTTTTCAACTTTCTATTTCTTTCTCATTTTTTTGTTGTTTAAAAAAAATGCTTTATAGCAACACCCATTTCATGAGAGAGATGATTTGTATGCATGATGTTTTGATTTGCACACTTCAATAAACAATCAGTTAAAGGAAAACATATAAACAATATAACTGTAGCAAAACATATAAACAATATAACTGTAGTAATACATAAGTTGAAGTAAGTTGAGTATTCATTTCACATTTTATAAAGGACCATTAGGTTGAGCAAACGGACCGGATGGACCGGACCGACCACAATCGGTCCGGTCCTCGGTCCCGGTTTTTACCTTAATTCGATCTTCGGTCTTGTCGGTCTGGTCCGGTCCGGTCCGGTCCGATGCTCACCCTTAATTGGACCATAAATGTATGCTCACATTTATTGAAATACTATATTACACAAACTCAGTCAAACAAAAATTACTTAATATTCTTCACACTTTAATAAATAACACTATATAAATAAATACTCCATAAATACATAAAAACTCATATACAATCCCCCTTCTCAAACCCTCATCTCCGGTCACCGGCATCACTTTCCTGGTCACTAGCAACCCAAAACACACACTAAAAACACCTTCATTTTTCACACACAAAAAAACCCATATCACCAAATCACTAGATCTGACCCCCATCATGACGTCATCACCACCCACATCAAGGCTATTCACAATAGGCCTAGTGACGTCATGGTACTCATCAAACATAGGTGTCTTGTTACTAAACAAATATCTACCAAGTAACTATGGTTTCAAATACCCAATATTCTTAACTATGTGTCACATGACAGCTTGTGCATTATTAAGCTATATAGGTATTGCTTGGTTGAAAATGGTACCTATGCAGACAATTAGATCACGTGTTCAGTTTATGAAAATAAGTGCTTTGAGTGCGATATTTTGTGCTAGTGTTGTTAGTGGGAATGTTTCTTTAAGGTATTTGCCTGTGTCGTTTAATCAAGCTATTGGGGCTACTAAGCCTTTGTACAATAGCTTGTGGTGTCATTTGGGATATCCTTCCCTTGCCACATGGTCATTGGGGCTGTCTCAGTAGTCGTGCCATGAAAACATTTAAGAAGAGAGACATGATAAAGATCATAGATTTTAGCATCAACATGTAACAAAATTGATAAAGATCATAGATATCAATCAATAGGTACTGCATTACATAAAAGAACTGCTATATCTTCCTAGTTTTGTTAATTGCAATCCAATACTAGAATTTCTAGTCAAAATTATACCAAAGAAATATCGTAAAGTTCTCATGCAATGGAATCAAAGACAAGCAAGTGATACAAACAGAAACTATCAAGCTGGTAGAAGACAAAAATAACACCACCAAACTCCAAACTAAAATGCCCATTTATCAGTTTCATTTTTCCCCATTTGACTTTGTGACGACTCCTTAAATGGTCCGCTTGAGTACCCAAAGGGAAGTCATCAAATGAATATGTATGACCATGGTCAAAAGTCAAAACCTGCATTGCTACTCATTGAATCAAACCTTGTGAAACTACGGTCTTGTGCCGTGCTGCTCATTCAGTCGAATCTTGAGAAGTTATTATCCTGTGTGGAGCTGCTCATGGAATCAAATCTCGAGAAGGTTTCCTGTTTGGGAGAACCTCGGTCAGTGGCACTAAAAGAGTCATATCTCGAGAAATTATCAAAGAAAGAATTCTCTGCTCTTCCCCCACTGTATCGTGGTGAGGTGCCAGCTCGAGAAGCTGGTGAGCCAGGAATCGAATCATCAAACCCAAATGGACTCTTTTTCTGGAAGAAACTGTTATTGCCTTGCGGGGAATCACTTTTCCTTGGACTTGCAGTGAAATGTACTGTATTAATTTTCATGCAATGATATAATTGAAAAAAAGATATGAACTCACCTTAGCTGTGTCACTATTGAATCCCCACACTGAATCTACATCATCATTGTTGTCAAAAGTAATCCATCAATAGAAGAATGAAAACAAGAGCAATAGACAAGTGCATGTTTAGATCTTTCCACCAAACAAGGTATTTAGATCTTTCCGTAATGTTTAAATGAATCCTCCTTGGTTGGACTTTCAAATATTTTTTGCGCCGTGGGACTACCAGCTGGGCTTTTAGCCGACTCATCTTCGTTATGTGCGTATGCTGATTCAGTCTCGAAAGGCTTCTCTGACTTCCGGTCAGTATTTGAATATGAATCCTCAGAAACGTCATCCATCGGAGCCGAGTTTTCAGCCTGAGATGTTGATTTGGTATTTGCAGGCACCGTAGCATCAAATGAGAAACCTTCGTCTTCGAATTTATCCCAATCCTCGTCCCACACTGCAGATATCTCTGGAACTCCAGGTTGCCAACCTTGACAATCAAAATAGATGAATCATAACGCAATATCAATCATTCTATTATAATATTATACAGATATAGTGACGTTATTGCTCATGAGATAAAAGATGATACCCTTTGGAAGCTCAATAACTGCAGTTGACTTGACATCAATTCCATGTTTTTTGCAACGCTCAGTTAAAGCCTTAAGTAGTTCCTGGAGACCAGATTGGATACGATCAGCTCGAACCTGGGTCAGCCGAAACAAAAATGACGGGTCAGTCAAGCCATCCTTAAAACTTACTAAAATCTGTTACTCGGGATCATATGAACTTACTTTTGAAGGATACCATCAGCACTGCCACCATGATCCCTTTTCACAAGTGCCTGATTCAACTCCATCTTCCTCTCCTAAAAGTCAACAGAAAAATCAAGTTACAATTAATGTGCTTCAGCTCCCAGCTGCCTTATTCTTAAAAAAAAAAAAAAAAAAAAAAAGAACAATCACAAAAAATAGATATAATGTACGCTAAGCTGCCAGTCCAGTAGAAAGTGACAATGCAATGCTATCTCTCAAGCCATTTTAACAATTTTGAGTAGAAGGGGAGATTTTAGCACATTTCTGTGGAAACAGGCCAACTTGGGTGATATTTTATCAATAACGGGTGGGCCAAACTCATAAAATCATAATAATCACTTGATATATAGGAAGATAATATAAAGACAATCAACATCATGTCTGCACTGGAGTCGGAATTCGACCCTGGTCACACGTCTAAACGCAGGGTTATGGTTCAAGTCTGGTTTCAGATTTGGATCCTGGTCAGGCCTAGTAACAGGTTTCCCCACGTGCTTTTGCTGTTACGTGCATATATGTAATCCTTAACATTGGGTAGTTCACAGGCATTGTGAAGTGCAAAACATAACCTAAGTGTACTTATTGATGCTTAAATGAGTCAAAATTGTCACATTTGCAGCAGATATCTATGTAGTTTTCTCTACTTTGTTGCAGAATGAACTGATTCTGAACCAGTACAAAAACATGTTTCTCGGGCCACCAATCGGAATAGTTTTAAACATAACAAAACCCGAAAATTGCTTATGAAACTCCCATTCCCATCGTTTGCTTCATTAATCCAATCGAATTAACAAAAATTCCATAAAAAAATCTTTGAAACTTAATTATAATATTTCAGTTTAAACAAAAACTTACAATTAACTTACAAATGCACAACAGCCATTGATTTCATCATGCATGAAGAGACGTCCAATTCACGAGCCACCTGGTTCTTCGACACGTGAACCCACTTAATCTTCGGGTTCGAGACATCACACATTGTCAAAAACTCCATCACCTGTCCGAATATCTTAAACATTTCTATCCCAAAAATCAGGTTCTTATCAGCTACAAATAGCGAATTCCAGTCCATGGGTGCATCAGGATGCACGGAAACTTCACTCCAAGTTAGGTAAACGAGATCAAGCTCCCACAACTTCCGAACTGACACCATGAAAACCGAACCGA